>VWZG01006594.1:228361-253176 GCA_013396735.1 Grallaria varia
TAGTCCAGATGCATAAAACACATCAGAAGTTTTGTGGAATACTCAGGGTTGATTGAAGCAGGTTGCTTGGAGTATTGGTCTTGTAATTGAGTACCAAAATTGCAGTGTCAGCACTGTGAGGAAGGCAGAATAATGGTCTACTGCGAAACAGAGTGAGCTTTCCTGCCTGTGGGAGGAATGCTGAGGGGGAACTATTTCAGATGGACCACATTCTGCTTAATTGGGAACAGTAACTTGTAAAAGCATAGAGTTGTTTGTATCAAAAACTAGCTTCTGCTTAGTCTGGGTCTTACAACATCATGCTTTCCTTTTTTTCTGTTACTCGTCACAGCAATTTGTTCATTATAACAGAGTTTTAGTGTTACAGGTATTTAATTTTTAAAAGCAACCAACCTTTCCATAAATACTTGTTTGAAGGTGTCTCTCTCTGAAGTAGTGTTTTTTTTTGTAGTCACTGTGAAATCAAATGTGATTGCTTGTATTGTGTGATTGTCTGTGCAAGTGTGTACAAAGAGTTCCTGCTTTCTGCTGTTGTTTTCAGGTGGCATTGATTCTTCACAGCCCGTGCACTCAGTGAGCCAGAATGTTCCATTTACCAAGCCTGGGGTTGGAACATCTGCTTCCTCTGCTGTGATCTCGTCAGTAAGGTCACCTGCTCCAAGCCTTTCTTCACAGCCACCGTCTTCACCATCTGTTACACAGTCACCAGAGCTGGCCCTTCAGGAAGGTACTAAAAGGGAATGGGAAGTTACAGTACAGACTTCTGCTCTGTTCCACAGTCACACGCGAATGCTGAAAGTTTTATTGCTGCCTTTCCGTGTTTGTCTGACCGGAGCACATCTCTTGCTTCTCATCAGGCTCCCTTATTGTTCTTGTTTTGTGTCACGCTGGTTCTAACTTCTCTTAAACGCTTGTGTTTGATTTCCTTTGTCTTTGCCTTGTTTGTCATGTTGGCAGTCTTATGTGTCTCTTGCTCAAAAAACCCTTCTTTTAGTTCTCTTATTCTTCTAAAAAGCTGTTCATTACTTTAACTTATTAGAGGTAGGTCTTAAAAGTAGCTTTTATAATTAGTCTGTATTGAAAAAGGAAGGGTAACCTAGCAATTTGCACTGGGAAACAGTGAGTTTGAGTATTAAGTTTGAACTGATATAATTGGTTTATTCCCTAGTTGTAATTGCCCATGGAAAGCTGCCGCAAGAGTGCGTGAGGTAAAATGGCAAATTTTGTGTAAGCGCCTTCCTATTCTGATGTTGGTAGCGTCTTAACAAAGAATCAGTTGAGTCTTGAGCCTTCTTCGGTCATTTTAATTTTACACTGATGTTTTGACTTGCCTCTTGATTCTTTCATGTTTCTTTATTTAGTATTCCAAATCTAATTTACTGCACAATTAATATTTTTGGCTGTGTTTTCTCTTGGTTTAAAATTGCAGAATTTTAATTTCTTACTGATAAAGAACTCTGTGTGAGAAGTGGAAGTAGGCATTAAATTTTTTCAGAGCCACGTGATATGTCAAATGTTCAAAATAATTCTCAAAAGCATGGTGTGTGATTGTCACAGTGTATTTTTTTATTCATAATTTCAAAATCCTCTGACATAAATATCTAAATTACCCCTTTTCCTCCTTTTTCTGGTGGAATGGAGAATCCAGCTGTCCATGAATGATCTCTGTATATCTTGGAGGCAAAAAAATAATCTTTCATTGCTATAAAGTCCTAAGTACAGTGTTCAATTTTAAGAAAAATAAATCAAGTTTTGGAGCACAGTTTTTTAGTTGATTTTGGTGCTAGGTAGAATTTGTATTGTAGGTGTGCTTGCTGGAAAAAAAATATGCTTTGTCTTCCGAAGAAATTGCAAACCAATGCACTCTTGCAATACTTCTTTATCAACAGTTAAATGTGGTAACTTTATTTATGTAAATGAACCTACTGAAAAAATAGAACGCATATACCGAGTATTTGTCTGGGTTAGAATTCCAGGTCTGTTTCTGAAGAGATTAGATGGATTGATTTGATTTGTTTGTTTGTTTTGATTATAGAATACCGTTGTCTATGTGAAAGCGTTCTGAAAAACCAGTTGGAATTAATTTTTAAAGTGGATTTCATTGTTTTAGGCTCCTGTTGGGGCATTCCTATCCAGAATTTTAAAAAATTCAAGTTATTTAGTTTGCTATGTTCTAACAGGACAAAAACCTTAAAACTTATTAAAGCCTATTTATTCTTACATAACTATCCATACAGATTTAATGCAGATAAACTAATTTACTTGAAAATGGCATTGTAGGCATAAACTTTGAGATTTTGTGTCCTGTCTAAATGTTATTTGTAGACTTCCTTAAGTTTTATGTTGGTGAGTGGAGCTGATGAGTAAATGAAAGTAATCTAAAACAAAGAGTTTAAGAACAAAGAAGAGGAGGGCTCATTTAGTAAGAACTACTATTTCTAATATTAAGATCTTAATGCTGTAGTAAATTTGTTGAGAATACAAAGGTTATGGGTAGAGAGCCAGTTAAAGAGCTTCAGAACGTAGTTTGTATTTGCATGTAATTATTTCATTTTTTGTTTTTGATGGGACCTCCATTAGAAACTTAAACCACATAAAATGTGCACTTTATGTTTTGGAACTTTCAATACCTAAATAGTTGGGTTATTTTGTAGGCAAATAAGTTATTATCCCAGTTTATTTTCTGTCTCCTCCCACCTGTATTTCAGGGTGTCTGTAAATTATAGTGAGATAAAGCCTTAGAATGCAATATTATTATATTACAGGTACATTGGTAACAGGTTTTAGAAATTTCCAGTCCTGGAAATTTGTGATGATTTAAATTATGTGGTTGCATTTTAAGCCAGATTTATGGAATAACCTGACTCAAAATAAATAATGATTTCAAAATTAGCTTTTGCAGTTGTAAAAGTGTGAAATTTTAACATTATTGGCAAATCTGTAAAAGGTACTATGCAGAACTGAGTTGTCACAACAGAAAACATGATAAGGCACATGATGGCACTTAGAACTGCTGTCTGCAGCCACCCATTTCTGCCTTTCAATTTGTTTTCTCCCCTGGGCTGACTTATTGGTAGCATTGCTGGGCAGTGAACTGGAATGGGAGACTTCTCCACCTGCGAGTGACTTTTTCAATTCAGGCTTTTTTTTTTTTTCCATCTGGACAATTGTACTGGCACAACACAGGAATATCCTAAAGGCAGAAATTTGTTGTACTGTTGCCAATAAAAATAAATCTATGCAAACTCATAAGGCTGATAAGAGTCAAAGCAGCCCTGCTTCCAGAGGATGCATAGTGTCATACTTCACGATTTCTAAACTTGTGTCACTAGCATATATTTTTAATCACTTTTTTTTCTCCTGTATTCTTTGTGAACACATGCATCCTTTACTCCTTAAGGCGGAGTTTTAACAATAGAAAGTTGTTTTGGTTTTTTCAGAAAAGTCGTCAGAAGGCTTCAAAGTAACATGGATAGAATGACTAGTTCAGTCCTTTTATCTGCGCATGCTTGGAATTTTTGCATTGTCATGCACTTTACAGGAAGATACTCTTTCTTTCTTCTTCCTATCTATGTAAGTGATATTTTTTTAGAGATCTGTCCTTGCACCCTCACACTGGGTGCATCTTCTTTTACTTTGACTCTCTCTGTTACAGTGCATTTCTTCTTGTCATCCTGACTTTTTTCCCTTTTGCTTTCATGTTAATTACTTTAAGATGTTTTTTCTCCTTCCAATAATGCATTTGTTCTGTCCTATTCCTTGGTACCTCTCCCAGGCCTGAGAAAAGACACAGTCTCCTTAGCTGTAGTCTGTTTTCGCACAGACAATTATCTTCTTGTATTCTCCTTATCAAGTGCATCCAGTAAACTTCATAATAGATGGGACTAGAAGTCACTCAAATTAGCCCTGTGTTTTAGCAGTATGGAAAAGCTGAAGCATTGTATCTCCTCAGCTGCACTTGGGATGATTTGCCTTTGCTGTTGCGACTACTTGAATTATGGAAAAACTTGATTGGAATTGTATGAGAATCTGAAAACTTTTGAAGAGTTTTGAAGAATTAGGATATTTTCTTGCTATAGCAATCCATTATATTGCTCAGAGACAAACAGCGATCACTTGCATTTATTTAGGATGTCTGACTACAAGCATATTTAAAATCCTTTCTAACCCTGTCTTGTGACAAGAGAAACTTAAGATTTCTTGGAGATGTTGAAACTGAATCAATAACAAGTAGTGTAGGAAATCATAAGCCATTGCTGCATGCTTTACTCTGTTTCAAAATGGTATATTTATGTGTTGCTTTTGTGTATTGTTCACATATGTTCAGAGTAGATACTGTAAAAGCAAGCAAATAACCACAAAAAAATCTAATAGGTTGTGCTTTGGAGGTGGCAGCAGTAACAACTGTTGCATTGTCTCCAGATACTGGAAGTGTGGATAATGTATTTAGGTGCTTAAATGTGGGTCTATAAGCCTGAATTTAGGCACTAATTTAAAAATAAGACAAACCAAATTTTCAGGTTTACCTACCTTGCATTTCACTGGTTGTGTTGCACTCTCTGTATGTGTGCTTGTACTCTTGCATGTGGCAACAGCTGTGTATCTCATTCTTTTCTGACAATGTTCAGAATTCCAACATAAACTATTTCTGTCTTAAAAGGGGCAGGTGTGCCAAGCAAAAGTTAATACTAAACATTTCCATAACATAATTTGAGTTTATCTGGAAATAACTTATTCATTTGTATGTATTAATTTGTGACAGTATTCCAGTGAACGAACTGATATTAAATAGATACATAGGAAGTCTGTGTGTGTTTAACTCACTGATACACATACACACATACAAATTTTTCTGCTAACTTCCATGTGCTACTGATACTTTGCTGAACTAGCCCACTAAAAATTGCTTCTAGGGTTGTAGATTTAACTTTTTGCATGTTGGGATTTTCTCTAGAACAGCTAAGTTCTCTCACTTTTAATGCAATGATTTGTGACTTTTGTTTCTTGTCTTTCCTGTCTGTCTGACTCTTGTGTTTGTGCTTTCCACTTCACAGGCATGCAGTATGGTGGATATGTTAATAATCAAGCTAGCTCTGCACCAGCTCCCTTGTCATCAAGTTCAGATGATGAGGAAGAGGATGAGGAGGATGAGGAAGCAGGTTGGCTTTAGCTTTACACCAGTATCTTGTTCTCTTCTTACTTAAGGTTTTCTCCCCATTTCCAGCCCCTGAAACTTTTTCTTACTTCAAGACAAAACATAACTCTGACTTATCAAGTTAACCAGAAATTTCCCAGCTGTTACTAGTGTAGTAAACAAAAAGGAGGTCAGCAGTGGCCAACAAATGGGGGGGTTTTTTGGTCATATTAATATTAGATGTTTAATCAATCTCACAAAATAATATTCACAACTTGCAGGACTCACATATTTTTAATATTTTGATTTGCAATGGGTTTTAAACTCCTAACTGAAGATAACTAGCTGTAGAACTGAGACTGATAATTGCTTATGTTAAGCAACTAAAGGCCATTTGTATTGTTACATTAAACACTGTTTACCTTGTTTCTCATTTTATGCATAGGGAACTCTGATAATTAAGGTAGTAAACTACTGAAAGGTAATAAGCATGCTTTTTATGACAGTAAATTAATCTGTGCTTTTTTTTCTCCTAAGGTATATCTCTGTGGTCAGGCATATAGGTTCAGTTTAATCTGCTTACTTTGTAGGAAAACTTAACAAAAAAAAAAATCACCAAGCTTTTTAAGAAGCTATTTGTCATAGTAGATTGAAATGTTATGTACTTGGTTGCAAGGATTCTGCCCGTGTTTTGTCAGAGTGGCCTGGTTTTGTGAGTTTTATGTTTCTTTCCACCTTAGTTTCTTGAATTATGGTAAGGTTTTTTCTTTAAACTTGGAGAAGTCTTCACTGTCTCTGCAAGTGGTAACAGTGTAAAAAGCTTTTTGAGATAGGCTCTACCATTAGTAGCCATTAGGCGACTACCACTTTTGATAGATTGAAGTAATAGCACATTCCTTGCTGATACACTACTCCTGTATGTGTGTGCTGGCTTTGAGTATTGATAGCAAACTTTTGTAGCTTTTCCTTTAAGTTTGTAATTCATGTTGTAACTAATCAGAAAAAAAAAAGTGTCATATAATAATTCAGAGTTTTATTAAAGTAATCGTCAGCTAGAATATTCTGAAAATAGCTTAGTGTACTCGTACTGTTCTATGAAGAATGGAGCAAAACAATTATGACATCCAGGTCACAATTAAGAACAGTGTGTTGGGTTCACATGCCACGTTTCTGTCAAAGGATATGTCGATTGTTTTGGGTGTTTTATCAATTGTAACCTTTCTCTCCTTACTTTGTTCCCTAAACAAAGTTTCATACTCCCCACCATCTTTCTCAAGTTCTGTACTTCACTAAAGCCTGTAGCCTTGGAGGTATCATTGTATTTAAGTTTATGTTATGGAAAAGAGTGAAAAGGCAACCAGGTTCAGTACATAGGCTACATGATTAATGTGTCCTGTCATCAGGAGTTAACGTAAATCCTAAATAGATCCAGTAAACAGGTTTCTAGCTCAGACTGTCCCAGTGGTTTTATGAAAAACAGGTGTTGGAGTCCTGTTTGCTTGGGGTGGAGTAGCTTCTCAATTTTTTTGTTAACCTAACAAAAGTATATTTTGGCTTTTTTGTCGCAGGACTTAGCAAAGTTTTAAAAGCCCTGTTCCTGGTCAGGGAAAAGGAAAGTAAAGAATCCTGTTCCCTTCAGTTTCTAGAACAGAAAGATAAAATCTTGTAGTTATGTTCTTTTATAATCTCCAGGATTTAAAAAAGAGGAAATACACAATGAAAGTCTGAAAACTGTGATTGGATGAATGTCACAGCATTACATTTTATTTCAAATGATACATTATTGCTAGTGTTATGGCTTTCTTTTAATTGTATTTCTGTTTCTTAGTTGAATGGTTTAAAGGCAAAATGCTCAAAAATAATCTATACAGTCATGATGGTACCATGGTATTGCTGTGTCCCAAAGGCCAGTGACGTTTCATAGGCAGGAGTCTCTTTACTTGGAAATCTCAGTTGAAGGGCAGTCAAATCTCTAATGTTCCACCACTGAAGTTCTCCCTTGAAATAATTTCAACTTTGCAACGAGATGTGTGGTCATGGTTGGTCCTTCTGAGCAAAATAGTATCAGTGAATCTTTTGAGTCTGTTCTGACACAAAAATTATATGTGCAATTATTACTCTTTTTCTGTCACACTTCATGGCTTGGTGTGCTTTAAGGAGCAGATAAATTTAATCTCGGCCTTTTTTCCCTGGAAATGTACCTGAAATGGCATTGGAAGAGATACTTTTAAATATTTCTGTTTGCAATGTTTTACAATAAAATATTCAAGATCTTTGCATATGTTGAACTAAAAATTAAGCTGTAAGAGTTTCTTTAGTACTAACAACTATATGTGCTCATTGTGCTTTTTTTTATGTTATCTAGTTAAATTTTGGTACTTACTTTTACATAGTTACTTTTTACTTAGTTACTTTTTGCTGAACCAAAAGTAATTGTTTATTCTGATTGAAGCTTGAGACCTCTTGTCACTGACAGTGAAAAAGAGAATCTTTAGACTGAAAGCAAAACAAGCTGTGAATTACAACGGTACATAAAGGAGGAAAGAATTAAATGCTTGACAGTTTGGCTTGAAGGTGGGGATGGTGCATAATCACTGAAGATTATGACAATCTTCAGTTGTTTGCAGTTTAGAAGAAGGTCATGAATGGACTATTTTAAAAATGTGCATGGATTCAGTTGATATATTCTGGAAAGAGGTTTTGGTTTAATAGAAAAAAATTATTTCAAGAAACAAGTTTTTTCATTGTTTTTGTCCTTTCCCCCTTGAACTCTCTTGCTATTTGTTTGGTATGTGCTTCTTTGTTTTTTAGTATCATGTTGATCATATCTTCCTTGCTTGCCTTTTTGCAGCGGTACTAGTTTTCAAGTATTAGAGCTGAAGTGGTGGCGTATTTTTTCCAGCACCTTTCTTGAGAGTTTCCTATCAAAGTTTTTAGAAAAAAAATCTCAGTCTCTTATTTATCAGAACTTTGCTGTTTCTGAAGTACCTAAAGTTAAACTGTTTTCCTCCCTCAGCACTTGATAGTTCCTCTACTACAAGCAGTGCCTCTCCTGTTCTGAACAATTATGATGCCCTGGAAGGAGGTGGCTATCCAGGTAAGCAGTTTGTTATGAACTGTTTATTAAATACTTAATTGTGGGGATTTTATTATTTCTGATGTTGTTTATTGTTAGTTAACAAGTAGATGAAATGAAGTGCCTATGGGGGAAATCATCAGAGAAAACATACATGCCATTTTAATCACTTCACAGTTTTAACACTGACGTTGACATAACCATTTAATAAAAATTCCCTGAATCATGTTATACTTTTCCATTGTATTATTGAGGGTAGTGATGAAAGTATGCTAAATGTGAAAGCAGCATTTTTTTTTCTAGATTATACTGTATGCCTGATTATGTTGATATTAGTAGCTTCTAATAGTGGTTGACACACCACAGGAATCTTGAGAGGCAAAAAATCTCAGCTCTGGCCCCTGGGAGTGTCACAGTAGTTTAGTTTAATGTGTTCCTGTATAAAGGAAGATCTCTGTCAATTCAAAAACTGATATTGCTATCCATGTGGGGTCTACCGTATGTAGAATGGGTAGCAGAGACATGGCTGCAGGATTACAAATTCTAACTTTTCACCTAATAACCATTTTGCTTCTGCTGAAGGCATATTCTAAAAATAACTTGTTCCTTCTGTTTTCCTTTAACTGGGTTAATGTTAAGTTTCTTCAATCTGTTTCAAATACTTTTTTATTGTTTGTGTGTTTGTGAGTTTGTCTTGTTAGTTTCTTGGCAGTTGGCTTCTTGAGTGCTTTGTTTCTTTGCTTGTCACTTTTCCCAGTGGATTTCACCAAGCTTAAATTCTTCTGAAACTTAGGTCACATTTGTCAGCATTTCTAAAGAGTAGTTCCGTCTCTTTACAACTGTTAAGTTCTCTGTGAACTGTCTATCTCTTACTTTCAGTTTGACTTAAAAATAGTGGAACTAAACCGTGCTGTAGGAATATACGGGAGAAACTTGGATCAGAGTTATAAACAACAAAAGAGACCATTCATGATTAGTTTCTCATGTACCATTTATAATACTGTCCAAACATAAGGCTAAGCTGACCAAACTATTCTACAAATGTAGACACAGCTTTTAATGAAGTAACTGTAGAACTATAGAATGATTCTGGCCTTGTATTTAGACAAGAATTCACAAGTGGCAGAGCGGAGACTAATCATGAATGGCCTCTTCTGGTTTATATCAAATGTATATGTTGGAATAAAAGGTGATTCTAAGAGGTTTTTCTTTTTTTATTCAATTGAAATGCCTTTTTTTTTTTCCCAAGTTGCCTCTTTTCTTTTTGTAAAGTAACATTTTGTTGGTAGTAACACAAGTCTATCACAATTTTCCCATATATCATCTTTGTCAGTGTAATTGCAGTAATCTTTTTTGCTAATTTCTTTTTTCCACACAGAAAAATGACTTGATGGATAACAAAAAAAATGGAAATGTTTGTAAAGCATTTAGGAGATTACATTTAAATTAAGAAGGAAATAGTAAATATATTCAATACCTGTGGGATTTCTTTTGTCCATTCAGATACACGTTCTGTGACCAACAGCCCAGCTCCTGCTCAGTCTGTCCCACAAACATCAAAATCTTCAAAGCCCTTTGGTTATGGATATCCAGCATTGCAGCCTGGCTACCAAAATGCAACACCACCTACTCCTGTGCAACCCAGTAATCCAGGTCACCATCCTGGTTTTCAGCACTATCCTCAGGTTTGTATTTTTAATTTAAACGTTACTTCACAAAGTAACTTGCTGGGAAAACCTTCTTCTGCATAATATATTTCTCCTTTATTTTCATATTTTCTACTTTACTTCTACAAGTTCTGAGACAACAAATGTGAAGTATAATGTTGATGTCATAGCTCTGAATCTAAACTTACTGGAAGGCTTTTGAAAGAACATTTTAAGTGTGCCTTCGAGTAGTTAGGCTTAACAAGTTTGCTTCACCAGGTATTAGCAACATACACAGTTTTAAGGTTTGGAGTTTCAAAGAGCTTGACTTTATTGATAGGAAACATGAAGAAGCATAGGGAAGTACTTGATCAGCATGTATTCTAACACTACTATAGGCTATGATCTCAAGCATTAAATGACCTTATGAGCAAGGCACGGCATAGGGTCCAGATAAAAGTGCTCTGTAGAGCTTGTGCTGGGTGTGTGGTGGAGCAGGCTGACTGCATCTGCTGTATTACCCTGGTAAAGAGAGCACCAAATGTCCAAGAAGTTGTGTACAGCCACCTGACTCCTGTTGTACATGTGAATCACCTGAGTGCAGTGAAATCTGAAGAAGAGGTAGACACTGAGGCAAAATACAGATGCTGAAGCAGTGCAGAGAAATGTATGTGTGAAGGGCTCAACAAAAAGAAACATACTGATTTGCAAATCCCACTTTCTTAAATAACGGCCAGCTGGCAAATACAGTGAAACTGCTGTTGTAAGTGATCAAAATACCTTACTGATCTGCATGTAGTACCATAATATCCAGGGACACTTTCACCGTTTCAGAGATAATGTAAAATGAAACCTAGAGACTTTTTTTTTTTTTAACTGAAAAGATTGACTTCATCTTCACTGTAACACAAGATGGAAGTAGGCTCTTTTCAGGACCACACAGTAGAAGAGCAGCAATTGCAGCAAGTGAATTCTGGACATATACAGAGAAAATTCTTCAGGATGGGAGGGGGAAAACACTAGAACAGATTGTGCAGTGAAATCATCAATCCTTAGGTATTATCAAGACTCAGCTAGTCAAGTCTGTATGAGCAACCTAAACTAACTTTTAAGTTAGCCTTGCTTGAGCAAGGGGTTAGACTACCAGATCGCAAAGCTGCCTTCCAAAGTAACCTTTTCTCAGCTTCTACGGTGTTTTGATTTAAAAATAAATATATAAAAGCACTGTGTGTAACTTGGAACAGAAGTTACCTTGCAGAGTTGGAGGAGGGAAATTGTGTAAGCCTTTATAGTAACTTGTTTTCTTATGCCTGGAGAGATTGGAGGATTTTGTGTGACTTCCTGTGTTGATTTGTGTCATGAATTCAAATTTTGTCTGATGATATGTATTTGGAAGGTGTGTCACTTTTCTTAGCATTTTTAAATTTCTACGATATAACTCTCCTCTTGTTTGTTTGGGTTTGTTACTAATTGCTGCTGTACCTTCTTTTGATATGTGTCTGGAAGAAAGGGGACTACAAGAAGGTTTACAGTTGTTATTTAAACATGATTTTGTGTTTATATGTTTGTTATGCTCTTACCTCTTTCAGCAATATCCAGGTGTGAACCAGCTGTCCTCTTCCTTAGGAGGGTTAAGTCTTCAGCATTCTCAGCAGCCAGAAAGCTTGAGACCAGTAAACCTTACACATGATAGAAATATTTTGCCAGTGTCTTCAGTTCCAGCACCTGTGCCTAATTTGAATTCTGATCTTAGGAAATTAAACTGCAGTCCAGAGTAAGTGTACTGGATCTAGAACAGCATCTTCCTGTTTTTCAGTGACTAATAATTATTTAAAATGTCAAAAAGGTCTAAACTGACTCCTGACTTAACCTTAATGTTATGCAGTACATTCCATACAATATTTTTATAATATTCTATGGGAGTTTTTCCAGAAAAGTATTATGTTCATGAATTCATTGAATAAATTATGACTATATCTTACTGTGGTAATTCTGCAGTCATGATGTATCCTTTCATCTCTAATTAACATTAAGTAGTGTTGTCAACTATCCCAAGTCAAGTGCAGCTAGGTACAATAGAAAGTGTTGTTCCCCAAAGATTTTATTTATAATTCCAGAATAAATACTCTTCATTGCCCCCGAGTGACTCAGTGTCCTTACTGCTCTAGTGGCAACACATAGTCCCACCAGAAAACAGAAATCAGAAAACTGAGGGTCTAGAAATCATCCTTAAGTGTGGAACACTTCGGATAGTATCCATTAAATTAGCTTGAAGTTCATCCTCCATGTTACACAAAAGAAAAGATTTTGAATCTCACAGTATGTGGGATCCTTTTCTACTATTTTCTTATATAAATATTGCTTTCTGAGGACTAGTAAATACTGTATTCCTTCTGTAGTTCCTTTTCTGGAAAAAGTCTTTATAATGAACAGGAAAATACATAGTTTTACATTGAGTGTTGTACCTAAAGCAGTTCTGATTCTTTATTGCAAGTTAGTGTTGGTGTATTTGCACTGCTGAACTACTCATCTGGGGAGCAGGGGAGTACTTTTTTTGTTTCTTTAAAATCTGTTCGCATTCCATTTTTTATTAAATCACCTTTGTAAAATTTCTCAAATTTCTAAGTTCTTTAAAATCATATGCTAACACAATGTTTTTAACATCTTTTAAAATTTCATTTTCAATATAATGTTTTAATTTCCTTTCAGCTCATTTAGATGTACACTGACAAATATTCCACAGACACAGGCTTTGTTAAACAAAGCTAAGCTTCCTTTGGGTTTGTTGCTGCATCCCTTCAGGGACCTAACGGTAAAGTTTTGGGTTTGTTTTTTTTTTTTAGTGTTTGTATTTAATACATGCATTTATCCTGTTTTCATTCAAACAAAAAATACAATGAACTATAAGTCCTAAATTTAATACAAGACCAAAAAATTATTTGGGACTTAAGAGGAGAGGGGGGAAAAAAACCTTAAAATTGCTACTTCATTGAAATTCACAAGGGAGAAGCTCTGGAGAAGTTCTTCAAAAGTTTTTCCTTGTTGTTGGAAATCTTTGCTTGCCTATGATTCTCTGAAGCAATGAATTATTTCTCTGTGTGTTGGGCTCACAACTGTTGGATGCCTCTTGAAAAGGTGTTTACAGAGCCCTCTTGAAGAGAGATGCTCATGTTGAGTGTATTACTGGCATGATAAATGCTGTCGGTAGAAAGTAAGCACAAAGTAAGATTGAAGCTGTATTTATAAGTGTTAAGCAACTCCTCTCCATCTGATTTATTAGTATTTATGTAAAACCATGAATAACTTCTCCTTGTAAAATGTATGTTCTTTGTGTGAGGTTTGCTGTCTGTCATATTTAGTCACTCAGAGTGGTCCTGTCTTTCATAATTCCTTTTGCCACAGTAGCTCTAAGTTAAACTAATTTAATTGAAAATTGTACTATGTCTTTGATTGTGAGAGTAGATTAAGACAATAATTAAATGTTATTTTGTCTGATTTTAAAGGGGAGATTGTTTTTAATAGGACATAATTACTCTGTATGAAAATAAAAGCTAAAAGGAAAGATGATTGAATATGTAGTCTTATGAAGCTTTTATGAAATGTGCTGCACAACGATGTTTTTCCATAAAATGTATTATATATCTTTGTGACAGCTTTCCATTGTTTCATTTTAGCAATTACCAGTAATAACATCAAGCACAATAGTAAGATGCAGATCCTGCAGGACATATATCAACCCTTTTGTTTCTTTCATTGATCAAAGGAGGTGGAAATGCAATCTGTGCTATAGAGTTAATGATGGTAAGTTTCTGTAGCAGGAGGTGCTTGTATTTATAGTATCTCTTTCAAACATTTGAATAATATTAGACTGTGGGGTACTTCAGAGTAAAATGTAAATTATCCAGAGATTTTAAAAAACATCTTAAGACAGATATGGAATTTTTTTAGAAGCAAAAGATTGTTTTGCAATCTTCCAGGAGATGAAGAAAATGTTTATATCATGCTAATTACTTGTATAATGAATTAATCTTATTTCATTGACTGCTATTGCAATATGCAAATGGAAACAGCTACTACTGTCTGCAATCCAGGCCAGAGGTTATGAGAGGTTATGAGAAACAATACAGATTGCTGCTTGTCGTGAAGTGCTATATTTGCATTGATGTTTTATAGCTAGGGATATATTGCTGTTTAAAAAAAGACTTCTTTTCTTGCCAGTTACTTAACTCTGATGTTGCTTTAGATTTTTGAAATGTTTCTTCATTTTATGTATCCTTAATTTGAATTTTTGTCCTGTTGTGATAATTGATATGTGTCCACATTACTTTGCTTGTAGCTGCAATAATAGTTTTTGTTTGTTGACAAAACTGTAATCTCTGTGGGGTTTGTTGTTTTTGGGTTTTTTTATAGTTCCTGAGGAATTTATGTATAATCCTCTGACACGGTCTTACGGAGAGCCTCATAAACGGCCAGAGGTCCAAAATTCTACAGTGGAATTCATTGCTTCCTCAGACTATATGGTAAAAAAAGCTTTTATGGTAACTTCAACAGCAATTGCATGTTAATGTAAAAGCATTTGAAATTAATGTTGCATATTGCTCCAGTGGTGTGTGTTTATTTTCCTGTGAAGGTCCCCTTAACACTAAAGAATAATTGAAATTCATATTTTATGTTTTGGCTAATGCAGACATTCGGAAGCTTGTCAGTTAAAGGCAATTCAATGTGTGTTGTCCAGTGTGGTTTAATGTGGGACAGTCAGGTTTGAACCCAATGCAATGTAATTTCTGATTTTCCCCGTCATTTTGAGGAGATTTTGAAAGACCACAAATGGAATAGCAAGCAAATTAATTTAGCTTCAAATTTTCAGTTAGTAATTGTGACAGAAATTATTCTTATTAAGGAATCAGCTTACAATTGCTATGATGATAGTCTTGTCTCCAAGAAAGATAAACAAGGCTTGGAAAAAGGCCCTGTTCATAATGGCATCATTAACAGCAGCAAAAATAAATTGTTCTCTTTTCTTTGAATTGAGACATTTGGCAGTGAATAAACAGAGCTTGTTACACAGTTGAGAAAAGGATGTAGGTAGAATGTTTTAACCCTGTTTAATGTATCACACTGTCCACATGTGGAAAGAAAGTGGAATTCAGAAGAGTGAATTCCGTATCTTTCATCAATGTCATGTCTGAGTTGACTGTTGAAAGAGGGACTAAAATACCAAATTTTTTTTCCTGAAGTATTACATTGTATGTTTATTACAAATATCAGTTATTAACCACTGGAAATTGTGGTTAAGTCTATCTGCATGTTTCTTAGCAAATTACTTTTCTTGCATACTGTATACCTTACATTTTTTCTAAGTATTCCCCTTTCCCGCTTCCCTTTATAACGATTAATCAATTTTAACATTTCTTTGAATACAATTTTTAAACTTTTTTTCTATTTTTTTTTTTTTTTACTTTGTAGCTTCGTCCTCCTCAGCCTGCGGTATATTTATTTGTTTTAGATGTGTCTCATAATGCAGTGGAGGCTGGATATTTGACAATAGTCTGCCAGTCATTGCTGGAAAACCTAGACAAGTAAGAGTATAAACAACTTTTTCAAATCAGCTAACATGTTGTTATGAACAGTAGTAACTTGCGATTTTGAAGAAGACTTGCATATAGTGTCTAAACATCCAGTCCCTAAAAGACAGAAATTCAGTTGCCTGGAATTCTCATGTGCAGCTTATATCTCTTGAAAAACCAAAACAAAAAATCAAGCAAAGAACCCAAGCCACCAAAAAAACCACCAAACTAAAAAGTCCCCAGCTGTGGAAGCAATTTACATAGTGAGAGCTATCTTCCGTGCATGTGATTAAAGGCGTATTTGCATATAATTTACTTACTTATCTGCAAAGAGTATTTAGCTATGACTTCTAGCAACATGTTGATTGTTCAGAATATCTGTAAACTGCAGTGTTCCCCCCTGCCAGCATCAACAAAATTAACTAAATTAAGAGGTTAAATTGTCTGGTTCTTGTGCTGAAATAGCTACGGTGCTGCATACTGGAATTTTGTAACCACTAGTGTGAGACTGCCTAGGTGAATTGTGATGTCAGTTTGGCTTTTTTATATCGTGGTTACTTATCCGTGCCACTTATCTGTTCACGTTTTTGCACTGGGACAGCATGCATGGGATTGTTGCTGATGCTTTTTGAGTGAGGGTTAATAAGCTTCACTGTGTCCATGTCTTTTGACAACTAATCTGTGAAGTCTTTGCCTTGAAAATTCCTTTCTACAAGTTTTTCTTAGGGAACTTGATTTTATTTCTCATGCAGAAACTAGCATGTTCTTCCATTTATTGGTTTAATCTTTATTTGTTCAGTTTTTTATGGGTATTTTGTCAGCAGATTCTCCGAAACATGCTATATTCTTTTAGGAAAAATCCATAAAATCCCATGTATAGTCTATAGGAAAATCAGTACATCCAGTTCATTTATATACCTGGATGGTAACAACAATACTTGCCTCTGTTGCTTTTGGTCACTGTTGTGGTTTTCAGCACTTGCTGATGGTTTATATTTTATTTGAGAAACCTCATTTATAATGCCATACATTGAAATATGGTCTCCATGAGCAATAACTATGTTGCATTGTAGAGACATTGGATTTTGGTTTAAAGTACTCTGTACCTACATTAATAAATGGGGTTTTTGAATTATGAAAGAGCAGAATGCAGTTTCCCATTGAAGAACTGCCTTTGTTCATGTATCAGTATAATGTTTATACTAAGTTCTCTTTTGGAGCAAAACATCAATATATTAGTGAGTGATTATCCATAACACTTGGCCTTGTAAACTGTATCATTATCCCAGCTTTTCAGAAAATACTGAGAGAATATCACTTGTAGTCATGTTTCAGATCTCCTTTCTTATATTCTCACTTTACTCCTGTGCACATGAGCTGAGTTTCTGTTAGCATCAGCAGGAACTCTGGATATATGTATGCCTTGAGAGAGAGATTTAGGCCTTAATAGTGTATTTTTCAATGCTTCAGGCTGCCTGGAGACTCAAGAACAAGAATAGGGTTCATAACGTTTGACAGCACTGTTCAGTTTTACAACTTGCAAGAAGGTTTATCTCAGCCTCAGATGCTGATTGTCTCAGACATTGATGGTAAGTAAAAAAGAAAATGGAAGCTGATTTTTTGAGAACCTATTATTTTTATTTTTTTTTTTTTTGCAAAAGAAAGATTAGAATCTCTCAACTATTCCGAAATTTGGTCAATGTTATTGAATGTATAGTGAATATATTTTTGAAAAATAGTTTTTCACTAACCATGGAGTAGGGGATGTTTAAAATGTGAATTTCAAAAGTTGATTTTCCTTTGAATAAGTCAAGCTTTGTATGGACTGTATTATTATCTCTAACACACATATCAGAAGAGTAGACTCTTTCATGGTATGTGTAACAATGGGCAATGAAATACTTTGTTCTGTTTCAGTGTTATTTTTTTCTTTTATAAAATGTTTTTTTCCATTTTCCCTGTAGATATTTTCTTGCCTACACCAGATAGTTTACTTGTAAATCTCCATGAAAGCAAAGAGGTATGATTGCTTAAAATATGGAATTAAATTTAAAGAATTAAATATTCAAAACAGATGTCCCTGTTAAACTTTGAATTCAAGCTTCTCTTAATAATATGTAGTTCCAATGCTAGTTTTTAGTTATAGAAGTATTACATGTTGTTTGTTTGATACATCATAGCTTCTAAAATTATGACTTTATTTTCTTTAGTGTGTTAAAAATAAACTGAAATATTTGGTACAGATTGTGCAGATTTGGTACAGATAGTTATGGCAATACAGCTTTTTAGAAGCAGCAGAAAATCTCAAGCTTGTAAAAATCTCGTAAACACTTTTAATCTGTTCTGCAGCTGATAAAAGATCTATTGAATGCATTACCAAATATGTTCACCAATACAAGAGAAACACACAGTGCATTGGGCCCTGCTCTTCAGGCTGCATTTAAGCTGATGTCTCCAACGGGTGGTCGGATATCTGTCTTTCAAACTCAGTTACCGTCTTTGGGAGCGGGGCTTTTGCATTCCAGAGAAGATCCAAATCAAAGGTCAAGCACAAAGGTATAAAGCTTCCTTTAATATTTCATGAGGCTGAGGACAGGCCATATCTTTCTGATTTGCATAGTTCTGCAGATCAGTGCTTCTTTCTGTTTATAACAGTTCACTAAATGAAGTTATGTCTAAGTTTATATATTTAAGATGCACACATGTATGTGTGGTGTTACTTTTTTCAAAGTGCATAAGTCTTTTGGGCCTTTGGTTTGTAGTTTTTCTTGGCAAGCAAAAGAAGCTGCAAATATTTTTGACTCTGTTAATATCAACCTGAGTTTTTGATCAGTGTGGATATTTAAATTGTAGACCTAAAACATGATTTCTTGTTATTTTTATGGCCTTGTGGTTCACAGCATCCAGTAAGTGTTACATAGTTGAATGAGTGTTTATTTGTATGAGCACATAAATGTCCTTAAAAGGAGGATCATAACTGCTTGTAAATGCAAACTTAAATAATACGGAGCATAGGAAAATAATTTCTACAGGTGGGAATGCCTGTAAGTTACTGTTTAAAGGAAGCTTCCTTTTGATATTTTGCTGAATAGTATGTCTTTTATTCCATGAAGTCTTAAAAAGCAAAACTGTTGTCTTAACTCTTCGCTGTGTAATTTATTCACTAAAGGTGGTCCAGCATCTTGGTCCAGCAACGGACTTTTATAAGAAGTTGGCACTGGACTGTTCAGGCCAGCAGACTGCTGTGGATTTATTTCTCTTAAGTTCACAATATTCTGATCTAGCTTCTCTTGGTAAGGAGTACCTCATTCCCTCTTTCTGCTCTGTTGTCTTTCTTTGGAAGCACAGGCTATTAATAATTCTTAAATCATGTAAATATTCTTGCACTGTTCATTTTGCAGCTCATGCTGCAATGGAATTGACTTTGAAGTTAATAGCAGTAAAGAACAGAAATATTGTATTGGTGGTATCGGACAACTTATTCTAGGATTTCACAGTTTATGAGAATGTACTCTTGCTCAAGAACAGGAAACAGCCAGATGGCAAGGAATAAATTGTTTAATCATAGGAATAGAATAGAGTTTTCTGCTTTTGATATTAATCCAAGATTTGTCTCTGTGCACACACTTAATTTTGCCCGTACACCATTAGATTTTTCTGTCTTTAGTCTTAGCTGCCAAAGATAGGATGTTTATTGAGATCAGTGTATAATTAGGTCATTGTGTATTGGGGTGACTCATTGTCATCAGTGGCCTGAGGCTGGGCCAGTTCTCATTGTCTTACAGATATGTCTTACATATGAAGAAAAAGGCTGGACACAATTTTTGTGTCCTGACTTCAGGTTACAATTTTACCTTTTAACCATATCTTTTCTTCCTTCACAGCTTGCATGTCCAAATATTCTGCTGGATGCATCTATTACTACCCATCTTTCCATCGTAGCCATAATCCTGCTCAGGCCGAAAAGTTGCAAAAAGACCTGAAAAGATACCTTACAAGAAAGATTGGATTTGAAGCAGTTATGCGGATAAGATGTACAAAAGGTACTTCTTAAATACAGGTTCATATGGAAAAGGTGGTGTAAGCATGTTAGGGATCATTTTGAATGTGCTTAGTCTTTAGCAACATTAAATTTCATTTTATTTTTCTTTGAAGAGTAAGGGAGTTGTTTATGTAAGTTGCATTAGCTTTTGGTGTTTGGTTTTCTGTTTTGTTCTTTAGTTGATGGCACTAACTCACTTTTAAGTTGATGTGTAGTGTAAGGGCATCATTCAGTTTGGAGTGTTCAAAATTGAACATGAACTCTACAGAATCATGATGAAATGTCTAGTGATTCGTGTAATTGATTTTGCATGATGGAATTTTTACTGTTTCTTAAACCTAGCTTGAGGGCTGTGGGTTTTAGTTATTGATAAGAGTTTTCCATGCTGTTTTAACCTCACTCTGAATTATTTAATCTGCTTCTAGGTCTTTCAATACACACTTTTCATGGGAACTTTTTTGTACGATCTACTGATCTATTGTCCCTTGCCAATGTCAATCCTGATGCTGGATTTGCAGTACAAATGTCCATCGAGGAAAGTCTGACTGACACATCTTTGGTTTGTTTTCAAACAGCTCTTTTGTATACTTCTAGCAAAGGTAAATAAATTCAAATTAACTGGCCAGGGGGCTGTTTCTTTTTATAACATATTGTTTGTATAGTTAGTTCCACAGCCTTTTGTTGTTCTCTATGCCCTAAGAGAATATTTTCAAGGCTAGTGAGCCTACGTGGCAGTTATTATAAAGGCTATTTTGATGGGGTAATGTAATTCATCTCCATCTTGCATCTGATTCAGCAAAAATCCTTTACTTACAACTCATACCACTGTTATAAGCAGTATCATGCTTGGCAGGCACTTTGTCCAATTCACACTCCTTTGGATTGGAATGAGTTGCTACTACATTGCGTGGGAATTAAAGAATAGCAGCTAATTTCTGTGGTAGAAGATGCCACAAAATTTTGAGATGGAAGTCCATGTACTTCATTTGTAGGATCAAGAGACTTTGGATGGTGTAAGCTAGTTTGCGTTATCAACTTGTGCTTTAGAGCAGAATCTGAACAGGTTGAGACAGGAGGGAGAGACTGTTACATCAGTTTCCTGACTGGTATGTTTTTATAAAGTGGATGCATCTTAGATGAGGGGAGATACAGTGTAGTGACCGAATTTGTATACTTCTGCCAGGAGGTAATGCTTAATGATTTCCACTGATTGCTATTAGGTGAACGTCGCATTCGAGTGCACACACTTTGCTTGCCTGTAGTAAGTTCACTGGCTGATGTATATGCAGGAGCGGATGTACAAGCAGTTGTCTGCCTCTTAGCCAACATGGGTGAGTACAGACCAGAGAGATTCAAGTATTTTTTTGTATGTTCTTAATTTTGCCAGCCATTTAAATGAAACAGTGAATGAAGCCTGAGTATCAAAGTGAAGCACACTGAAGCCTGAGAATGCAAAAGATGACAAAATCAAAGATATGCCAAAACTGTGAACTGTAATATTTCTTCTTCTGAATACTTGGTTGACCTTAATTTTTAAAAAATAGCCTTCCTACATTGATCTCTAGAGTTTATTAAAGGACAAAGAATCATAATACACTTGGATCAAATCTCTCCTTTTTGTATCATCATTGTGGTTGTTATGTCAAACTTAAGCATTCTAGGGTTACTTAAGAAACGGTGATTCAGCTTAGTGAGTTCCTGGAGACTAAAAGACAACTTCTGACAACTGTGTATCTGAGAGACTAGTTTTCTATGCTTCTATTCTGTTGTTGCTGGGTTGAGGGTTCTTACTTGTCCCATACTTGCAAATCGTAAGTAGCTGTTTCATAGACTGATCTCTGCCATTGAATGTGTATGAACTCTGTGCAGTATTTAGTATATGGCATGTTGTATATTAACAGTTGAAATCAGTTAGAATAAAGAAATAGAACTTCTGCATCTTCTAGGGCTGGAACTAGATGACTTTAAGATCCCTTCCGACCCAAACCATTCTGCAGTCTCCTCTTAAATGCGCATTCAGTCCAGCAGGTGGCTTCCTCCGAGCAGAGAATTTGCAACCCTTGCTCAGTAGTGAAGAGTGAAGCTGCATTTACACCTATCACAGTTATGCCACTGAAATAATAGAAAAAATTTCTTCGGTGGAGGATAAGGATGGGAAGTCAAAATTAATTTCTGCAAATCTTATCTTGGAGGTCGGGCAGCAGAGTTTCAGCAATAGCTAAGTTATTCGTATAAGATTTAAAACAGGATTTATATTTAGACTTAACTATATATGACAGCTTTAAAATTTTCTCTCAATTTTCCAAGTGCAAACTATGGAGCCAAAATTTACCCTTTTGGGTAAAAAAATTAGGAGCATGGGTATGGGTTTGGGATTTTTTTAGTCTTAAAACATAACCCAGAAGCACAACTAATATTTTCAAAATTCAAGGGAACAAATGAGGCCATCTCTAGTAACTTCTGTCCTTCTAACCCAACAGCTGTGGATCGTTCAGTTTCATCTAGTCTTGCAGATGCAAGAGATGCCTTAGTTAATGCTGTGGTAGACTCCTTGGCAGCATACATGTCAACTGCCTCAAATCTTCAGCAGTCCATGCTGATAGCACCAAATTCCCTCAAGCTGTTTCCACTCTATATTTTGGCTCTTCTCAAACAGGTATGTATAAAAGTGGATTCATGTTTGATATTTAATTCATTTTTCCATTTGAGGAATTCTTCAGTTCTAGGTCAAACAATGTCTACGCTTTTCTACAATTATGAAATTATGAAAACTGAGTTATCATCTTCATGGTTAGAGAACTTTCATGTAGAAGATGACAATATTAACTTAAATTACTAGTGTCTGAACTATTTATTAGTTTATTTGATTTTAATTTTTTATGTTTTATTTTATATTGTTTTACAATGAAAATAAATATATCTATATTGTTACAGTTAGCATTTCTCAGATTTTGACAACTTATTGGTAGCCCATAAAGATTGTTGGAAGCTGCTTATTAGTACTACTTCAATTTTATTTTATGAACCAAAACCAAGTTAAATATTTTTCAGTACATATACTTTGTACTTTAAAGTTCTGGAAAGAAAAATTCGTTTCCTTGGAGATACGGTGACATTTATTTCAGAAACTGAGGTGATATAGTTTATAAGACGCATAGAAGTAGTTACCACTTCCTTTTTTTATTTTATTATCTCTTTGTTTGGATTACCAAACATCATACATTAAAAGAGAACTTACTGCAGGGTTTTGTTATGAATAAATCTCACAGCTTAAAGATTTTCATGTCTGATGGTTGTTTGTTCTCTTATGATGAATAAAACTTTATGCAAGTTTGGTGAGAGATCTAATCACAATCACTTATTTTCTTTGGCTTAGTGATTACCTCAGTCTCCAATACACTGATTATGATGTTTTCGGTACTTGCATAAGAATTGTAGTTAATGGTGGGGAAAAAAACAGACCATGTATTATCAAGAAGATCCATGTAAAAGAAATGAGTGCCTGAGAAAACAAGTTGTTTAAGGATTGATTATCTTTATTAACAATAAAAAAAAAAGGCATATAGAGAAACTCAAAATGCTTGGGGCAACCAAGGAGGACTGATGTACTTAGCTTTGTTGTAGAAATGAGTATGAACTTTGATT
This sequence comes from Grallaria varia, assembly GCA_013396735.1. Classification (NCBI taxonomy): domain Eukaryota; kingdom Metazoa; phylum Chordata; class Aves; order Passeriformes; family Formicariidae; genus Grallaria; species Grallaria varia. The sequence goes on from VWZG01006594.1 coordinate 251,472, forward strand.
ATAGGAATATTCTCCATTGAGTCAGAATGTGATATTTATTTCATTGTGTTGCTTCTCACAGCATTCGTTTAACAATTGCTTCTAAAGGACATCTGAAGAATTCAGTAGGAAAGAGTTACAGAATAATTTTTATCCTATGAGAGCCTAGTTTCTGCTATAAAACATGAAATTATATTTCTCTTTCAAACCTTTCCCTTAACAGTGAGTTCTTACTACTATAAAGTCAGAGTTAATCTTATGCACATAAGTATCTTGCTTGAACACTGTTAGTCTCATATGTTTCCATAGTAGTGTGCATTGGTGAGTTTCACAGGGCAGTAACATCTGTCAAGAGTGAAAATGAGAAATCCTGGCCCAATTGCATGCAAATTCTAGACAAATGTTGGGGGGGAATTATTCTCCTTCATCAGTAAGGAAGAAGAATGGATTATGTTTTAAATTTTTTTTTTTTCTAGCTCTAGGATTCAGATTCTAACATATCTCAATAAGATACGTTTCTTTACAAAAGCTTTGCCATCTTTGCTTGGCACTTTCAAAATTCTGAAATGCACTGTTTAGATGTGACACAAAATACAGAGTTTGTTTGAGTAGCAACACTGTTGTCTTACAGAAAGCGTTCAGGACAGGTATGAGTACTCGCTTGGATGATCGTGTATATGCAATGTGCCAGATGAAGAGCCAGCCTCTTGTTCATTTGATGAAAATGATACATCCCAACTTGTACAGAATAGACAAGTTGACTGATGAGGTATGAAGCCTGTTTATAGCATTTTCTAGTTTTAGTAGCCTGTTAAACCTAATGCTGTGCTGCAATAACTTAAGTTGGTATTGTAATATAAGCAGAGAATTTTCCATCAATTATAAAACAATCAATTTTTGAGTTGCAAGTACAGTAGTGTGTTACAAGCGGAACTGTGGTATTACTTCACCTTGTTTCAGTGACCAAAATAATTCCGTGGTTTTCTATTATACAAAGAAAGCAGAGAAGATTGTATGCATTGGAAACATCTTCAGTATGTTTTTGCATTTTAGAACTGTCTGGGGGAAATGGGTGAAGTAGATCTGGTGGATTACTCTAGATTTCATACACTGAAATCAGATAAAGTTGCCTGCAATAACAACCTTCCAGTGGTTTCTCAGACTGAAGTGGAAAAAACATAATTGTACTTCTAGGTGGTCATGATCAGACTGAGAGTGTACTTCATGGATAAAACCAGATTTTGTTAATTCACCTTTTACAGAGGTAGCCTAGGAAATGGATGCCTTTTTTTAATAGCAAAAAGCAAGACAGGATTTTATTTGAGGTCAAATTTAGTTATAATTGCAAAAATAAGGGTTTTTTAAAGTAAGTTTTTGTGAGTTTGTAGTCACTAGCTTTGGAAAAGTACGTGTAGGAGTTTGGTTTTAAGTGTTATACAAGATTATATGGTAAATTGAGTAGTTTCTCTGGCAGTGGTATTGTTTAGCACAACCTCTGAGCTATTTGTAGTCTTGAAGTTTCTTTTAAGGTATTTCATAAACTCTAATTAGGTGAGTCTAAACTCAGTGTTCTTCAGTGGAATTGATTAGTTAGTCTTTTTATACTCCACTCCTCCCAGCATTTGAGAAGCCAACTAGCCTTGGTTTTTTTGAGGCACTTAGATTGAAATGCTGTATTCAGTGTGCCTGTGCTGTAAAGAACCAGGATTGTCATTAAGAGATCCTG
>VWZG01006594.1:253835-331323 GCA_013396735.1 Grallaria varia
GCTCTTGCAACATTTCTAGTAGAGTTGAATGCAATGAAAAAAATCGGTGGAGGTTTTTTGTAGAAAACTTAAGTGTCAACACTAGAATTCTTTTGAAATACTGACATTTGTAGCATGAGAAATGTTACATAAGCAAGTTGAATGAACTTCCATTATTATTTTTTAGGTAATCAAGTAGGCTTTAGGTTAAACAACATTCTGGAACTGCTTCATGTACATAATCATTTTAGCTTCACACATGGTATTTTGGTACATGAGAATCCTCAAAATTTTACTACAGATTTATCATGGTTTTCCTATTTGTTTTACCTAGTTAAATGTAAAGTTCTAGTGTTACTGAGTATTGGTTTTTGTTACAGAGTACAATACATGTAAATGACAGAGTTGTTCCTCAACCACCTCTTCAGAAATTGTCTGCAGAGAAGTTGACAAGAGAAGGAGCTTTTCTTATGGATTGTGGTTCAGTAAGTTAGAAGTTTCACACACTTTTTTTGTTCGATTTTTTTTCAAAGAAAAAGAGGCAGTGCATGCAGTGTTATTAAAAGCAGTCAACTCTGAACGATAGCAGTGTAGTGAATCAGTTTTCCAGGTAATCTGACAGTCATCTGTGTTCCAATGAAAGGCTTTCATATTTTGATCAAAGGAGTATCTTTGAGGCTTCAGATGCCGATTTTTTTCATGATAGACTGATAAGAATATACAAAGAGTTCACATTAGGGTGGGTTTTTTTCTAATGTATTTTTATGGTTATTAAATTGCATCTACTACAGTCATTAACAAAACACTTCTCATTGATGAACGAACCTTGTCACCAATGCACAAATAAAGTGGTTTTATGCAAGAGTGAGGGAATTGTGGTGAGTGAACAAAACCTGTAGATACAGTTTAAAGTATCTATAGAAATTACATTAAAACACACTTAATTGAATAAAACATTATGCTACTCAAGTGGCAGTCTAGAAAGTGCTTTAAACCTTGTATGAGTTCAGGGCTGAGTGTAAGTCTACCAGGTTTTGTCTCCAGATGTCTGAAATAATTACTATATTTTGGTAATTGCTGCTTTACTATTGCTTGTTTAGATTGGGAAGTCAGTGTGCAGTATCCAACACAGTGATGTGACTTTATAAAATCTAAGGGTTTTCAATTATGGAGGTAACATGGAAAGTTATTGCATTAACTGTTCTGTTACAGATGTGTCCTGCATCCTCATTCTTTCAGTATTTGCAGTCTACCTATTTTTTTTATGTTTAATGATGTTATTCTAAAAATTACCAATGTACTAATAAGTAAATGGGCAAATAATGAATATAGACATGTATATATACATTGAAACTGGAGTGCTCAAGTGATTCATTTGCATGAAAGTTATTATTCTGGTATTACTACATCACCACTTGCCTCTTTCTCTAAAATGTATGCAGGTCTTTACTAAAACTGATTCTGACATCTTACAGATTTTTTACATTTGGATCGGAAAAAACTGCGATAACAATTTCATAAAAGATGTCCTTGGATACCCAAACTATGCATCAGTACCACAGAAAATGGTAGGCATTTGAGTTAAGCTGTATAGTGCTTATACTTGGAATCTATATTTAATCTATTTATTTCTGCATTTTCAGTTTTTAACTTGTAACTATGAATTAGGGGTTTTTTTTATAGGATACCTTCTAACCTCTTGTCAGCTTCATAGGAGCCAGACAGAAGTTGTCAGATATTTTCAAAGGAAGAAGGTAAACATGTAAAATTTGGCCTACAGGAAATGCCAGAGTTGCTCTATAACATTACTCTTTCTATTATTTTTATGGAAATACATGTGCATTCACAAGAATAGGAAGGAATTTCACAGAATGAATACAAAAATTATCTATTCAGATATGTTAATGGTTAATTTTAGAGTTACTCTATTGATACCATGGTTTTCAGAGACCTTGTCTTCTCTGAACCTGGTGTTAAAAAAACACTTTTGGCTATTAAGAACATCAAAGACTCCAGGATATGTTTTTTGGTGGAGGGGTTTTTGTTATAACCTGTACCTATAGTCCAGTGTGTGAAACAGAGCAGCAAATAAAGAGAAGTCTTCTCTTCCATGAGTAGTGATTCAACAGGTAGGTAGGGATGGACCCTTTTAAGACACTAGAAAAGTTCAGAATCAAATTATTATATTCAGATAGTACCAAAAATGTGTTAGGTTAGAAACATAGGAAGATATTTTCTGCTTGCTTAAAGCTTGGATAGTAACAAGGGGGAAAGTGAAAAGTGGTGATTGTAAGAACAGATTAAGAGTAGTAAGCTATAAAACTACTACAGAATTGAACTGCATGTTTAGAGTTTTGTATTTTGCATGTATTGGCAATTTAAAACTCATTCCTCTGGTGGTGGTAAGTATTAGTTAACAGAATTTTTCAGGAGGAACTGGGATAAGGGAAGGACAATAATTTTTTCTAAAGGTTATATAACATCTATTATAATGAAAATGAGACAAAAAATAACAAAGTTATCTTTGCTTTTAAATTATGCCCTCCATTCTACAAAGGTATAAATGGAACTACTTGAATTCTGAAATAAATTCTTTTATGTCATAATGATTGTCTTAAAAGGTTGTATTGGCTGAAGAGTTAGTTTCAATTCTAGTTTTTCACCTTATTCCCCAACCAAATAGTCCAGTATAATCTTCATATTGAAATTTACTTGCAATTCAGATTTCACTTCTTATTTTGTTCATCTTTTCAGTGATGCAAAGTACAACATGTACATGTAGGGGAAGATAAAGGCAAGAAGACTGCAAAAGCAGCATTTTGAAAAGATTACTTTTTAAATGAGCTTGCTGTCTAAAATCTTTTGTACTTAAAACCTGGTTTAAATTAAGGTGTACTTGAAAGCTAAACTGAATTAAAAGAAATCTATATATGTAAATCCATGGTTGGTATTTTCTTAATAGAAATTGTGGCTTGGCTCATGCTACAACTTTCAGGATCTATTTCTTCTAAATAGTTTTGAAGATGACTTCTTTTCATTTACCTTCAACCAGATGCAGCTTCCTGAGGTAGATGCACTTTCTTCAGAAAGGACACGATCTTTTATATCTTGGCTTAGAGACAGTAGACCTTTAAGTCCAGTTCTTCAAGTAATAAAGTAAGTATTTCTGTTACATATTAAGTTTTCATTGGCAGCTTGTATTTACAATTTCTGCTTAAGACTGATGACAAATGCATATATCTGGCCTGGAAGAAACTGAATAACGTCATCTTTCCAGTTGATATAATGCTGTTATCTAAAACTGCTTAGTGACAAAGGTCATCTTTGGATCTGGTGCAAATTCAATACTAACAGTTTTATTGGTAGGAATTAGCTGTATATTTTTATACTAAAAATATACTAAAGCAATGGATGTCCTTATGATCAATGGTGTTAGCCAGGTTAATTTCTGTTGCAGCTTTTATAATTTCAGTATATGCCTATAAAAATGATTGAAGTCAGTAATCAGTAGATGGTTTAATAATTGTACGTATTTCTGACTGAACTCCATAGGACAGAGTTGATTTTTGATAGATGAGGCAAGTTCTGAAGCCTTCTCAAGCCATGACCTGCTTAAAGAAGTTTAAAGTCTATAAAATTATTATACTTGAGACTATATTTCACTTGTAGAATACTCAGTTTACTGAGCTGGACAGGAAATCACTTTTTAGAGAGCATGATGACTTGCTTTAAGAAATAATGCTGAAATACAGGACTGAAGCTCTTCAGCTGTTGGCATTATGGCTGCTGCTTGAGTTGCAAGTTGTTCTGAGATACCATAGTAAATAGGACAGCTTTGCTGCACGCTATACAATACCAGTCCAGAGGACTGTGTCCCAGAAGATTTTTTGGGGCAGTAGTTATGGATACTATGTCTTTCACCTGTTTACCTTCTCTGTTCTGTTGCCAAGTAATAAAATCTGGGGAGGGAGATTGAGATTACATGTAACAAGAGATGTAATCTTTGCATTTTTTCATTGCCACCAGTAATTTTTGTTAACTTCTAAAACAAAAGAATTTTTACATTTCCTTTTTTTGTGTTTTTACAAGATGCTTTAAGTGCTGTATTTCACCTGCCTTTCTATCATTTTATACATCTTAAAAAGAATGCTGTTGCTTGATAGTGTCTTGCAAACTTTAGGTTTTTTCCTCGACTTTAGATTACTTGCAATTGTAGGATCTTTGGACTGAATCTAGAGTCCAAAGGACAGTAAGGAATTTTTTAGATCTTAGGTCTCTGTTTGAATTTTGCAGTGGATTTTTGCTCAGTGTTTGATTGTGCTCAATACCTTCCTGTCTTCTTCCAGAGATGAAAACCCTGCCAAAACAGATTTTTTCCAGCATTTAATTGAGGATCGGACAGAAGCAGCTTTCTCATATTACGAATTCTTACTTAATATTCAACAGCAGGTTTGTAAGTGACCAGGGATAAATAGAAGAAAAATTCTGACTTCAGAGTGAAGCATGGGCCAAGAGAAGCGTATGGGAAGTTACAGAAGTGGATGCTTGATCTTCACAATATACAGTGACCAGCACTGTTTGGAAGCTTTACAGCTAAAGAAGTATACATTTCCAAAAGAATTTTGCAGATTTACTTCAGTCTAGCAATGCTAGGAGTGATGAAGCTGTCTCACTAGTAAACTTTAAAATTGGTTTGTACACGTTTCCAGTTGTGCAGCAGTATGGTGCTCTGTTTATTGCAAGCTGGTGAATTTATGTAGCTATGTGGGATGATATTTCTTAACAAAATGTACAATTAGGTAAAGCCTTTTTTCTTACATTTATTATAGTAGCCCTTCCAGATCCAAATCCTTAACAGAGATATCAAAAGGCAGTGATGTGTGTTGGCTGTTTATATGAATTTCTTTTTAAAAGGAATGATTCATATTTACTAAAGACTTAAGCAAATTCCCTGTGAAAGTTGTAGAGTTTCAGTAAATCAACTGTAGAAATAAAATATATAATGTACATAACTATTACATTTGTAAAGAAAATGTAAAAAATGTAACTAAAAAAAAAAAAAAATACTTAGGTCAGTGTGCAGAATTGTTGAGTGCTCATTGATGATGATTTGTTTTGTCCCAGGCTAGACAATGAAGCTGACTATTAAAACATGCTAAAAAATGTTTCAATGTAGAAGGAATACAGCTGCTTCTTCTGTTAATTTTAGGTGAATTCATTTATGATTGGCTTACTAATTAAAAACATTTTGCTTTACCATGTGGTTTTATATTTATGTAAGTACAATAATTTTGCATCTAAACTCTTACCAAACTGAATATTCAAGAGAACATGTTTACCACTTTATTTGGCAAACCTGTGGAAGGGAGGAGAAAACACTGCATAATCTGAAATGAGCTTTTGATACAAAGTTCCTAAACCCCTTCTTATGTATTATCCTAAAGCAGGCATATCTGTTAACCTTGTTTTACATTTTTTAACTACTGTAGTCTTGGTCCAGGTTTGTATAACTTGTGTTGTCTGCCATTTAGAGTAAGTGTGGGTAATCACAGTTGACGGTTTGAATTCTGTTGTCATCTAAAAAAAAGAGGGGATGTAGAAATTAATTACCCTATATCAATGAAAGTAAAGGCTTTAAAATGACAAAATTTGAAATGTAATCACACTTGCGTATTTCGGAAGCCTTGTTCATGCTAATGGTTTGGTAACTCAGTGGTTTGGGATTTTTGGTAGAGTTATGCCAGAATTTTTATTTTGGTTGTTAATTTGGGATGGTTTTGTTAGTTTTTTGTTTGGTTTTTCTTTTTTGGTGTTTTGTTTTTTTTTTTTAGAGACACATTAGAATTAATGCATAAAGTGCACTCATACTTAGTATTCTGAACTTTATCTCTTTGGTTTAATGAAATGTGACTACAATGAAATACTTAAATACAAATCAAGTAAATTATGATTAGTATGATTACATTTTAATTTAATGTATGCTTGAAAATGCTGACATTGTATTTTAAGTGCTATAGCCCCTGAATCAAATAGTCAAGGAAAAAAATGTACTAGCTATGGTTTTCAGATGCTTTAAAAGCTACAATAATTAAATTCTGCAAGTAGTGTTATTCTGCATGTTAGCACAAACTCATTGTTTGGAGAAGATAACTTATAAGTTATATTTGTGTGTTGTCCCTTACTAAATGTGCTTAAGTTACCCAAAGATTACATAAGAGAAACTTTCCATTTAGTAGATTAATATCGTGTAATAAATGTCTGAGGCAATGCTGAATGTTGTCCCTAAATCAGACCTTCAGGATTTCAGTGCTTGTTTGTAGATTACTTTGCATTGGGTGAAAGCTAAGTGCTGCTGAAGAGTGGGGCATTTTAAAAATCATTTGTATTTGCAAGTATGAGAAGGGCATGTTTCAAGTTTAAATGCTCCATGATAGATGCTTCTGATTTGTGAGTTTGGTATTGATACCTGGGAACACACTATGCCATGATTAATTGCAACATATTATGTAAAATCATTTCTTAAAGCTTTATTCTTCTATGAGTTTTTGTACATAAAAACTGTGAAAAATACATCTTGAGAGCTATTTGTTCAGTAAAATTATTACACAGCACAGAATATAGTTATTTTTTTATTAATGGTAGAGCACCCCTCTATTCTGACCAATGTTTTGTTTAAATTTTAAAAAGACAGTCTCATGGAAATATCTTGAATTTGAAACATCTCAGGATTCAGGGTACTGATTTTAGTGTTTTGATCAATAGAATATCTGTAGTCATGGCAAGAGTATCTCCCTGAGGAGGACCTGGGGGTCATAGTGGGCAACAAGCTGTCCATAGCCCAGCGTGCCCTTGTGGCCAAGAAGGGGTGCATTAGGAAGAGCATTGCCAGCAGGACATGGGAAGTGATCCTGCGCGTCTACTCAGCGCTGGTGGTGAGGCCACATCTGGAGTGCCATGTCCAGTTCTGGGCTCCTCAGTACAACAGAGACCTAGAGCAGGTCTGGTGGAGGGCAACAGAGATGACGAGGGAACTGGAACATCTGTTCTTAGGAGGAAAGGCTGGGCCTGTTTGTCCTCAAGAAGAGACAACTGAGAGGGGACCTCATCAATGTCTGTAAGTATCTGGAGGGAGGGTGTCGAGGATTGAGCCAGGCTCTGCTCCGTGGTGCCAAGCAATGGAACAAGAGGCAATGGGCAGAAACTGATCCACAGGAAGCTCCACCTAAACATGAGGAAGAACTTCTTTACTGTGCACTGGAACAGACTGCCCAGAAAGCTTGTGGAGTCTCTGCTACTGGAGATATCCAGGAACCATCTGGACACAATCCTGTGCAATGTGTTCTAGAATGACCCTGCCTGAGCAAGGAGGTTGAACCAGATGAGCCCACTGGTAGTCCCTTCCAACTCTAAATATTCTGTGATCTCAAAGACAGTTTTTCTTACAGTCGCTTGGATCACACCACTGTACCAGAAGATACACATGAAAAGATTCATTCCTACCAAGGGATGTACTGTGAAGCTCAACAAGCTACTGCCTACTGATAAGGTTTTGGAGAAGAGATAAGAGGCATGCTTTCGTATCTGTTTAAATAAAGCGCTGCACTGTCCAAGGTAGCTCTCTAGCCATTTTAGGGATTGAACTTTTCCCAAAACGCCTTCCACACTACATAGTATAAATCATGTCTCTTTGACAGGGAAGATGTTCCCCAGCCCCAGCTAAGTAAGTCTTTGGGTGATCAGTTCAAATTCTCAGCATTTAAAATACTGATAGTGGGCGTCCCTTTTCATGTGTTTGTTCCAAAAGCAACATCTTGTACCTCTTTTACCAACTAGGTAGTATGGAAGTTCCTGTGAGAGAAATTAGGGCTCAGGAAGCTCTTAACAGTGACACATGGCACAGCTCCCCCAGAAGAGTTATTGAGCTTGATTCTTTATTTTGTTCTGAAGTTTATTAGAAATAAACTTATTTATTAATCTTGCTGTAGAGCTTCATGGCAATGGAGAAAAGATGACCAGGTATAAGTAATTTCATTTGGATTTGATTTTCTCTACTTTTTGTCAGATACTGAAAAGATGGTTTGTGATAACTGGTGTTTGTAAAAAGCCAAAATTAATTGCCAGCAATCCTGAGATTCAAGAGCTTTTCAGTAACGTTAAATGTGGAGTCCTATTTTTTCAGGCCAAGAAGATTTTAAGAATTTTATGCTAAAGTTTCAAGGTATGGGACACAAATGAGTTAATGAGGAAACAATTACAACCTCAGTCAGTGATTTCTGTAGTTAGAAGTATTAGCTTATGCATAAGCATCTGGAACAATCTCATTTTGATTTCAGTTTTGGAGTATATTTTGTCTTAGTTCTGTATTCTGATAGTGAGCAGGATATAACCCTGCAAAAGCTTAGCACAATTTTCAGCAACGGGGAGTGTGGAGGTCTGAGGCTGTAAACAACAATGAGTTTATGGAGTACCCCAAATATGTGTCTGTTACTATGTAAAATCACTTGAATGACTTTTTGTTTAAAAGCAGTTATTCAGATTTTAATATTTGTTAAATCTATATAGTATTTTCTGGTAGTTCTGAAAAACAGCACAGGGATGTTTACATACACTCTTGCTGCTCAGATTTTCATAAAGGAGGTAAGGTATAATTAGAATCACAGATATTTCTGAGTTTTAGCTTACCAGAATTTTTGGTACAGTTGTGTTGGGAATTTTAAAGGGGGAATGGGGAGACTGTAATGATTTATTGATTCAATTTCTTTACCTGTCAGCCTGTAAAATTAAAAAAAAAACAAAAAAAACACCATTTCTAGAAGTGTTGTATGTCTACTTAAACTGATGTTATGCTCTATTCAAATGCAGGAATCTGGAAAAGCGGTTAGAACTGTTGCAAATAAGTGGTATTGGAGTCTCTGTTGAGAACATTGGTTTTCCTCACAAGCTACTGATGGTGTCTTTTCATGGACAATCCAAAGGCATTCTACTTATTTGATTGTAGCAAGAGAATTCTCACATGATTAGTGTCATGGAAAAGATTATTACATAAGCAATGAAAATTCAAGTAACTATATAATCTTTTTCAGTTTATGCCTCAATCATGAATTCATACTGATTTCCACTTGCTGGGTCTTTGATGTGTTTTTCCTTACAATTTTGATAACTAGAAAAAAATCAAATACTTCACAGAATTTCTTCTTATTTTCCTTCGAAAGTCCTTCGCAAAATTGATGGAGCTGCCTAATTAGGAGTATTAGTCATGCACAGAAGTTTAGCAGGTGTAGACACTACAGAAGATAAATAGAGGAGATGGCAGAACTAGAAATATTTCACAACCTGTTTAAAAAACATAATTTGGAAAAGGAGAATGAGTTTTTAATCCTTTTTCTTGTACCTGTTTACCTTTATGATTATCTGGTTTGTATTTTCTTAAAGCTGCTTGTGAGGGTTTTATTTGATTTTTCAGATGTTAAGAGAACCCTAACAGAGAAGCAGCAGCAAATACGGATCTCCAATTACACCCTTAATCATGTTACCATTAAAAGAGAAGTGACAATTTCACACAGGTCAGGAGTGTTGGAAGGAAGTCCTGTTTGGCTAGCAAGTAGTATAATACTAATTTTCTTGTGTTTATCAACAAAAGTAGAAAGCTTCTGCTTGCAAGACACTGAGGCTTAGTGGGATTCTTGAATGAAGTGTTTATGGGCATAAGACTCCCCAAGCATGAGAAAGGGTGATAATTAAGCATCTTGGTAATCTGCTAGCCATCGGAAGTATTATTCCTATATGTTTAAAAGTTAACAAAATATTTTAATGTTAGAACATCATTTGGGGAGGGAAAGTAACATTTTAGAAAATACTTCCTTCTGTTAATAACTTCTGTAGATATGATGCTTTCAAATAATTCTGCAGGCTGTAAACTTCAGCTTTTATGAATACAAAATGTTACTAAAAATTACTTGATGGCCTAATGCAGAAGCAAAGAATAAAACATATGTAGCTAGGGAATTCTTTTTGCTCTTAGCAGCTGAATATGATGCCTTGATGATTTCAAGTACAGCTAAGGAGAAGCCAGGACTAAAAGTAAAACTGGAAACACTGGTATAATATGCTGGATGTCTTGTTGAGCATGTGCAGACCTTCTGAAAGATTGATGTTTTGACTGTCTTATCAAGTTTAGCAATTTTTTTGCAATATGGCTGTTTCTAAGTGCCTTATATATTTATTCAAAATAAAAAGCCATTTGAGTTTCCAAGCTTCCCCTTTTCCCTCATCCAAGCTATTATTTCTAATTACCAAAACTATTTAAATGCAAGAGTAATTTATTCTTGGAGAGCAAGCATGAAATCTTTCAGCCTTCCAAACATGTTTTGAAACTTCTAAGTTCCTGGAAAAAGAGTGGAAACTTGTGCAACCATGACTCTGGCATCTCTAGCAGTGCGGATGGTTTGGTTCTGCAGGTGGAGCGCAGCAGCTGAGGAAGGCGGTGCACGAGGGGCCTGTCAGCTGCTCCATCGCTGCCAAACCACAGCCTGATCATCGAGTGGAGTTGCCCATTCACTGTTCCGATGTTCTGTCTCCTTTGAGAGGGACTGGTATCCGATGGCTGGGGTGAAACATGAGAAATCCCTAGTGTGTAAGTTGTCCTACCCTGAGCCACATCTCTCCCTTACATATTTAGAGATCAGTTTCACATGTAAAACCCTGTCAGCATTTTTGCTGATTGGAATGAGTGAGTATTGTTGACCTTAGATTCAATAATTTCTTCTTAATGAAATGTTTTGCAGTCTAATTACCTGTGGAGAAAAGTTAGGGGTTTTTTCTTCTTTCTGAAAGATGCCAAATGCTCTGTAGCTTCCTGAGCTGGAGAGAATGGGAGGTAGCAAACTGCTCTGTGCCCTTCTTTCTTCAGTACAGTGTTATGTCCTCTCCTTAATTTGCTTTCTAAGGCTTTCAGTTTCTCAGTGTGTTTAAATTTCTGGTGGCATTCATCTGTCTTCCCACATCACCTGCCAGAATTAAACTTGAGATAAGCTGCATGGTACTGTGCAAGGTATCACAAATGGTGTTGCATGAACTGATTTACATAAATGTGGGTATCAGCAGCCTTTTTCCTTTTCTGCTCTTTTTCATTATAACTTCTTGTTACCACAGACTTTGAAATACCCAAGTCTTTAAATAAGTGTGTTTGTGTGTTACAAAAATTAAGTTCTGTATTACGGATTCCTGGAGAAAGTTAAAAAAACCCAAACAAGCAAAAAAAAACCAAACCCAAAAACACAACCCTGTGAACTGTTGTTCCTCCTCAGTGGCAGTTTCCTAAAATAGCCAGATTTTTTTCATCTCCTTCAAAATTTAGCATTTGCCTTAGAAAAACAACTGAAAATAATCAAATTGACATAGAAACTGCATCTTGTGGAAAAGGTCTAGGCAAGACTGCATGACTTCCTGAATCAAGAGTTACAACTTCTGGGAACGTCCTACTGCTTTAACTTGTGAATTTTATGTGACTCAAATGTAAAATGGCTTAGGAGCAAGCAGGTCTTTTTTCCAACACATTATTATGCTCCTGGCAGTTTTTGTTCTTTAGCCTAAAACAATAACAGGGCAGACAACATGATATTGCGTCAAAAGGAGGAAAGACTATTATCCATCCAAAGAATACCACAAAACCCTTGCACAAACATACTCTGCAATATAGGCCAATGGAGTACAACGTCCTGGGAAGGGGATGGGTGTTGGAGTGGGTGCTGATACCCCTGAATAGCTACATAAAACAGGATATCAGAATATTTAGAATGAATATGGTTGTGGCTCATATTGTTTGCGCTCAGCTCTGATGGTCATTTGCAATAACTAATGTGAAATAGCAAAAACTAAGAAAAAACCTGTGTATCTAGGTGTGCATGACTTTCTCTAGTATAGTGAATGTTTATGCTTGTTTGAGGAGTCATTTGTTCGTGCTGTTTGCAGGTTTTGGACTGTATTTTGGTCCCGTCTTTCAACCTTGATTCCACTCTTCTGATTTCACTTCTTGATTACACTTTTCTGTGTATTTAGTGGTGTGTCAAATGGTGCATAGCTATTACAAACTCTCAGATACTAGCAGAGTTCTTAGGCAGAGGTTTCACTGAGGTGCTTTCAGCACAGCGGTTGTGCTGTGTTCTGAACTATCATTACTCCCTATCCAATTTCGATGATGTTAAATTTGCATGTTCTCATATTTTAAGCCATCAGTCACTCCGAGGTGTAGTGTAGGTTATTAAGGCTGCCTGAGTGAGGAAAGCCACTTTCTAACTTCTCTTAATACTGCAGGTGCCAAGCCAAAGACTTGAGCTCTGTCTCTGGCAGACTGATGCAACAGGGGAAAGAGCCTGGAAAGAACTGAAACTCTACCTGGATGGTGTATCAAGGGAAAAGGGAACAGCTGAACTTTTATATCGTGCTGCTGCTCTTTGATGACAGATTGTCCTGACTTGAGTAGTAGATGGACCTGGAATGACTCCAGAATTGAAACTCTAAACGGGACATCTCCACCCATATCTTTCTGGTGCATTGGTTGCGTATTTCTCATTGGAGCTGTGGCTATAGTGGCAGGTTAGACTGATTTCCCTGCTTAGTTGTGCTGAAAGGGGAAGTTCTGCCTTGACCCCACACTCCCATCTCCATTTTGTCAGTGGCAGCAGTCATGGCACTGCTTTTCCTGAGACAAGTACTCACAACTGGGCAGCAAAGTTTCAAAGTATGCCTGTGGCATTCATGTCTCCCTATACAAACCATTCATATTGTTTCAGCTGCCTGCAAGGTTGTGAGTGCCCAGCACCTTGAGGGATGGGAAATATAAACATTTTATCCCTCAGAAAAGACATCAGTGATAGGGACCTAGAAACCAGCAGGACTCCGGGACCTTGAGGTTGTAAGGAAGGCTCTTCACTAAAAAGATGCATTGGTGTTGGTACCTGCTGCACAAAGGCCCTAGTGGGCTGCTAAAGTTGTATTGAGAATACTCAATATTAATTAGCATACACAAACAGTAGTCTTTGCTGTAGATGCTATTCTAAGTGAATGCCTACTGAGTTGGCCTTTTACCACACTGAGGTCAATTTATCTATCAAGCTGCAGCCTTTTTAGGCCAGTTCTTTGTTTATTTGAACATTTTTGAGAGATGGGCTTTAAACCATATTCGCCGCACTGATTTCTTGCCTGGTTCAAGCCATGTTTGTGTGTGCAATCCTAACCTGAATAATATTTCTGCTTAGCTGTGATAGTTTCTTGAGGCTTTGTGCTTATCAAGACACAAGTAATCCTCTGTGTCATTCCTGTATAGTTTTTAAACGTGATAATTATTTTTGTAAGAATTTATGCACCAAAGATATATTTACAAGCCAGAGAAAGCATGTAAGAAAGTATAAGCAAATGAGGAGACACAGTAAAAAAGACTCAGAAAAGGGAGGAAAAATATTGGCTGTGAATGATGCAACTTCCTTTTAATCACAGCTTAGGCCTCTGCTCTACTGACTCACTACTCCAATACAATTTAGACAGCCTGGCAACTCTGTAATAAGAGTGCAATTTGTAATCCTCTGCCTATTCTAAGCACTTCTCATTCCTTTAGTAAGAATTTATCTCTGTAATTGGAGTCCAGGTATTTCCCTATGTGGTGTCATGCCTTCCAGCAGTTTATTTAGAAAATCTTATGGGCATGATGCCCTGCTCTATAAAAAATACAGAGCTTTCATTTGTGTGAGTTGGTGCTAGGTCTCATCTCTTTCTTTACCAGAGCAGGAGGATTAGTATATTAGTACTGGCAGAGCTAATATTTTGCAATGAGCTCTTCCATACTTTGAAGACAGCTTTTTTTCTCTCTGTGCACAGGTAGGGAACATAGTTTTTCCTGGTGAAAAAGTTTGTCTTTACACGGAACGGCACAGTGCTGATAAAATGTCCAAAAGAGACAAAAGAACTTTATTTGCCCCTCTCTTCATGAAAACAAAGAAGGTTGGATTTCATTCTTATGAATTTTTGTAAAATTCAGGCTGTTTACTAATGACTTCTCAAGGCAGTTCTGTAAGCAAGATCTCTGCTCTTGCATTTATGTGCTTCTAACAGTCCAGTTAATGAGGCATGTCTGCAGTTAGGGTACTCGTCTAGGGCTTGATATCTGGCCCTGGGAAAATGTTTTTAATGCAGAGGATTACCCATGTCCTTTTGTCCTATCTTAAAGTTCTTTTTTTGTTTGTTTGTTTTTTGTTTTTTTACTTTGACAAATACTTGAAATGAATGCCCTGAGATTTATGAGACAGACCCTTTGCCACTTGGAAGCACTGTGGCCAGGATGCCTCTTATTCCCCCTTAGTTTTATGCCTGCCCAGAACGCTATCTGGTTTTATTTCAGTAAATAGCTTTCTCTTTAAAAAATTTGCCTGAAAATATGAACTGAAACTAAGTATCAAGTCTGTAATAATCCACTTTTCTTACTGGAACTGAGTCATGTATGCATGATATAAAGAGAACCTTGATGCCGTGCACACATAAATCACTTCCCTCAAAGTGTTAGTTCCTAGTGGTAGAGCACATAGATACCAGAAGGGAAGACATTCATTTGCATCTCATTCAAAGGTAGTTTCAAGTTAGTATAATATAATAATCTGCTACCAACTACACTCTAAGCATGGCAGGGGAGTGGTGGCAACAACAGGCAAAAATCTGGGAACTAGCAAGTCATCCTAAATACTCTGCAAATCCAGCTGCTGTTTTAGTGGTTGTACTCAAGAAACTTCACCTTTCTCTCCTTTTAACTACTATTTTAATAGTATCTGTGACCATAGTGGTTTCACAGTATTTCTTTTTTTTATATTTACTGTGTTCAGTGGCTATGAACAGATAAATACAATGAGTTTTATGTGGAATTTTGTCAAGTGTTAGTTATATATGATGTTAATTTAGAAGTGAACTATGTTATAGATACATTTTGAGGTATAATTTTTCAAAGAGTCAAAGTCATCTTTTTAAACCTGGCAGTTAGAATGTTAGTAAAATGTCCTCTAGTTTCTCCTACCTTCAGATAAAAACATGAGTCTTGATTCCTAGTCCCTTGCAGAAGCTAATATCTACAAGCTGCTGTGAGCATCAGTGCTTCTTTGCTCCTTATCGACTATTTAAGACAAAGTACAAAAAACAAATGTAGCATTGAACAGTGACTTAAACTAAATGATCTGTTTTCTAGTACTGACACTGAATTCTCCTTCCCAAAGAAGGTAACTTTGATAAAGCCATCACTATGTGACAGAAGTATCAGGGAGAGGAAAAAAAGCCAGTTGCCATGACTTAGTTACCTCTGCTTGATAAATCATAGGTATTGTATCTTGAATTAATATATTTAACAATGTAATCCTTATTTCACCTTTGGCGACTTGTGGATCTTAATATAATTTATGTTGTAAGGTACATAGGTTGAGAAATTAACTCTTACTTACTAACGCTAAAGGAAAATCGCTCCGGTAAAATTTGAGTAAATATTTATGGTAAATATCAATTGTGATTATATCACAAGTTGCTGCCTTTGGGAGTCACTGCCAGTTAACAGTGCAATTGCTCTGCCTCTGCTGGTCCCTGGGATCATGTTCACAGTGCCCCCGAAATGTGAATGAATGTCTGCGTGATCTTACCTGCCTAAGGTTTCCCTTCCACAGCTCAGAAGATGGGCACACCTGGGGTTTTATTTAGTCCCACAGAGCCATCAAGTGTGCAGTCAGCTGTGGATTTTTTTCCGTGCAATGACACTCGTTCAGATCTGCGACAGTCCACTTGCTAAGATCCTTCGGTCATCATCAGGTAAAGGTGCTTTGTTTCATGTGGCATTGCTTTGGAGGAACATCATCAAAGGTGGAGAAAGCAGAGGAATACAGCACTTGCCTGTGTGTTTCCCTGATCCGGTGCCGTGAGTCCGATGCACATCCATGGTTTGTATTGAACGTGAAAACCTGTGTTTGTGGGCACGGAGGGGAGATCGAACAGGTGGGACCAAACAAATGGCTCAGCAGGGAAGGGTTAAGCCTTGCTAATTGCTCCGCTGCTGCCAACAAAACTCTCTTGTAAAACAGCGAACTCCGAGTGCCTTTCTTTAGTGCTTTGCTGTTCATTTCCGTGGCACCACAGTGCCTTTATTCCGCCGAAACCCAGGAGTGGCGATAATCGTGTTCCTCAAAAAAAAGGCAACACTCAGCGACAGGAAAGCCAGGTATTCTGCTAGTACAGGCATTTTAAGCATGTTTACAGAAAGAGCGGGGACACCTGCAGGCGAGGGGCGCTGGGTTGGGCGCGGCGCGATCGCCCCCTCCAGTGGGACGGGGGAGCGGCCCGGCCCGGCCCCTCGGCGGCGGTCGGTCTCTCGGTCTGTCGGTCGGGCGTATCCGGGGGAAGCCGCAGCAGCCGCCCGGACCGCGGAGGAGCCGCCCTGCGCTGGGGCTCGCCCACGCCCGGCGCGGCAGCGGCGCCGCCCGCTCCCAGGCTGAGCCGCGGAGGGCGCGCCCGCAGGCGGCCCGAGAAGGAGCAGGAGGAGGTGCAGGACCAGCACCGTAACCATAACCATAACCATAACCTACACACAGGGGCTGGGGCGGGCGGTGCGCAGCGGCTGGGCGCCGCTGAGGTCGCTGCCCCCGGTGCCGCCGCCGGGCAGACGGCATGGCCGCTCGGCGCCTCAGGTAAGAGGGGCTGTGGGAGCGGGCGGGGGGCGAGGTTCCCTGTGGGAACTGCCCCCGCCGCCCGCCTTTCCCCGGGAAGAGGGACGCGGCTCGGGGCGGTGTCCCCGGGGCGGCGGTGCCTGGCGGGGGCCGTGCCCGGCCGGTCCCACAGCAGCGAGTGACTCACGGGCCGCTGTGCGAACAGCGGGAACTGAAACGGGAGCGCAGGGAAAAAGTTTCCTTGCGGGCTGTCGTGGTGGTGCCTTGTACGTAGATTGCTGAAGTTCACCTGGCTCTGAGCTTCTCCTGGCTTTAAGTAGTCCCGGAGATCCTGTGCGCAGGAGGCGTGAAGGCACCGTGACTTTAAAGATCCCCTGGCGCCTAAGGCGGCAGTTTCCGTTCATTATTTTATATATATATACACACACACACATGCATATGCTTGGAAACAGTGCCGTGTTGACACGCCACAAAGCCCGTCCCAGCGGGGCCCGGAGCCCACCCCCAGCGAGGAGGGGCGGGGGTGCGGTGACATCCCCTCGGGCAGCCCGGCGCGCTCTGGGCCGTGGTGCTGAGCAGCTTCCACAGCCCCCGTTCCACAACTCCGCCAGCGGCTGGAATTGAGGAGCGGCACAGAATGAGCTCTGCTTTTTCACAGTTTGTTTGTTTTTTTTTCCCCTCAAACTATTCAAAACCCCTTTTACTAAATTCCATTTCACTCCTTTGCATCACCTCTGTTATTGTGATCAGCCCTCCTTTGCTTTGCCATGCGTGTTTATGAGGACATGTAAGAAGGAAATTGAAGATAAATATTGACTTAGCCTTCTTGATCTTCTGAAGTTCTAACACGGTGTGCTAAAAACATCTTGTGCCTCACAGAGCATTTGCAGTCATTCAGCACAGACTGGTATTACCTATTCAGTTTGTCACCTCTTAACTTCTTCAGGGTACTGCTTTGCAGACAAGCTCCGTGCTTTTCTGGGGCTCTAAAATGAGACTGAAAGCTGATAAAGCTTCAAAAAGAGACACCAAAAATGAGAGGAGGAGGAGGAGGAGGAAAAGCTCTTGCTTTGGCAGTGCTGTCATTTCAAGAAAGAGCAGAAAAATGATCCTCTCTGCTACTTCGTGGGATGGAACACGACAGTGATGTGCCTTGGAAATTAAATTCTTGCACCGCATAGGTGAAGCAGAAAGATGTTGTAATGTTGAGGAAAAATCGAATTGGGAAAATTGTCTAGTACAAGATTTTGTTTGTTTCTTAAATGGAAATTTTGGGAACAAATTAATATACAATTCTTTTATATATACAGTCAGTAGATCCAATTTTCCTACATAGTTGGTAGCATGATAGTTAATGAAGCATGTTTACTGATTTCCCCCTTACTGTTTTCATCTTTGAGTTCCTTTCAATGTTTTTTGGCTATGTGTCTGCAGAACATTTCAGGCAGTTAAAATATTTGTTCTCATAAACTTTAAATGAGTAATCTGTAGCTGTAATTTCAAGCTAGTAAAAAATTTAAAAAAATAGAAGTCCTAATAGTTACTGCAGTTATTTAGGTCTTTATATTTCAGTGTAACACAAAACATCATATTGCTTGCATCTCGTCCAGTGCAAGCGCTGTTGTGATTGTTTCAGTTTTTTCCACCACTGCCATTCAGTGTTGTTAGCTCTGCTGTTTGCCATTGCTGTTTGGTTGAACAAATATTTTGCCACAAGGTCTGGGAAGGGAAGGTTGGAGTGCGTGTGCAGGGCTGAGAAAAAGCGGGGGGGCTTGGTTACTTGTTGCATCAGTGCTGGATGTGTTCTGGAGCCATCCTGGACTGCACTCTGCAGCTTGTTTCATGCTGTGTTCCGTGCTGGGAATCAGTTTGCCCAGGTACCTTTTGGGGCCTTGACTGTAGATGTCCATTTGTAACGCTGGAGGTGGCACTTCAGTGGCTACGCAAAGTTGTAGTACATGTTCTTTGTGTACTTTGTCATCACATACTGCGAGATACTCAAGTATTACTACGTTGATGGGCAAGCATGTGAGTACACACTGTATTTGTGTGCTGTGCTTTTGAATGATAAATACACTGCTGGGGGGATAAATGAACCATTATTGTTAATGTGCTGTAATTTTTTTTTTCTGTAAAAGCTATGTCCTTAATTGTTAACTTCTCAGCTCCACTTTTAAACAAAATCTACAGCTCCTCCTATGGCTGTGATTAAATGCTTTGCCTTTGGAGCGTTGCTTATACAAATTTTCTATTTTGTAAAATTGAGTTTTTTGTTATGTGGATCTTTTTTCTTTTTGTATTTAAAGTGTTTAGTGCTTAAAGAGACTTTAGCTGCATGGGATGTCGTGATATTGCTGCTTTGAGAAGAGTATGTTAGAAATCTGGAAAGCAGGCTGTGTGCAAACCAGAAAAGGGCTCAACAGCTTAGGCGGTTTTTCAAAGTAAGTAAAGCGTATTATATTGTGTTCTTTGGACAGGCATTCTTGCTACGCATAGTTTTGTTCCCAAAAGGGTGCAGTTCATTTTGCTGGAGCCCTAGACTTGTAATGCTGCAGTTATTTTGCATGTGATAAACCCTGAAAGTTGCCAGCTCTTTCGCTTCCTCTTCACTTGCGCATTTTAACTCCTTCAGCTCTTAGTGATAGAAATACCCTGCTTGTGCCGCTCTCTGTGAGGGAAATCTCCCCTCCCCATATTGCAGTGGAGAATACAGGTGTTAACACAGAACCAAAGCTTTAAATTGCCTGAGTTTTTTAAAATCCATAAACTTTCTAAGCCAGAAAATATTGAAGGGACTGGATTTAATTTTTTTTCCAGATGGTTCTAGTTAGTTTCTCTGTAGTGCTGCATCCTGCTGATCTAAAATTGTGTTTCTTTTTACGGCCATTCCTATATGTGAGATTTCTAGTTTAGTCTGTACTGCAGAGATCTCTACTAGCATGCCTGCATTGCCGGGGATGGGTGGCAGCTGTGGAAAATGAAGTCTGGGTTACACGGTTTCTCTTAGCTTAAAATAAGGTTTCTTTGCAGTCACACAGTCTTGTGTCTAGCTGAAACTGTTTCTATCCTGTGTGAAGGTGCTGGAGTGGTGACATTTCCTCTGCAAAAGGCAGAGAGGCTTGTATTAGTGAGGGAAGTGAAACAGGAAAACTTTAATTGGTTTCAAAATGTGGAGTTACTTAACATGATTAATTCAGAATGCGTTGCATTTCTATGCACTAAGTTCTCTTAACAGTGTGCTTCTAGAATACATTGGCAAGGGAAAATATCGTGTGTAAGCTGGCAAGATCAAATTGCAAAGACTTCTGTGAAAAACATTAAGGATTTGTTTTCTTCCTTGATTGGGATATTGCATGTGCTTGTTGCTGAGGGGAATCTTCTTCCTACTTGCAAACAGCAGCCAGTAGGCGAGTCACTGGTTTTATCTGCAAAAAGCAGAGTAGGGAGGGTTTTATTTTTGTGCTTTTTTTGTCAGTTCTCAGTGTCATTTATATCTGTAAAAAATGTTTGTTTTAGTGCTTTCAGCTGATAAGTTTTTGACTATCAAGTTTTTTTCTTAGCCTGGCTTGAACTTTTTTCCCTGTCCTTCCTGTTAGTTTTTTATGGTTATTCTTACTACCAAATTACCATAATTCTTCCAGCATTATACCAGTCCAGTTTGTCCTTCAATTTTTTAATTTTATAAGGAATGATTTAAATGCATCCTAATAGCCACAGGATAATTATAAATGTGGTTTTTAATTTAGGTCTTTTATTTTGCCTCTTTCTCTTTGTGCACCGTTTGCTCCTGGCATTTCTAAGATACTCTGTGAAACAGCAATCCCAGGATGTCCCAGGTAGCTATGCAGAAGCAGATTGCCACTGAGTGTGTTGTGCAGCCAAATATCTCACATAAATGTGGTTAAAGTCGCTGCTTTGTATTTTCAACCTACTAATGGTCCTTTGGAAACTGATATTTTATTGGAGCCAAGAACTGGCAGTAATTTATGGCCACTGGACATGTTTTCTCTTGTCTTTCCTTCCCTCTGAAAGCCTTGCACAACAAAAGTTAGCTAGTTGATCCAAGTCTTGTTTTCTACATAGAAACATCCTGCTTATACTGGCATTTATCAACAAAAACATACAAACCGCTAAACTGTTTGTTTATGGAATTGCTGTTCATGCTTACAAATACTAATTTCTAAAAGCCTTAAAAAACATTTAGAAGATCTCTGGTGTTTCTGCTGTGGAAACGTTCCTGTCTCAGCAAGTTAATTTATT
The DNA here is from genome assembly GCA_013396735.1 of Grallaria varia. Classification (NCBI taxonomy): domain Eukaryota; kingdom Metazoa; phylum Chordata; class Aves; order Passeriformes; family Formicariidae; genus Grallaria; species Grallaria varia. The sequence goes on from VWZG01006594.1 coordinate 274,757, forward strand.
TTCTTTTGTTTCTGTGGCTATGTCAGAATAGCAGGATGGCACTGGGAATGGCTGCTAGCCATTTGCTGTTTTCTCATCTGGGAGCTGGCTATGTTTTCCCTGATAAATACACTTTTGGGGAGAGATGTGATGGATATGTAGCACAGAAGTTCATAATTCTTTGTACTTCTACAGATACTCTCACATATGGCTTTTCTATGTCTTCTCTCATCAGTACAGGTGCTGTCGTGATTCAGTGGACTGTGAAATCCTCATGTATGTGCACGTACAGTCACCTGCAGAACACTCATTTCCTTAAAGGTTTATGAAATCTCTAATAGCAAGCTTCACTCCCTGTTTGAAACTGGCATCAACAGTGGGACTTCCCGAAATTCTTGGTGGTGTTTTCCAAGGGGGCAAATGACAGAAAAGCATCAAATTGAGATGTGTAGATCAAATCAGCTCTCCTTGCATAGCATATTAGGGTGCTTTTTGCCTGCTCTGAGTGTTAGCAGATGTGTGTCTTTTGTGGCTGTGTGAATATGGCAGTTTCTAAGAAGAGGAAATGAAAACCAGCTCCTGCGAGGCTGGAAAGAGTGTGGTCATGCACTTCAGTTTCTCAAGCTTAAAGAAGTTGGAGCTTTTGTGTGCTATGTAGAGGCTGTGTGATACTGCAGAATATGTAAGGAAACCCTAAAACTGAAATGCTGGTCTAACATTACTGTCTCTAGCAGAATAAGTGTAGTATTCTAACAAACTTCTTGAAGAGCTTTCTTATATGTGATACAGATATGTGTACTTCCCAAAGGTTGGGAAGTACATTACTCCAAATACATGCAACAACCTTATGTAAATGAAAATAAATATTTATATAACTTCCTGTTGGTAACCATAGTGGCATTATTTGTTTTATATTTTTTTAAAATTTAGAACGGAAATAGAAATAGTCATACCATGAAGTGATAGTTGTATCGGATGCTCTGTGCTTAATACGTAGATGGCAGAAAATGATGTTGTGATTTCATTTATAGTGGATGCTGTGGTCATACAAACAGTGCTGTAACCATTAGTAATTTTTTTGTTGCTCATGAGATGAAAAACATTTAAGTCTGGCACTGTTCCTTCTAGCACTCTGAGCGAAGCCTTTACTTACAGTCTTTATGTACCTGTAAAAAAAAACAAAAGTAAACCTCTAGAGGATGTCTGAGAAAATTGCTTTGCAAGTGTCTTAGATGCTCTGAAGATTTACCACAAATCACTGAAGTGCTGTTGACAAACCTCTTGCACATTTTAAGAGTATGAGTTTCATCTGTTTTTACAGTTTTATGTTTTAAAGCTTATAGGGCAAAAATGTAGACTGTTTTAGAGTTTATAATATCTCAATTTCTGAAGGGATAGAAAAGGAAGGAAACAGAAATAGGGATTTGGGGTTAGTTGGTTTTTGTTTTTTGTTTTCTTGTGGTGAGGGTTTCATCTTCTAAAGGAATTTTTACACAGTAACATTTTTGGCATCAGAGAGGAAGCAAACAGTGCACCTATTCTCAACATCTAGTTAAACAGTAAAATCTTTGTCACTTCCTCTTGAGGGGAAATGAGCTGAAGGAAAATGAATGGAATAGCTGGACTTTAATTAGGCTTGCTTTCTCTAGGATCATCTTCACCCTAATGATCTACTTATAAAAGGTGAATTTCTCATTGGATTCTTCTTGGGGGGAAGTTCCTACATCCATATGAAAATGCAGCAAGCTCTTCTGAGCCTAAAGGTGTTTCATGGTCGCTTCTGTGCCTTTTTATAATATGATGTTACTTAAACATCTCTTTAGGGCATGTAGCAGCAGCTCTTGCTCTGGGTTGGTTTCTCATCTCTTGCTATTTTCCAGAAACATGAAAGGGAGAGGCAAGTTCTCTGTGTTGCTGCCTTATCCTGTGCCTTGCTGTCAAGATACTGTGTAATAACCTGATGACTAGGTTCGCATGGGGTAGAGGTGGCCTTTTATAAGTTGCCTTTTGCTACTCTTAAGACTGCTCACTGTGTTGTTTCTGTATCCTAAGCTTATCTGAGGAGCCCAACAATTTAAAGTGTTTGTTCTGTGAACTTGCATGGGGAGGCTGGGAGTAGGACAGTTTTCAGGCCTCTGCGCATTATTTCTTGCGACTTTTTCCGTTCTCAGCTGACGCATGAATCCTGGATCATCTTGAAATACCTGCCATCCTATGCAGATATTCATATGTGCTGTCCAAATATACTTTGTGTTTGCCAGGAAGACTCTTAATTCCTGCAGTATGTGGAGAGAGACTTGGTCTGTAACGGTACTGCTGTACACCCATTTGTGACTGATAAGCACCTGAGGAAGCTGATGTGATCATGGTGAGGATAGGTTGCTTACGGGTAATGCTTGACCTAAAGTCCATGATTTCCAAGTGTCAGGAAAGTGAGGATCTGTACTCTGAAGATCAGGTCCATCACTAGTGAAATAAATCCCTTGTGTTAGAATGACTGTAGCACAGCAGTTGAGGAAGGGGACAGAAGTTAAAATGAACATTGGTTGGCTGCCTACCAAGGATTGTAGCTTTTGTAGTCCATAAACTAATTCTTCTTTGTTCAAGTGAGGCTGGAGGTAAGCAGGTGGCACTGTCAGGTGTCAGCAGTCAGTGCATGCCTAAACAAATAGCTTTGTGCTTGCATGATGAGGACTGGCAAGCACAACCTCCCCATACTGATAAAGAAATATTCAGTAGTCTCTCAAACTGAAATGGAAAAAATATGTTTACTCTAAAAATGTGGAATTTATACCTTTTAAAAAAGTTGCATTTATCATAAGCACAGGCAGCGCAGTTTCAAAAGGATGGAAGAATTGAGTACATCATACACAGGCAAGATATAATCTGCTTTTCTCTTTTACCTCAGATAAACAATTTTGAAGCAATTATTTTCACATTTACTGTCTGGTCATTTTAGATCAAAATTACTTCAGTTTTCACATTCTAGTCAGATGATGAGAAATAAACTATCTTCTTTTAAGAAATGTTTTGTTTATCTGCCAAGTAAGCAGTGATTTCATCTTCCCAGCATCTCCCCATTGTTAGCTGAAACTGTAGTAAAGACATCACAAACTTGATTTAGAGATCACAAAAACATCTTTAAATGTCTTGTATGTTTGCCAGAGTGGTGGAAAAATTACATTGCTTTTCTTCCTGGCAAATCAAACTCAATATATCAGGAGGATATCACTTTGACCAGAGTACTATGGCAAGGAGAAGACAATCACAAAATGGGTAAAGTTGGAAGGGACCAAACTGGGTCATCTGACCCAACCCCTCTGCTCAAGCAGGCTATCGTAGAGCACATCGCACAGGATTGCATCCAAATGGTTCTTGAATATCTCCCGTGAGTGAGACTCCACAGCCTCTCTGCGCAACCTGTTCCAATCTTCCACTTCAAAATGAATGTACGATGTCATCCCTGGTTGTACTTGAAGTGCTTATTCCATACTGTTCACAGAACAATGTTCCTCTGTGGTTTTGTTTGAGGTTCCTTTTTTCTAGGGCCTGACCTGACCTTCTCTGTACCTTCTCATGCAAACTGTTCATTATTTATATTCTGTACTTTCCTTTTGAACCTGCTGCTCTCTGTCTGTGACAGCAGAGTTGTGAACTTACCCCATTGTGCTGTCTGTAAAAGACTTGTTTTATAAATCACCTTTATGTGTTTGTTCAAAATGTGTTCAAAAGTGTAAAGGTGCTGAGCCCCTCAGAGGCAGCAGCACCTATTCTCCTAGGGACCTCTGTGGCCTCAGCTGCTCCTCATCCACCTGTCTAGGCTGGAGTCCCTGATGTGAGATATGGTCATGACAAGGTTCCTGATCCACTGAGCAGAGCAAACCAAGCACAAACTCTGGTTTGCAGCTGGGGCGCCTCTGAAGGTTGCAGTGGCAGGGGTCGAGGGAGTGGGCCATGGGCTGATCTCCAGGCTGAGCTAGGGGCTGGGGGCTGAAATGATGACTCAGCCGGGAGTGGGGCAGAGATTTTGGCTACTCAGGGGTATGTGGTTGAGTAAGTGTGTTAGCAAGTTGATTGTGATAAAGATGGGTTAAACTGTCTTAAAGCGTTTGAGAAGGTGGCAAACCCAGTGCATAATCACAAAGTAATTCAGCTTCCTTTTCTACAGGTAATGTCCCTGCCTTGCCCTAGGACAAGGAAATAAGCTGAAAGAACTGTTTGCAATCAGTAACATGAAAGCAATATACAAAAATATAAGCCAAATAGAATAAATATATCTGTACTAAAAGTAATGCTGTGTGAGAAGTCAAAGTTAACCATCTTGCTGACGGGAATGCTGCACCCAAGGCTGGCAGTACTGAATCAGCTGAGTGTTGGAAGACAGGGATCTTGATCGGTGACTCAGGTAAATACTCAACATAGTTAACATAAATAAAACAGTTGACACTTGAAGGCAGTCGCTTTTCACAACTGTATCCTAAGAGCCGTGTAACTGGTCTGTATAGCTGATGTTTTAGGTAGACCAGATACCTTTGAAATGGCAAGGTGAGGAGTTCGTCTTAGCTTGTTAGTGTATCAGGTTCAATTTACTGGCCCTTCTCCTCTCTGTCCCTGCAGCTTTTCAGAATTTTAAAATTCTAGATAAAACTACCAGGAAGTTGTTAACAACACACCGGTTTCTTAAAAGACAATATTAATTTTTAAAGTTTACACAGAGATCATGACTTCCCCAGCTCTGTAAGTACTTTTCCAGTACAACACTCATGCTGATATTTTTAACTAAAAGCAGGAAGTCTCTTAAATTTGGGGAGGGAGGAAACGGGGACACAGCAAATAGTGATCTTGAGCAATCTGTTTTCTTTTGCAGACAGAGGCAAGAGAGTGAGTGTGTCTTTTCTGCCTTCCCCTGTTTTGATTTGTCTGCAGTATGACCACGAACTGTGTTGAAACAGGAAAACTGAATCAAGTCATCATTGAAACTCTTCTGTGATGAGCTTTTGTGCTGAGTAACCAAATACTGTATAGGGGTGAATCATGGCATCTGTTAGATGGGACTTTGCTTTTAGTTTACATTTCCCCTTTTAATTTTATGCTGCTGGCAATATCCTGTATTTGTACTAGCCCCTTCCCAAAGACTGCTTTTAAATGAGTCCTGAACTATTCAGGCATCGTGTTACATATGTTTTTGGCACACCTTTTGGCAGTTTGATGGTTTGGAAAAGTTTTTTAAAGCCATAATATATTTTCTCTAATATTGCAAAGCATGAGCCTTGCTAAAGGTGCCACACAAAGAGGCTGGGAAGGTTTGGATTTTTCTGGGGGCATTGTGCTCCATTGACTTGGGAGATGTCCTGCTGCAAGATGAGTTGAAACTCATTAAAACAAAGAAAGTTCTAATAAAAGTCTCAAGACAAGATTTCTTGCCAGAGTGTATTCCCTGACACTGGCCCCACAGCAGTATCTTTTGCAGTCAGTTCTGACTGGTGCAGCTTCTCAGCTAGCTGCAATGGCTTTCAGTGAGAAGCAGTTTTGTAAGGCAGATAACACTGTTCTTTTTGTAGAGCTGGAGCTAGTCCTAGTTTAATGTGCAGGCATTGAAATTGCTGTACTGAATTGTCTACCTTTTTTCCACCCATTTTAATCTGTTGGCTGTGAAAACATTCTTCAGTACTCTTTATTGTAGTAATCTTAAATAACATTATTTGTCTGAAGCCATAGAGTTTGATATGCTATAGGATATGAAACTGTAATTCATATTTTCATGTGTGTACCAAAGGTGCGTACTCAGTGTTTGTAGCCTTTCTGGTATAATAAAATCAGGCATACTTGAAAGATTGCTGTTGGAAGGCTGACAGTTCAGGCTTGCTCTTGCAGTGCCCTGTGACTGTAAGCACACTGGAAATATGACTGAGCTGTCATAATTTAAAGCAATGTCAAATAAGCCAGACTCTAAAACTCAGTGATAGCTGTTAAACCATGCATGCTTCTTGGAGTACTGACCCGAAGTTGTTCTTCATGGCAGTGGAAGTGTAAAGTGAGTATATTTTGCTATAGATCAGACCCTGATACAACTTTAATCTGAGCAAATCATCATAGTGGTGACATTCTTCAGCATTTCCTAATGCTGCAGGAATGCAGCTGTCTTTGGGGATTCCCCTGTGCCAGCAGATGAAAACTGTAATCTCACTGGCATTCACAGCTTTATGTTGCTGGGAAGTAAGATCTTATAACTGTGCATCCTAGCTAACAATTATAGCTCATCTTGTCTCACTTGGTATTGGCTATAGTAGTTAATAGTTTCCTCGATATATTACAAAATCTTTTGTGCAAGCTATGAATACTCATAACTAATGAAATAAGTAACTGCATAAAATTACATAATCAGCTAGATACTATCAAAAGTTATTAACAGACAAGCAATAATGCTGATGTAGATATGATGCTAAAAATTTTGAATGTCATATAACATTTAGAATTCAAACCCCTAAGTACTGCCTTTGGCCTTTGCGATGCTTCTGATAGTTTCCAGATTTTGGGTAAGTCTCTGCAACGCTGTGTAATCCCATGACTCAAGGATTTGAGCTTTAAGATAATACACAGCACCCTGTGGCACCAATCAGATGAGTGAGGTCTAGAAGAAGCGAGAAGCAGTGTGCTGGTTCATGGGTCGGCACATGCTGCTGTGGCACAAGGTGATCTTATCTGCAAGCATGCAAGAGCTTATTGGTGTATCTCTGTGACACAGATTTGATATAGTGCATATGCACGAGCAGTGCAAAGCTCTGGGAGTGGCCATCATAAAAAATAGTCAGCCTGCAGCTATTCCTAAGCCTGGAGCCGACAGGAGGAATCATCTGCTGCCTCTTTTATTTCATTTGTAGCCAAACTCAAACCAGGGATGGCAGGTCACAACTGTATTTAAATCAAGTGGTTGCTGGTGTCATAGGGGATCCCTTGCTGCTGTTATAAATTCACTTGCGTGTGCAATTTAAAATTTCAAAAAGACCCTATCCCGGTTTATCACTTTTAGTGGTGGTGACAGCAGAGGTAGCCCAGTGCAATGCTGGCCCTCAGTGTGTCTCTGACTCCCGGTGCAGATGCCTTACTGCTCTTTGACTGAAGAGGTTACCATATAGAGCAACCCAGAGTCTTGCAGAGCAGTGAGAGTCACACTGCTGCAGTGCTGTTTTCTCTGCCTCTGTTCAGTCATGATGTGGTTTTCAGCATTCTCAGGGGATCCACTGAAGGGGAAAGCTGTAGTTGGAGGAGCTTGTTTTGTTTGATTCCCTCCTTTCGTGCTCTATACCTGTCTGACCTCCATTTGTGAAAGCAGAAAAATCCAGTGTCTGACATCAGGGAGATATGTTTGAAGCAGAACAACATATAATCAAGGGGGAATGAAATGTTGAACTACATTTATTCCAAGAAAATGGTGAAAGCACAGGATGGATGGACTCTTGCGTTTAGCCCAAACTGTCAATATTTAATGGGCAATTTGTCTGTGTTTTTACTAGTAGTATGTTCTGTCTGGTGTAACATACTCTCTGAGGTATCCATAACTCCTCATCAGTGCAGCATTCAAACTATCCATTTTTGTTTAAGTTACTGTTTGGTAGTGTTACTTAATGCCTCCATTGAAGTTCCAGTAGTTTGCATGTTGCTTCAGAGACTGCAGCTGCAATAGGTAAATATGGCAGACAATAGGTTTTTAACTGAATTTTGCTCATCTTGTTCTGAGAGCTAAAGACAATGAGCATATGGGGGAAACAACCTACAGAGACTGATCAGTCACTTTATAGTCTTGTATAAATATATATATATATGCACACACACTTGTTTGTGTAGCCACAGAAAAGTGAGGAAAGAGGTTTTTTTCACTATGTTTATTCATCCGTATCAAGTCCTCACTCTCAAAACTGGCACACTGAGAAAGCATACTGCAGAAAAATCTGGTGGCATCAAAGAGATTGTGACTGTATTTTCTCTTGTACTTTCTTCCAGGCTAACATGTTGCAAAGATGGTTATGAGTCTCTATTGCTTACTTGTTAATCAGATATTTTTTCTAATTTTCTAGACTTCTAATAAGCTATCACAGAAAATGTTCAGAGTCCATTTTGCACTCCAGGAAGATGCTTCTAACAAAGACCTTTAGGACTCAATAAGTTAACAGCAGTTTCTCCAGACCAAATTTTTCTCAGGAAGTTTTATAATATGAGAAAGATTTGTAAGAATCCTTTTACTGTGTGACTGTGGGGAACTCAGCTCAGCTCCCATTGTCTTTCTTCCTGACAACGAAGCAACAGACAGTCTGAGAGCCTGGCTGATCCCATTTTCTCCATTTCACTAAGAAGGATGGTGAGTTGAATAGTCCTGGGTGTCTGCATTTCATATTGCAGATGGTCTGGGATGCAGATTGGGCTCTGTGGGCATGATTATGCTTTTCAGTGTGGCTCTTTCTGAGTGGGCTGCTATACCCAGAAAAAACTGTCCATATGGAGAGACTGGCTGGGAACCTGGAAGCAGCATATAGCTGCTCAGTGTGATGGTGCACCTGGACCAGAAAGCCCTTCTGTGTTGCGTGGTATGCATGTGGTGTGTACCTTCTCACTGGACTGGGAAGAGAACGCCGGTGCCAGAACTTGTTTCAGGTTGTTGCCTCAGGATGCAGCTTTTTGTCCAAATGTCAAATTGACAAGATAAAGAAAACAAAAGGAAATTCCTTAACCGAAGTTGGTTATAGGGTACAGAAAACTCTTTCCTCTTTGTATTTCTATCAGTCAGTGTCCTCTGTGTCCACTTCACTTGACAGCAAGCAGTCCTTGAATATTTTGTGTGTATTTTTTTTAATGTCATAACTTCTCAGACACATTAGGCACTTACTTTCTAAACAAAATATTATGGTTCTCTGTACTTATCTTCCATGGAGATTTGAGCCTTTGAGAGGTATTTGAATAGTGGGTTTTTTTAAAGCTCTTTTATAATCAAGAAGGTAATACATTCTTTTATAAAAACTGAGATTCTTATCCTGTAGACAGGCAATTACAGAAGGTCTGAAGTAAATAGCACAAGGATTTGGAGCATGTGCTTCTCTGTGAATTGCTGATGGCTATGTTCTAGTCTCTGGGACTGGACTTTTTTAATTAGGATCTTTTTTTAACTTGGTCAGCAGTATTGAACTAAGTTAAAGATTGACTTGCCTGATTGAACAGTGTTGTTTCAGAAGGGAATGGGTTTCAGCATCAAATTGATTTTACAACAAAGGAAGTTTGATTATTGCCTTGGTATTTTTTTCAGGTATTTTCTGTCAAAGTGATTTTTAGTCTCATTCAGAAACTAAAAATACTTTCAATTTTAATATTTAGCATCTCCTACATAACGAAAGAGTCAGTTAATTCTAGTAGCATGATTTAACACAAAATAGCTTGAGCAGACATTGTAGAATTTACAAACTCTGCTCGAATTAGGAAAGATGTATCTGTGAAAGCACTACTTCTGCTAGTATGAATCCATCAGCTGTAGGAATTCTGCCTTTTGAAACCTGTAATGTGCGGCCAATGTTCCAGATTTGGGAAGAGCCAAGGAACTGCTGTTAATCCTAATTTAACATCTTTGAAGGAAAAAAGAGTTGGTGTAATTATTTACCTGTTTTGCATATATGAGATTGCTATACTGAGAGGCTTATATACTTATACTTTTAATTTGGGGTACAGTATCTAAAATACTAAGAAATAGAAAAGAATGTTTGGGGTTATGCTCTAATAACATACAGGGAAATCCCAATACCTATTTTTGTAATAGCTGCTACATTTTTCTATTCATTGATCATTTTCTGTATTGCAGCTGATGACGTTTAATTATGGGGAAGAAAAGTTGAGTGAAATTTTTTTTTAAAATTAGGCACTTTCGAGCCAGTAGCAATAGCTAAAGCATTCCCATAGATATTTACCTTGTGTCTTTGTAGAGGTGTTTCCGGATGACAGCTATATCAATAAGCTCTTTCTAATGCTGACAATGCCTTAGCAGAGCTAATGTGAAAAGATTTTAAAAATACATAAATTCATCTTTAAGATCTTAATTGCAGTGAAGTAAGAGCTTTATCCAGTGTTCAGCCAGCCGAAACTAATCAGTGATGCTCTGAGTCAAGGTGAGCAACTTGTCTAGAGTAACACATCAGATTTTCTTTTGACATGTCAGATTGTCTTTTTCTTTGCTAAAGCAGAGATTAAGCATTCTGATGGGTACTCAGGGGAAGACAGAGGTGCTGTCTCTCAAAGCAGCTGATGTTGCCAGACAGTTAATTGGCACATCTTGCCTTTAAGGAAGGCAGTGACTCTCAGTTTCTGTTCAGTGTAGAGCTCTGTGGGTGTCAAGATCTGGGAGCTGATGACTTCCAGTGCACTGGGATGCTGGCCTTGTGCCAGCCTGCCAGCACAGACTTCAGCACTAGCCATAGTGCTGCTTTCTGCACCAGCGCCATGGCGTGCTGGGGTATACTTTGTAGAAAGGACAGAGGCCAAACTGGAAGCTGTTTTTTCTTGCCCACTGCCAAGTCAATATAGTCATCTGTTTTGTTGCTGCTAATGCAAAAATAAATGAAACTCACACTCATAAAATACCTGCAGTGTGGTTCCTGTGTTCTTGGTGAAATATAGAACTGAAACAACTGGTGTAATAATGAGATCTGCTTGCCATGGATCTGAAGGTATATTTGGGAGTGCAGTCCCAGCATTCCTCTTCTAATGGTGCTGGTGACAGTTGAACTGGAGTTACAGAAATAAATGATGCTTGAAATCCTCGACAGAAAACCCAAACGTTTCTTCTGCTGAAAACAGTCTAACCCAGAGTTTTGCTGCAAAACGGAGATATGAAAGAAAACTGCTTTGTCCTATCTTTGCCGTTGCACATAAGTCATAAAAAGAAATTGCAATGTTGCTTAGAGCCACAGATGTATCCAGAACTGCACTTCAGATTGACCCTTTGGATTTGATACCTTTGTATCATTTTAGTCATTATGAAGGCACTTGATTTCCTTAGCAAATAAATTTACAGATTAGGACCCTGTAAATCCAGGGCTTGGGATTTTTGGTGCCTGTTGTTTTCTGTGAGCTGCTCCAGTGATTGCCTTTCAGTTTTGAGTGCTGATAGAAGGAACAGAGCTTTAGAGGATTCAAGTGACTCTTTTTCCTAGGGAGACCAGAACTTGTTGGATATAGTAAGTATAATTTTAACAGACTGAAGATATAAGGAAAAGAAGAGGGAGAAGTGATAGTTTAATGACAGCCATTCTCTCCTTCAAATTCCTCAGAGAAGGAAGTGCCTAGGTCCCACAGTCCTTTCTCTGTGGAGCTGTGGGCATTGGAACAGAGAGTGGTCAGGACTTGTCTTGCATCCTCAAAAGGGTGCAAAGATTGGGGCTGCTCTGCACTGGCTACTGACCTTTCCCTGTAGCTGTTAGGGCCTGGAATTGTCTGATTACTTTTTTATCATCTGCCCTTCCCAACCTGGTTCTATGCCCAGCTGGAGAACGCTTGATCCTTAACAGTGAAGTGCCATCCTTCTGTCTCCTCTGAACAATTTCAGAGGCTGAGAATTGTTCTCTCACTCTACTAATAGTTGAGAAGAGTTCTTCTAATCTGTGAAGCTGAAGCTCGTAAAGCAACAAGCGTAGAACAAACATTCAGATGATTCTTTATGTGAACAGGTAAGAGGAGTGACTGAAGTTCATCTCAGAATAAATGTTACAGTAATATATTAGTAGGATCTATTCATCTAAGAGGAGGAGTTATTCTTATGTTGCTAAGTATGATACACTCTCAGCTTCGGGCCGTAGGGGATCATAAAGCATAATGCTGAAGTAAAGTTAAGGAAAATAAAGCTGAGAAGTATGTTGGCCTGATTCTAGTAGTTAAATATTTACCAGAAGCAGACAGCTCTTAGAGTCTCATTTTTCTTCAGCCATCGTTATAATAAGGTAATAAACCATGCATAGAACATAGTTTTCCAGGGAAATGGCTGCAAAGATTCTTGCTTCTTGAGCAAGGATGATTAATATCTAGTTCATTTAAAAAAGAAACGAGAATACAGTAAGTATTTAGTGAGAGTCATTAGAAAACAAAATTTCTGCTTGAGCTGTAGAGTTGATGTAGCACAGCATAACAGGCTATTCTGCTTCTGCGAGTTTCTGCTGGCCATAATAGGGTGGTTATGAAAGTGGACATGCATTTAGTGGTTTGATGTAGTTGGATTTTGCTGTTCCTCAGCTGCAAGCTCAGCAGTCAGTCTCATCTCTCTTTAGCCTGCTGTTTGTAAAGGAAAGAGTCCTGAGGACCCAATGTTAATTTGTGTTAGCATTGTATTATACAAGGCCTCTCCATATCATATACGTCACTTTTGCAGGCATGGTTTGATGACTTGATTTGATGTTGTTCTCCTTCACAGCCCCCTTCATGCTCACCCTGGTTTCTCCTTCTGGACTGCAATGCTTAATGTGCCTAGAGAGGTCCAAAATCTGTGTTACATGAAAGGGGAAGAGCAGCAGCAGTATAACAACACCTGCTGTGTTTTAACAGCTGCTAACATAACCCTGCAGCTGCTGCTACTGAATAGAGACTGTGCTTATGTGTACTTTGTGTTTTGCATGTGCAGGATACAGGATGAATTTCTGAAGTGGCTGGTGGTTTGGTTATTTTGTTTCCTAGGCCTTGATGTCTCACTGGTACTGAAAACATAGAACTGTTGGATAAAAGAGATGAATAACTCTAAATTCCTCGTGTCCCAGTGAAATCCAATGGCATAGATAGAAAAAGTGAGAAGCATTTTGGAGTTTGACATAGTTATTTAGTAATTTTTGTTGTAATAAAACTTGAAGTCACTGGATAGTCCATTTACCAGGCCTTATCTCAATGCTGGACAAACAGAAAAAGAGTAAACATAATACCTTTATCTTGCCCTTCCCCATCTCCCTCTGAGAAAACCCACTGAATTTTGGCACTCATGAAAAAAAAAAAGGTTTAAACGTGGAAACCCTGTGAGTATGCTAAGGTGGTAGGAAAGATCAGTGTAGTTGTTTTGCATATGTAGGAGTTGTTTCAGGGGACAAGAATTTAAGAGCACTGATATGACAGTACCTGAAATATTGTATTAGGCTTTTGTGTTCCTGTTACAAAGATATTAATCGTTGAAGGGAATTCAGAAGCAGCACAAATGGGTAGAAGCTGTAGAGATTGATTTATACAGAAAAATTTAAGAATTAAATATGTATAACTTGTCAAAGTAGTGAATACTGGGATTCATAAATCTAACAAGCACGAGAGTACAAACACAGAAAAAAGACAAGAACTATGCCATAGTTAGGATACTCAGAGCTTTCACTTCAGAAGTATTCCCATTTCTGATGTATACAGAGCTACACTAGACAGATACATATGTAGTATGGAAAATACAGTCCTTTTAGAGTGATTAGATGTATGTATTGAGGCTGGCTTTATCCTGTGACATTAGTCACATGAGCTGTCAGTGTTTGAATCTAGTGTGGAGGACACAGGAGTTAACTATGGGTCTTGGGTCCTACAGACAAATGCTGATACATAAACCTGGCAAAGTCCTCCCTCTCTTCTCATCCTTGAACTCCAGGTTGGGGGAAGGAGAGTGTCACAGTCCTTTTTGATCCCTCAAATTTACAGGACAATGTATTTTATAAACTAAGCTTTATTTAATGAGCTCATTATGAAAGAAAGCAAACAAATATGTCAGTTGAGCTCAATCCCTTTTGTACAGACTAGTCTAACATGATTTCCCAGATTCATCATGATTTCACTTCATTCATAAGTGATTATCTTTTAGAGCCTTTACAGCTAATTTGATTAGACTTCTCTTCACAGTGTAATTGAACATCTCTGTCTCTGATCCTCAGACAACTGCTACAGCCAGGGAAGAACAATTACTTCTTTATGTACTTTGAAAAACCAACACAGTTTATATAATTTAAGTTCCTTAAAGGCAACATAGTTCTCTGATTTGTAACTTGTGAACCAGTGACCTCACTAATAGTGCCCATCCTTCTCCTGCACAGTGCAGGCATCCCTGTGTCACACTGGGAAGCGCAGAATTCTCAGCCGTATGGCTGCTGTTGGATCCTGTTCAGAAGTTTTTTGGGTCAGCTGTTGAGTTTGAGCATTTCCTTAGGATTCTGAAAAAAAAGCCAGACAATCATAATAGAGACAGCAAACTACAGCTAATGACCTTCAGCCTTTCCTGCCAAGTGTCTTGCCAGGGCATTGCTCTTGCTTTGACCTAATGGCACTGCTTCCAGCATACATGAGACTTTGGGATGGAATCCTTGTCTGCCAAAATGTGAGCAGGAGCAGAGTGCAGGCACAGAGAGACCTTCTCAGCCCTGCCTCTCCATCTGATGGTCAGGCTGAAGCTACATGGTAACAACTCCTCCTCCTTTGCCAGAGAATCTTTCTTAGACCTTTACTGCTCTTCCTTGATGTTCCTCTTTGAGAATGTCACATTTCCTGCTACTTATGGTCACTGAAGTATGCAGGCATGACAGAAGTATACCTGAAGGAGGCCAGAGTCCAAAGTTGAGTTGGCTGCGGTGTGTGCAGTCCCTGTGTGCTGTACTTGTTCCTTCCATTTGGTGCAGCTGTTTTCTACGTTTAGCAAAATACCAGAAGGGTGTGAAATTTGGTCTCCTACAACAGAGCATCTTTCATTCTTTTGATCTTTGCAGTGATAGTTGTGAGACAAAGCAGAACCAAGTGTGGTAAGGTTGTCAAAACGCTGTATTTTGTGAAACCCACATAAAAGGTATTTGTATTTTGCTCTTTCAGAGAGGAGATCTAAAATGTGCTGTGAAAGTGAATGAAAACAGTCTTGCCTGGTTCTCATTCCTCTTTGGGCATCCCTAAGGGATTTGCCCACCCACAGCTGGGTGGGAGGATGTTGATCTAGCTGGACTATTGTTGGACCATGATGGCCATTTGTAGGGTTTAAGAGCAGTTCTTGGTTTCAGTGTGGTTCATTTTCCTTGACAGCTGATCTGTGGTTCCATCAAAATACAGGCAGAAAGTGTGACAACACTCCACAATAACCAAGATATTTTGATAAATATTTAAGTCAGGAAAAACATGCACTTATAAAAGAAGTAGGATTTAGATATTACGGATTTAAAATTAAAAAGTTGTATGTGGATAGTTTAAGATGTAATATTTATCTTGATAGGGTTTTTTTTTCACCTGAATCCTAGGACAGGGAAGCGCACAGCACTCCTTCACATGTGATGCAGAGATCATACCCAGATAGACATGTTTTGTTCTTTGCTCCCCAGAAGTTTTCTATGTTACCTTTATGTAATTTAAATTGTTTAAACTCTGTTGGCTTTTCAAAGCTGATACAGAAATAATTGTTCTTCCGTACCTGCAGCAGTTGTCTGAGGATCAGAGACAGAGACGCTCAATTATACTGTGAAGAAGAGACTTGTAATCAAATTATCTGTAAGGGCTCTGAAAGATAAGAACATGTTTCCTGCCTTCAACCTTTTTTCTTCTGCAGAGCAGTTTTTTCAAAAACATCTTTTGGCAGGCTCCCTGCTTCCCTGTTGAGGAGCAAATACCGACAGCTGTTACGTTCTGGGCAGAAGTGCTCTTTACTGTCTGTGCCCAAACATCCAGCAGTTGAAAATAAAACACTGGAAAGAATTAAGATGCCAGGTGTTCATTCTGTCTCATATTTAGGATGCCAACTGTGGTTATGATGTAGAGTCAGACAGTTGAAGCAGAGGCATCTTTTGAAGAACTTCAGGTAGGAGCTGTAGAAGGCTGTCTCAGGGCACTCCCTTATCCCTTGTTGGCAGGTGTCAGTTGCTGTCTGTCACAGGCTGAATGTGCAGGACCTATCACAGCAGCTGCTTCTCAGGCACCCACTGTGGTGAGACAGGCACATGACCTTCTTTCTAGGATAGGAACTAAGCAGCAATGTGGACTAAAGCTAACGGTTTGGTGTAAAGCAGCAGCAGCAGCAGCCCACAGACACGTAGGAAACCTGCAGTCATACAAAAACGTTTGCTGTTGTTGCCAATTTAATTTTCAGAAAGGTGTTCTTTCCTACATTTGACCTGTTTTGGTTTTGTTTAAATGCAGCTGTGCCTTGAAGCATTGAGCTCAGGAAGCACATTGTTACTTTAGTCTTAATAGTTTACAATTATTTTATAAAATCCAAATGAACGACACAGTGCGGAGTAAATACAGGTTTTCAGCACTCGGACTCCATATACAGGTATGCAGTTAGCTATTGGACCCTGGCTAAATCTTCATGCTCCAAGCTGATGGATATTGTTGGTAGTTGTTCCAGTTGAATCAACCATGAAATATTCACAGATTTATAGTCAGCATAGAAGTGAAACTGTCAAAATAAGTTGCCTGGTAATGACAAAGAAATAGCTGAGAAGTGACAGGCAGCTTCTAGGCTGAAGTGTTTCACTTCAGAAATTTCAGCACCATTTGCATTTTGTATTATTTCTGAGAAATGCATGATATGCAAAATGCATTTGAGGGTTTTTTTAAAGAATTTTGGTATGTTCAAGATTGTCATCTGGCTATTGTTTTTCATGGGTTTTGACTATTTTTCCTTGGGGAAAAAAAAAGAGGAAATAGAAGAATGACTCACTACATGTATCATACAAACATACACGGTAATGGATGAATTTATACAACTTAACTGCCTGACCCCGTGGTCTGCAGGCAAGTGGTTGAATATTTTAAAAATAATTTTTTTAAGTTTTTGAAAAAGGGTGTCGTATTAATAATAGTATTGGATAAGTACCAAAAAGCAGAAACACAGCAGTTGAGGTCAGCCATTTCCCATCTGATTTCTTAAGCACAGGTCTACTTCTCAGTTGAAGAAAATGAAAGGATATGGTGCTATTGTGCTGATCTGCTTGGCTCCATGTGGAAGGTCTTGCTTTCATGCTCCTGATAATAGGAACATGATGTGGAAATGGTCTCATCTGGAATACGAGTGAGAGTATTATGAAAGCAAATGCACACTGAAGAAAAGGGCAACTTAGAGAAATGTCTCAAAGCTGCAAACTATTCAGGACGGACGGGAATTTAAGTGTTTGTCTGCCCCTACTCAGTGTCCTCCTCAGAAATAGCTGCTGACTGCTTTTTCTTGTTGCATTGCAGTAATTTTGATTTCCTTTGCCTGCTCTTTGTAGCTTCAAGTAAAAACCGTAAAGATGAGATAATCAAGAGGCAGAAACATTAGGGAGAAAGCCCAGCTCCTGAGGAAGCAGAGAGATCAGGTGAGAAAGCAACACATGGTCAGCGTTCCCTATGGCATGCAGATTGTGCTCAGCTCCTCTGGCATATTGGTCAAGTTTCTGTATTTGTGCATGTCCCAACCCTCAAAATCCTTGTTTGCAAACCTTCACTTGGGCTGGTCTGAGTGTTTGGGGTGCTGGTAGCTATTCAGCTGGTGACCTACCCAAGGTCACCAGGCAGGGTTTTTGTTATTGGGGACATCTCTTACAGGCACTTGGAATTACAGTGGCAGAGGAAGATTCAGGCACAGAAGGGTGAAGCAAAACTTGGAGTACAAGCTCCATACCTTGCCAGTCTCTCGCCATCGTGCATTGTCTGCATGAGCTGTGTGGGCATCTCAGTCCCTCTGTAGGTGAGCTCCTGTCCCACAACTTTGCTACTAAACTGCTGGTGACAAGTAAATTAGTCTTGCATCTGTACTCTGGATGGAAGTCAATGCTTTCAATATAATATGTTTAAAATAGAGCAGCAAAATTCAGCAGTTTTTGTGGCTCTCCTTTTCGGACAAAAATTGGTTTTTTTGTGTTCAGAGGACAACTGACTTACTACTTGTTTTCTTTTTTTGGTTGGTTTGGGCTTTTTTCTGATCTGGTTCCTGAAGGAGTCTTCCTTCCTGGGTTAATTTTTTTTCTGCTACTGTTCTGTACCAAGTCTTCGTTCACGAAGCCTAGCCATGATGATGACTGTTCTGCGGTCAGATTACAGAGTGAGTCCAGTTGAACTCTCTCCTGCTTCTCCCTCCTCTCCCTGCTCTATCCTTTCATTGGTTTTTCCTCTCTCTCTGGACTCCTTTTCATTTGGCTGAGTTTCCTGATCTGGTTGATCAGCTGGTTGCAGTGATGAAGCTGGGAGAGGCTGATCATGAAATTGTCTTGATACTCCTAAATGCTCAGCCAAGGAAATATGTTTGTGAGCCCCTCCAGGTGAGCTGAGGGAGTTGGAGGAGTGAAGGGCCTGCTCATTCTGAATTGCTCCTGACAGTCAAATGTTAAGTCTAGAAACAAAGAAACTAAACCCTTAATTTGCAGGGGTTTTTTTGTTGACATCTCAGACACTGTTAGAAAAAACGTAGTCTATATACAACACTTGCAAAATTGAGGTGGTAATAGCAAAATATAGGTGAGATCTCTGGGATTATTAACATGCAAATTGAGAGTGAGAGGGAGGTGTCACCATAGGAGTGGTGGTGTTGGTATAGGATGCAAGACTGAGGTAGATGAGGAGTCATAGAGAGAAAAGCAGCAAGTCTGTGGTGCTATAGCTTGGTGTTAAGATGTCACATGTCACATCTACCCTG
This sequence comes from Grallaria varia, assembly GCA_013396735.1. Lineage (NCBI taxonomy): Eukaryota > Metazoa > Chordata > Aves > Passeriformes > Formicariidae > Grallaria > Grallaria varia. Next base: position 293,361 of record VWZG01006594.1, read on the forward strand.
GTGAGCTCCCCTCTGATAGGCTTAAACAGTACTGAAAATCCAAACATCATTGCTAAAACAGCTTTACAGCTGATGTATTTTGATTTTCTACCTTTAGACCTGTAACATCCTGTGAAAGCTTGAGCCATTTTATAGCTGCAGCAACCCCCTTCCCTCCTCTGTCTACTAGGTTTTGTAGAATGCTTTGTTAAACCCACAAGCATATTGGATTCTCTTTTTGGAATGCGAGGAAATGAGTTTTCCTTATTTAAATTAATATGGGAGAGGTAGTTGATTATTATGCTTTCTCTGAAATATCTGCTTTGGTTTGGACTGAATTGGTCTGAAGCACCAGGAAATGTGAGTATTGCCTTGTGGGAGCTCTCTGTTTTATGTAAATTTGAGGCATGCGCAAAACTGATGCAGAATTAAAAGATCCCTTAATAGCCTTTCTTGATGTTTATATTCAGGTGGGCTGTAGTGATGTGGTTATGTGTTGTATAGGACAAACTGTCATAGTTAGATGGTTCGCAGATCCACATGATTGTTTTTCTGCAAACGTGTGACAAATGTTCTTCCCCACAGCACATGCCATGTTGAGCTGGGAGTGGTGAGTGTCAGTGGGTCCCCATTTGGTAATGCAGGGACTGTCTGTGTGCCTGTCTTTGGGAGTGGGTGAGCCATTGCTTCTTCCTCCCTGGGGCTGTCAATTTGCATATCTTTCATACAGCCTCCAGTTTTTCCATTTAGTATGCAAGAACATCATAGCCTTCGGACCTGTACCCTCTCTCAAGATTGAGCTGAAATTAGTTAGTAGGTTTAGGAACCCTAAGGGTAAGGAGGACAAGACAAGTCTCCTACACAAGGGTTGTTTCCTTATGAACCTCTGCTATGATCATGATGCTTAGGTACAGTGCAGCGAGTGGAAAAAATGAGTAATTTACCTTAAGAGATACTACTGGAGGGAGTTTGATGTTTTGTGGTCTCAGATGGCAGTGGCTGGGAAAGGAGGAAAAGTGATATCTCTGCATGCGTATGTGCTTTGAATACTCCTTTCTGGCTAAGCGCAGGCAGTTCTGTGATCTTAAATCCATGTGTTTGAGCCGATCTTCCAGTGTCTCTTTGCATGGAGGTACAATTGTGTTGTTGATTTTATGAAGTTAAGGAAACTTCATTAGCCATAGAATTTTTGTTTGGTTTTAATTTCGTAGGCAGAGAGGAGGACAATCTGTTTTGCTCAGGTGCAGCAGTGTGCTGGAGAATCAGAACAGGTGGCAATGGAAATCTTTGTAATTCTATGTTTGTATTATTTTCTTCCTTGTGTCAACTTAATTGTTACTATTTTGATGACTTTAGTCAGGGAAATTCGGGTGAGTGCTGGGATACATGATGGATCTCTCCCTTTACATAGCTGTTCAGCATGCTGATAAGAGTATAAGAAACTTCCTTTAAAGAAAAAAATTATTTTTTGGCTACTAAAACCCTTTGGGTGCTCCATGAATGTCATCTCAATGCCTGTGTTTGTATTCCTGGTTGGTATGAACAAATAATGTGCAAGTTTTTGAGAACCGGGTGCCACATGTCCAGCAGTTAAAGAAGGTTTAATGAAAATAGTGTAATGTACAGTTTATCAACACCAAAGAAAAAGCTGTATGTTTTGATATGTTGTGGAAGTAATACAAATTATAGGAAAGTGAGGATCTTCTACAGGCGTGGCAAGCACTGGAAGACCACCTTAGAAACCAGGGAGGCTGAATGGGGGAAGAGCTGCTTACCACCACTGTCAAAGTAGATGTTCAGGTAGTTAAAAACAAATTCCCAGGCTGCTAAGCTCTTAGCTTGCTTATTAACCCTCTCTTGATACTACTTAGTTTTCCCCTCGCATAACAAATGCATGCAAAGCTACTGGAAATTCAGGAAGTCTTGCTTGGGAGTCAGCTGTTTTTTCTGGTTGGGGAGGATTGGCAGCCATGCATGGACCTGTCCTGGTTACCTCAGTCTCAGTGGACCTAACAACACACAGGTTTTTCTCCTTGCTGTGGTCTTCAGAATGTGATTCCAGATAGTGAGGATGGAATGCAAATTTTAATGTTCTGAAAATAATGAACACTGAAATAGATCGACTTGGATCAGACCAAAGTAATATTATTCTTACCAGAAGAGAATTCTGAAATGAATTGGGGAGTTCACTGACCACAATCCTCCTGGTTTTCAGGCTTTTCTAATTTAAGCTAAGGACAGGAAGGCTCTCTCTCTCTCTATCTGTGTCTATCTCTCTCTATCTATCTCTATCTATCTCTATACACACACACCCCTCTCTCTCTCTCTATATATATTAGCTTGAAATAGCTAGTTGAAGTGCCTGTGATACCGTTTTCCTATAGCTGTGGGCTTGGGGTGCTTATCTTGACTCTAGGTAGAAAAGGAGTATCAGTCTCTACAGTGTGACCTGTCATTTACCTTCGGTAGTAAACATGAAGCTCTGGATAATAAGTATTACTTCCATTTGTTGCTTTGATCTTACAGAGATAACATTTAGCTTTAGACTTTGCCTGCCCTTCCTTGGAAAAATAATTGAGTCATTAAGTCCCTGAAAGTGAGTAAATGGTTTACTTAGAAACTTTTGACTCTGTTTCATGTACTTGTGAATACTCTGCTCCTACTTGTAGGGCATTAATTATGAAACAAAAGTGAGAATATTTTTTAAATTATGATGCTAGAGACATTTTACTGATTACCTTGGAAATTGCCTGTGGCTGGCAGATTGGGATTTCAAAACAGAAAGGAAAGGAATTTAGCTATTCACCATTTGACAAAGGCTGGGCTTTGATTGTTATGCAATTTTGTAAAGAAATAGGTAATCACACATAATGTAACAGAGGTATGAGATGACAGATTAGCTTGGCCATAAGAAAAGAAAATAATTTTTTTCTGATTGCAGGGGATTCTTGAGTAGTAATTATGCTTGTGCTGTGTGAAACCTTTCACTGTTTTGTCTGTTGCATTTCATCTTTAATTTATATTCTTGAAGTCAGTTGTCTTTGTAATTAACCTGAAAGCTCTCTTTCTCCTTTTTATACATGGAGTATCTCTGGCATGGTAAAAGGTACAGTAATCCATTTTAAATTCTAAAGTTTGACAAACCAGAGGTGGGAACAAGTAAGGCTTAACAGAGTTACCAACGTACCAGTTAGTAATACCTACTTAAATTTACATGTCTTTAATTCATAAATAAGATGCCAATAAAGTGAGAGCACAAAATTAACTGCAAATGCAGTGACTCCACATGTTTGGGGCAGCTTTGTAAGAGCTCTTACCTGCTGTTTTTTTAGTATCCTGAGCATCTAATGCAAAATACAATTACTGATGAGGTGTACAGATTACCTAAACAATATGTTTTATCAGTTGCTTTGCTGGTTATTGGAGAGGTCAGTGGTAGGAAACTCTAGGTGCTTGCTGAAGTTGATTCCTTTTCATCCCTTTAAACATGTAAAGCCTGGTGGAACTTAGAGTAAGTGTCATTATTTCCATCTTAAGATACTCAGGTTTCAAGATACAGGGAATTGAAATGCAGTAACAAGTCCAAGGGTTTCCAGTAAGATGTAACCCAGTAGTGTCATTTGATTTGGGGGGAAAAAAGAAAAAAAAAATTATAGTATGTAAAAAAAATAAGGTCCACCATCTGGAAACAGAGAATGTAAATGGCATAGTAAATCCTGTAAAGTAGCTGTTTTGAAAGGGGCATGAGGATTGTAGTGGCTGTATATGAACGCCTTCATGAGGTTGTAGTCAAAAGATTTGGGGGCAGGTGAGGATGGGGAAGAAACTGGAAACTTGTAGTTTTCTTGAAAGAAACTAAAAGAATTGTTACCAGAGCAAAAATATATTTTACAACAAAAAACCTGAAGATTTTCAGTCTAAGTTGCTTTTTGTAGTGTGCAGGTACCTACAAAGGAGAGATGTTTCTAAGGCTAGAGAGCTGTTAAGCTAAACAGGTTAAACTCTACACAGATTAATTGGCTCAACCTATTAAAGAGAAATATAGCACCTGGGTTTTTTATGGGGAATCCACAACATCCCTCTATTAAAATGCATAAATCAAGGCAAAGATGCGTTCTGGCTGGGGGTGAAGAAAGGTGTTTCAGCTTAGGCAGAGCTTTGTGAAGCACAACAGATAGTTTCAACCTCATTGATACATTGTGACCTTAATATCTCAGGGTGTGTTTTCTGATCTATGCTGTTGTCTTGATTGTTGGGCTGTATTTAATAGCTGACCAGGACAGCAAAAAATCCCCAAACCAAACAGAAAACCTAAGGTTCTTCCTCTTCTCCTTTGCATACAATGTAGTTACCAATAAAAAATTTCAATAAACAATGACATATGGAAATGCCTGGTGTCAAAATATGTACACAGCTGAACAAAAGAAAAATTTGTGGAGTTTGGCTTATTTGACAGCCAGCACTAACAAAACTCCCTGGAACCTAGGCTTGTGGTTATATGGTAGAGATATCTTTTCTGGTGATAAAGTAGGTTATTAACTTGTGCAGAGGACCTGGACCCTGCTACATAACATCCCAGTGTGTGCTGCAGAGATGTGGGAATTGAGCACTAGCTCTGCTGGTTGGGTTCTGCTCAGAGCTCCTTTTGGATGCGCATGTTACTTGTGTTTCTCTGTTCTGTCTCGCCCAAACTAGTGTGTTTTTGTTTAAATAAGTGTCCCTGTCTTTCCATGCTTTGGTTGCTTGTAAGAACCCTGAGCTGAAATAGTGTGGAGGCAGGTTAAATAAGGTATAGTCTTGGCAGCATGTGTACTGGAAACATATAAACAGTAATAATGTATTGTGACACTTCACAATTTTTTTTCTAATAAAAATGTGGGAAGATGAAAACTAACAACAACCAGAGTTCTTTCCTGTCTTCATGTGTTGTTTAGCTGATCAAATCGGATATTTGATTATATTCAGGTTTTGTTACTGCAAAGACGTGGATTGATTTTTATTTTTTTTTTGGTGGTTATTTACATTGGCTTTGTGTATATATAGGCATACATATATTTAGGCACTACTGGAACAAATTAATTTGTGTGCCTGTTGGCTGTTGAGATTTCAATTTTGACTAAAAAAGTAAATTTTATTCATGGCATTTTAAATGTGAGGAATAAAAAAAGAAGGAATTAATTCAGATATTGCTAGTGGTGTTGTGTCACTGTCATACTGAAGGATACCCAGTGCATCTTTGGCCATTTGTCCTCGGCTCTCTGGTTTATCCTCTAAATTCACCAACGTTCTTGTTGTGATAGGCATTTGTAACTAGATCTTTGATTGTTTTGCATCCTGCAGTTCCCCTCAGCTATCCCTTAGCAGTGTATGAGGTGTGCATCTCACCAATATAAAAATGTGGTACACGAATGTATGCTTTCAACTGAATCTCCTCATCCTACAAGTTCTGCATGCCCTAATGTTGTAGGTGATGAATGTAGTACAAATTTCTGTAAGGGTCCACATGGAAATCTCCAGTTTGGATAGCTGCAACTTGCACTGTGCTAGATCAAGACTCCTGAGACAGGCCTTGTTAAGTCTCCTCCTCATAGAATCACAGAATCATTCAGGTCAGAAAAGACCTCTAAGATCATCATGTCCAGCCGTTAAGTGTATGTGCATTATAGATTATGGCAAGTTATGGTTGGCTTCCTGGTCTGCCAGAGGGTCTTGCAGCTGTATTTCAACATAAAGCTGAACTTCAGAAACTAAAAACCCCAGCACTTTATGATGTGCATGCAGATTTGGAGTGCTCAGTTGGAAGGCTTGTGTGACTGAGGTTGACGTCTGTGGTAACTGTAGGGTGTTTGATGCCATGCTTAAACCCCCCAAGTGTGAAACACCCTGAGGTTAGTGCCCTACCTTAAAACTTGGTTGTGGATGCCTTTGCCAAGTCTAGACAATGAGACGGAACCTGGTCTTGAGTCTGATGGAACTTGGTCTGACTTCCAGCTCACCTGCTAGCAGGAAGACAACAGCTGCACTGTAAAATGGCAGAGAATACATCAGCATGGTTCTTTCACTTTCATGGATGTTTAAATTGGTACCTTTACTGAGGTAAGAAAGATACACTCCTATAATAGACTCCTGGAACAGTCTGTGCTATTCTTGTCCGAAGTCAGATTAGATTGAGAAGAGCTTGCAAAAGGACTCTAGGAAAAATAACTGAAAAATGCATAAAAGATGAAGAATACATTAAGCAGTTTATGAAGCCATTTTCCTACAGAACAGTGGTTTCTTCCTGTAGATTGCACACATTTTCCATTCTTCTGAGAAAACCTTTGTTATCACTTGACTGTTTTAAGAAGGGTACACGTCTTTGAATGTGGTGCCTGCAATGCTCTTACCTTGCCAGCATTCAGGCTTTGTAAGTGACCACAGATTATGCACGATGTTACTTGCAACACTCCAGTACGTGTTCTGGACTCCAAGCTGCTGCTGACCTGTATGGAAGAGGATAGTCTTTCCACAACAAATAAACAGGCGGCGGAAAGTATTTTTTTGTTTGGTTTTTGATGGTTTTGTCCGTAAGCACAGAATAACATGCTAAAACTGTTTTACATATGAATTGATTGTACTGGATAAATACACCAAGGTGGAACAGCTCAGCCTTGCTCCTGAGCAGCATTGCTCCTCCCTCTGGTTTTGGTGGTATGGAGCAGCAAGTGTGCTGCCAGAAATGAGCAGACATTAGATGTCAGTTTTGAGCTGAGTAACCTCTCTCTAATCATATTTAATTTAAAATTAACATCACTAATGCTCTAAAGATTTGTGTCCTAGTAGAGGCAATGTAGGCTGTTGGATCACTTGTTAACCATTTATGTCTCCAAGTGTCTGGTAGATGTGTAATTAAATAATCTTTAAGCTTAGTGGAAACTGACTTTGGTAGACAGACACACAGTGTGATTGTGTGTTTTGCCCCTCTAGGAAGCCACACTACTGAAGCAAAAGAAAAATCCAGATCATTGAAAACTCTACTTATTAGTCCTGATTTGAAGTGGGATTTTAATGTTGGCAGAATTAGTAAGGCTTTGAGGTTACCATGATGAACTGAAAAACTTCATCTGGAAAATACTAGGTCACTTCGAGATTCAGAAGTGCTAGATAGGGAGATACATAATATGGAGCTGCCTTGCTAGTCAGTTTAGAAGATAAAAGTGCTGTAAAGACACTTTAGATTCCTTTGGAACAAGGGGTTCTGCCATCTGCTGATACAACCTGTACTCCACATCTTCCTTCAGATTGAAGTTGATACAAGGGAGAAACAGGATCCCTAGTTTTTAAGGACTAAGTGTAATTTTGAGTTCTATTTTATATACCTTTTTTTGCTTCACAATTAATAGCTTTCCAGTAAATGGTTTAGTTGGTGTATCAAAAATGTAGATTGTTTCTGTTTTAGTTAAATGAATTTCTTTGCTGCTTTGAAGAGAAGTCGGATGTAGCATGTTAGAACACCTGTTAGCTTCCCCTGACCTTTATTTATCCCTGCACAAACTGCAAATATATAAGGCTTTACAAAATAAGATGGCAGGGCATGTCTCCAGGATGGAGGATCATCGCCTCCCTAAGATCATGCTCTATGGTTAACTTCCTGCAAGAGAGGAGCCCCAAAGAGGAGATACAAGGACTCCCTGAAACAATACCTCAGCCTTGGCCATATTGACTACCATCAATGGTCTGCTCTGGTCTCCAGTCGGGAGGCGTGGAGACACACCATCCATAACGCTGCTGATTCCTTTGAGAACACACGCAGAATCAGTCTGGAGGAGAAAAGACAATGCAGAAAGAGCCATGCCTTGCCAATACCACTTTCTGCTGTGCCTTTTGCAACCGGACTTGCCTATCTCGCATTGGCCTTTTTAGCCTTTGGCGCGCTTGCAGCAAGTGTGGGTAGAGCCCTTCCCAAATCTTCGTTCATGAAGCCTAGCCATGATGATGACAAAATAAGATAAACTTGGTATTCTTTGATACTTAAAATATAATGGCAGAATATTTTCTGGGTAAATCTCTTTGCTTATACATGTTTACGTAACAGAGTTCAGTTTTCCAGTAATCCTGTGCTAAAATTCCAAGATAAAGTGCTAAGCAGTTTTCAGCTCCTTTGAATGCAAGAATATGTTCCACTGCTTGTTCTGCATAGTAAAGCACTAACAACGAGTGTGTCAAACCCAAAATAATTAGAAGTTATTTGAAATTTGACTTTACATAGTCAAATTCCTGTAAGAGTTTGGGTGCATGCTGGGAGTGAGATGAATAAATACAGTCACCACAGACCATTCATTTTCTAGGACAGTGTTGTGGCTTTTCTGGAATACAGACTGTAAATGTAACAACCTGATTTACAGCATTCTGTGGGATTTATTTCCTTTATAGTAGCGTTTTCCTTTAGTAATGCTTTCTCCGAATTATACACTTCCACTCAATTGGGAACAAGTCTAGGGGCAAAACTGGGCTTTAACTTCATTAATTAACAACATGCGAGGATTTATTGGAGGTAGCTTAGCGAAAACTTGCCACCATAAAAGAGTCTTCTGTTGGTGCTGCAGGCTAGAGATTTTGCTGTCATTGATGGCACCTTCATTTAAAGTATCCCAAAGTACAGAGCTAGGTAAGAGGTTCTGCGTTGTAGTCATTTCATTATAGCAATCTGTTTATGTTGGAAGACCGAATGACTACATCTAGCACATCTGTACTGATGTTACTATAGACCTGAGGAGAAAAAAACTTTTGGCTACTCGTTGCTTGTTCTGCATAGCATTAAATTCTTGTTTGCTTAATCATTAAAGGGGGTCTTAAAAACACTTGGTAAACCTTGGCATTTAGAAAGTCCCTGTTCTTGCCCTGTCTGTTGCATCAGTCTTTCAAATACATGTCCTGAGTGAATTAATCAAGAAGAGGAAGTAGAACAACTCTTAATTGGTTGGACTTCAAAGGCTTTGTGGTAAAAATGAGCAGCTAACCTGCAGATTTGCTTACTTGCCCCCTGGGAGCCACGGCAGGCGCATCGGAACACAGGTGCTGGACCATCGGGGGCATACAGAGCCTTTCATCATCTTCTAGTGACTGTTACTGTTTTTCTCACAATAATAAGCCTTACAAAAAAACACTGGAAACCTCTACAGATTTTCTCTGCAGGAAATCCTCATTTTTTTCCGTTTGCTTTGCCTGCTTTATAGAAAGGTATAAATATGCAGACATGTTGTCTGGAGTAAGACTGAAGGGGGCAGGGTGACAGCTCAGTGGATCGCAGCCAGTTTGGCTGCTGATTTCAAAATACCATTGCTGTCTGTATGCTTTGTGCTTTTACTCCCTCAGGAAGAAGGTGAAAATGTGACTATGACAGATCTGATGAGGAATGTTGCAAATGAGTTCACTGTGTCACTAGTTCAGCTAAGGTATGTTTTTAAAACACTGATGTTAACAGCTGAAATGTGGAAGTGGGCAGCATCAGCAAAGCCACAGCCATTTGATGTTTTTATATTAAAATAGCTTCTTGAACAGCAGTGGGGGAACGTAGATTTCCAAAAGAAAAGTAGAAAATAAAGCAGTTTTTTTTTCTTGACATCTGACAACACTTTGATGTGTTTGTTTGGGGATGGCAAAGTTGAGACCTCTCTCCACAATTATTTGGGAGTGATACGTCCTTAGACACAAGTCATAAGGTGCCAGGACATACATGCTCATTGGAACCTTTGCTGAACCATTGGGCTAACTGGGCTTCTGCACTCAACAGCACATCAGTCAGTGTCATGCCAAAGTGGTTGGATTTTCTAGGCATCACTCCTGTGGCTACTCTTTTATCAGGAATACTGTAGAAACTACTTCTCCCAGCAAAGCTGTCTTTCAAGAAAACAAATAAATGGTTCTAAACTTGCCTGCTTAAATTTTAAAATATTTATATAGACCTCTGATAGGAGACTTCAAATGAAGTAGTCTTATCACGTAAAGTGTTGCTGTTGCTGTGACAGTCTTGCTAAAGCTAGCTTGTTGCAACTGTTCTGTAAAATGTGCATGAAGATGAGTCTGAGCGATTTTCTTTTTTTTTCTTTTTACTCTTTCTAAGATTCTTGTAGGAAAAGGTGCAGCAAGGCCTTTTTCTTACCTGATGAAATATACTGTAAGGATATTTTTGAAAGCAAAGTAATTCTTGTTATTATTAAAGTTTTGCAACATTTCCCAGGTCAGGATGCCTGTCCCAAAAAGCACAGCACACAAACAAATACTGTTCCATGGGAGAAATTAAAAATCCTGTTTGTGCTGACAAATTAGTCTTTTAACCTAGACTATTTAGGAAAACAGATGGCACAGCTCTTGAATGTAGGCTTGCTTTTGGTAAAGCACAAATGTATTTTCATGCTATAATTCCTCCCTCTCAAATTTTTAGCACTCTCTGATTTGCAAGCGCCTTTGTAGGTGTTGAATTCCACCTTTCCTTCTGAAAATAAAGTAGGTTGGGAAGAACAGCAACTTTCAGACGAGCAGACTTTGTTGAAACCAGATGAAGATGCAAGATTTCCAGGACTGTAGAACTTTAGACATGGAGGAGATTTTAGTTCTGTTTCTCTTTCTAGGAAGAGAAGGTTTAATAAAAGAATAAGACACAGTTCTCGCTGTTGCTCCTAAAAATGCACTTGGTCTGCATAGCTGTCTTGTTTTTAGGTCTGTTTGTTTGGAAGTCTGCTTGTTTTGAAAAGCAGGAATTATCTGTACCTTTAGAGCAGTCCCCAGAAGACACTGCAGGCAGATGATGTCAGGTGTGTTCATCCTTCTCAGCACTTCTGGTGTTGCTTCTTTGCAGTGAGGGATCACTTCCTGAAATCGTGCTTTTGGATAGAAGAGACCGAGGCTTAATTTCAGCCTGCTTTAAATGTTAGTGTTTTCAGCATCTATTTTTATGGCTTGTAAAACTGATTTGGATGCAAATCCTGGCGCTTCCCTTGCTGCTTGGAGCTCTGCATTCACAGCTGCCTGGTGGAGAGTCAGATGACCTCGGTGACATACAATGCAAAGAGAGGGACTTTTCCCCCTGTAATCATCCATGACTTGCAGGGTCTGCATGTCTTCTCTCCCCTGCGTGCACATGCGAAGTGGAGAGGGCTGTGCACATGAGGAGGAAGAGTTTGGGCATGGATTGGGTGAGAGAGCACAAAGGAATAGTTAAAAAAGAAGTTAGGTGGAGGATGCACACTTGCTCAGCGGAGGCTAGGTGAAGGTCTCCCTGGCAAAAACCTTCTGCAGTGGTGGATTTGGACAGCTGGACCCTTGTAAAAGAGGTTCTTGGTGGCCAGTTGCCTTAATGTATTTCTTATCACAGCTGTCATTTTGGTCATTGGTAGTGTTTGGATGCTTAAATCCAGTGCCAGCTGTTCTTGGAACCTGAGCAGAGGCAGGAAATGAAAGATCGCCAGGGATGATAAAGGCACAAAGAACAGCAGGCACATGAAACCAATATTTTGATTGCTTGGGGTCTTTTATTTTACTAATTTCTAACAGTCCAGGAAAGTGAGTTTTGAAGAAAAGTCACATGACTGCTATGTCGCTCTTGCTTCTTCCAGATCATGGGAACATGCATACTCATGTTGGAATTACTGCTTTGCTGGAAGAGACCTGCTGGTTACTTTTTTAAACATTAGTTAAGAAAGGATTAAAATTAATATTGCAGATTTTGAATTGGCTGCAGGATTGAAATGTAAATTTTGCAGCACAGTTTTTATGGTGCCTTGTGGAACAGTTGGGAGAAGGTATTCACTGCATAGCCCGTATCAAAACAGGAGAGCTGTGACTCAGGAAAATAAAATCTCTCAACATTTTTTTGGCCTAATATATCCTGGATGCTCCTATGTGTCAGAAGTATCTTCCCTGGCTGAAACAGGTATAGGATGTTATGGCAGAATGAGTGATCTGTCTGTTGCAGGGATTTTGTTTAATTTAAGTTGGGCTTCCAAAAGATGTTGTTAAATCTGAGTGATGTACCCAGAAGCTGCTGTTTGCATTGAGGCTGTTGTTGCATGATAGTCTAAATTGGTTTTGGGATCAGTGGAGAAACAGTGACAATCCTTTCAGTGTAAGCAAAGACAAATGAAAAGTTAATGAGAGACAAGGTGTTTCTGTAGCTCAAATGGGCACTTGTAAGATGATTGTAGGTGGTTGTTAGGGCCCCTTATGTCTTACTTTCCTAATTGTGTGGGATTGCTTATAAAAACAGCACAGATTATTAACAGCAGATATCTCCAAAATTATCTCAGTGATTCATTCATTTTAAAAAGGGGAAATACCTTATATGTACTTATTGTAAACTCAGTCTGAATATTGATTCGTTTTTGGTAATCTTGGTTGTGCAAGATTTGCAAACTCAGTAGACTGTGACAGCACCTACTGTTTTCCTCCTTTCCCTCAGTTTTAAACCATTCTGAAATGTTCATAGATACACACTTCTGAAATTGCAGATTGTAAGTCCATAATTAATTAATTAATCTCAGTTTGTTTCCCTTGGAGAATCAGACAGGAGCTAACATCATTCATATGCAGAGAACTTCTAAGTGTCTTTATTTGGGACAGAAAAACATAGAAGTCCGTATAGCAAATCTAAATAGCTATTTATAGTACATGCCTTCACTGAACAGTGGCTAAGACATACCTGCCCTCATTTTCCTCCTGCTCCAGACAAGCAAGCAGCATCCAGAGAGGTGACTTGTCTTGCCCTGTCCTTCACGAACTGGGGCAAGATCAGCCCATAACGAGAAAGATGGATACTGGTGATGTTGGCTCATTTAGTGACACTCAGAAAGAGAGGCCCCAAATTTAATACTTAGACACTGCAATTACTAGTTTCTCCCATGATTTTTCTCCCTTCTGTTCCCTTCCCCCAGTCCTTCAGTAGCTATGTGGAGGGAGCTGTACCAGATGTTGGACGAGGACTCCAGGAGATAGCTGAGCTCTCCTCTTCTGCCGAGGGAAAGACTGTAACCCTATATTACTATTGAAAAGCACACTGCAAGATATGTTTTAATTAGAATGTGTTTTGCTGCAGTGTAATTAAGGGTAAAAAACTTTGCTTACTGGAGTAGTGCATTTTATTATTGTGCTTTGCTATATCAGATTCTTATCATTGCCTTGGAGAGAAGAAAATGAGAATGTTGGAGACCATAGGTTTGACAGTAACAGCCTGCGTAATAATTGTTTGTGAAGGCTGCTCCTGAGTTTGACTTGAGGCAGTCGCAACAGGATCTCATGCTGGAGGAATATAATACTTCAGTTGTAGTATTGCATGGCACTTCAAGAAGAGGGCAGAGAGAGTTGAGCTGACTCTTTTTTGGTTGGGATAAACAGCTTTCTAGTAATAAATGTAAAATAATGGGGACTCAAATGTTGAAGGATTGTTACAGTATTTTTGCTGTTGAAATAACTAATGAAAACTACCAGATCTTACAACATGTATATAAGCAAAGAAAACAGTTTCAAATACGAGATTGTTGGCTAGCTGCATTTTAATTCAGATTTGCTACAACATTTTGGTATGGCAAGTCAAAATTAAATAAACCAAGTGTCAAAGGTAATAATTCAGTGTTGTCAGAAAGTGTCCTAATGACATGTTTTTGTAGAATTCCTTTTTCAAAGTCACTTCTTCATGTGAAAAATATTTTTATTTCTTGCTCTCTCTCTTCTCACCTACATTGCAATCTTTATAGAACAGAAGTTATGATGAGGTTACTATTTGTATATGTAGTACTGAGGAAGATGAGAGGCTTTTGTGTCATCTCACGTACTGATAACGATACCGACTTCTTACACGTAAGTGGTCACAAGTAAATTTGAGCTTAAGTGTGCAGGAACTCAGCATCATAAGAGATTGCTTATTTGGAACTGCTAACTCCAGAAACTGCAATGTAGGTAGGTTCAGACATTTGCCACTCGCAAAAGTAAAAAATGCACTATTTCTATTCGTGTCTCTCCCACTCTTCATGTCTGGCTGCTTAGTTTTCCAGCTCAGTTATGCTGCTACAGTAGAGTCCCTAAAGCTGTGCTGAAACCAGATTGTTGAAATTTCCACTCAGACTTTAACAGTGGCAACTTCTCTACTGTTAGACACCAGAGGTACCCTTAACAGAGGAAGTATTTCTTTAAACTGGGGATATATTTTTTGTTTAAAAAATACCAGTTGGTATAAAACAGAATATGTTGGATTATTTTTATCACAGTTAACACTCTGTGTCCAAGTTGAAGTTGTGCTGCAGTCAATTCAGGTTATGTGTTCCTGTTCCATCTCTTACTGATATTGCTGTGAGGGCACTCTCATTGGTCCTGTAGTTCAGTTGGTCCTTTTAGCTGCAGTGCTTGCTGACTAACATTTCTTTTCCAGTGGTTGGATAGGGGTCATTCCAAGCATCTCAAAAGGGGCCCAGTGATTTGGCTGTAGGGCACACGTTAATGGTTTAATAACTTCACTGAAACTGGAGATGTAAATACGGAAACGTGGGGAGAAAGTTAACCCAGCCCTTCCCAGTTAATCAACCTAGAACTTACATGGAAAGAGTTAATTATTTGAAAATCAGTTCAACTCCATGGCTCCGTGGCTTTTGTTTTTCTTATACTTCATATATTCTTTGCAGGTTATTTTAATGGGTTGGCTGCATTAATAATCAATCTAAAATAGAAAAAAAACCCACTTCAGTATGTAGAGATTTGTTGCGAGTGTAGCGACAATCAAAAAAACACACAGGCAGACTTTGTCAGGAAAAGTAAAGGCAGAAGAAGAAGCAAAAGGCAAAAGCCCTTTATTCACACACAGCTAAACTTTTGTACTATTCTACTACTGTCCATAAGTGTCTCTGCTACCTATCATTGGCTAGGTGTTCTTGTCCATCAGTCCCTCTTCTGATAGGTGGGCGTCACCTCTCTTCATGCTGGCAAGTCTCAGAACAGACTCTTGTTATTCTTGGTGGCTTTCTTCAACTCCTACTTTCCCAGGCCTGGCCCAAGGACACAGGTGGTGTTGTCTGCTGCTTTCCCAGGCCTACAGTTGCACTCTGTCGAGGCCAAAGATGTCTGTGGCCCAGTATTCTTCCACAGAGATTCTTTCAGTGGATCATGAATGGTAATGTCAAAATCTAAAGAACACTAGAATTAGTTACCTTAATGATCTTATAAATGTAACTTAGCAAGTATTTTAACTTCCTATATTAAACAATCTAGATATTTTAATATATATTAGTTGTTGAATGAATGTTTTCTTTTGTAAGTAGGCACACAAATTCACAAAAAAAGAAATTAAGTAACCTTCAAATTCAGGGTGGGCTGGGGCCCCATTGCCTGGGGTACATTGGATGATCAATATTTAGATATTGATTGCAAAGTTACATATCAAGTGTCTGTGAAATTTAGTTCCTTATTATCCCTTGTATATCCCTCTGAAGAAACAACACAGTTGCTGTTATATTCAAAGATACTGAGTTTTACTATGGACTGTTTCAGAGTCTTTTGTGAGGAAGCAGATTGTATGTTGAAGGTTGTCTCCCTACTCTAAGCTGTGTGTTACTAAATGTTTTGTGGATGTGGGTATCCCTTCTAAATGGGGGGAGAACTGGTGAGCTGGGCTGATGCCTCAAGTCTGTGGCTCTGCGGAAGAAACAGACAAGTTACCCCATGTGTCCTAGCCCTGTGTGACTGTTCAGCATTCCAGCACTCCTAATGTCTACTTTTCTTTGAATTAATGCTATTGTGTTTAAGGTATTTTGCTAGTTAGTCTAGGTTTTTGACTGCCTTTGGTACCTGAAGATTACAATACACAATTTTCTTAGTATTGGAAACTCCCAGAATAACTGCCTTTATTTAAAACCTGAAAAGTGCTTGTTCCAGGTAAAAAGCTAGGGCAACATCAGCATATTTCAAACACACAGATTCATTTTACAGATGATTCTTTTATTTAAAACCTAATAGTATATTCCTACCCAAACAGTCAAGCTTGTGATTCTTTAAAAACAAATAAATCATGTGAACTGGTGAGCAGTGTTCAGCATACTGAATGGGCAGGGCCTCTTGCATTTGTAGCTTTGTTTTCCTGCCTTGTCAAAGGATATTATCTTGGAGACTGAAGTGTTTTGACCTTCAGAAAGATGAACTATAAAGCTCACTAGAGGGAGAATTAGTCCTTGTCATCTTTTTCCACATTGTTTTCCACTTCCCCCAACTATCATATTTCAAATCCTAGGCCTTGGTCCAGCCCATGCACAATTTTTATCGCCAGTTTAGTCAGGGATGTGATTTCCCTTCTTCTACCTGTTGCACTTAGTTTGTGGCAGTAATGTCTGCTGTGTGGAGTCACTGCAATAAAACTGTCACCCCCTTGTGCAGAGGGATTAGCTGTAGCAGCAAAGGACTTTTGTGTTGGAGTAGTTCCACATTCCACAGTGTGGACTGACTGCTTTAAGTAATGGGTCTAATCAGAGCAGTTTGTTTTCTGTGTTCTGGCATGTTTGTTGAAGTGTGATGCTTCTCGCCTGGGTGAAAGGGAGGAACTTGCGGGTTCAAAACCCTGCTGTCGTCCCTGTCCCTGGACACAGAGCATACATACTGCATCTGGGTGTGCCTTCTTCAGTGTGGTACCAGAGGCATGTGGTGCTGTTAGTGCAGCAGCATCTTACCTGGTGTAGGGTTCGGTACCCTTTTCGGAAGAATTTGTAATAGGAAGCTAGAACTTCTCTTAGGAAGCCTTTCCTGCCTGAGTTGTCATAAATAGCTGGATGGGGTTTTTTTCCCTTCTCCTTTGCATACCAGAGAAAAAAATGCAGTGTGTCTCTATTCTGAGGGGAGATAAATCCTCAGTGTTACAGGCCATGCGGGCAGTGAGCTTGGGGGAGGGAGGCCAGAGGCAGTGATAAAGCCTGGGAACAAAAAGAGGTTTATACCTTTCCTCAGGTCCCATGCTCTGGAAGAACAGACAGTTTTTGCTTTTTAGTGTCTTGCCTTCAGATAAACCTTTTTAATTCCTTTCACTGCTGTGGCATTTTGGGGGACACCTGCGTATATCTTACTTTACACTTGGAGTGGAAATGGCCATTCCTATTTAAAACATAAAAAAAATCTTCCATACTTGGGCAAGCTGTATTGTTATTATTGTCTTTTAACAGCATGAATGTCAACAGTTTGGTTTTGGTATGTGGCATATAATTATGAAGCAAAGGGTGGTGATCTTGGTGTCTTATATTTTATTTGTGATTGTGATTCAGCAGTAACAGGCTTTACTGAAACATGCCCGCTGTTGGAGGTTACAGCGTGACCTCTGAACTGCTGCAGAGCACTTCTGTCTTCAGGCACCGTGTGGTGATTTTTCAAGTGGCTGCTTTGGGTATAAGGAGATCTTTTATTGTAAGAGTTCCATGAAGCACTTAAGAAACACTGCATTTTTTTCCCTTTCTTTCCTTCCACTTCTGTTATTTCTTTGAGTTAGTTAAACCGCACTAGAGCAATACCTTATTACTTTTGGCAGTGATTGTGTTTTCTATCAGGATGGTTTAACCTTTTACATAGAATAGCTAAGCAAAGGTTTTTTGTCTTCAGACAGACACCTCTGATGTCAGATCACACAAAAGCAGATCACCATGACAAGCTGGGTACTGCCATTAACCAAGTAAATTGGCATCCTACCCTTTCTAAAGCAAGCTCTCCTGTGTCCCTGCTGCAGGTGCGGCTTTGGAGGCACACCGGAGCCTGGAGGAGCCGGAAAGGAGCACCTTACAGCACGCTGCTGCCATCTGATGGTAAGCTTTCCCAGCAGGTTTGTCCCCTTCCCATCAATATCAACAAGCTTTTATTTATTTTCTGAGAGTCTGGTGAGATAATATTAATTGCATGGTTTTATATATATCTCCCAGAAACAGAAGGACTATATTAATTTTAAAAATCTGGAATGTTTGTGTAACTTCCTTTAATTCATCCTGTGTTTTTAAAGGAGCTTTTAAATTAGCCTACGATATGACCTTTTTCTCTTAGTTTTCTTTTTTTTTACTCCCCAGAAGTAACTATTAATTACAGACATGGTCTTCCTGTGATAACTCTTATGCTGCCCACAAGAAGTGAACGCTGTCAGTTCACTGTTAAGCCGGTGGTGACCACTGTAGGAGCATTCTTGCAGGATGTTCAAAGAGAAGATAAAGGAATTGAGAGCGCAGAAGTCTTTGCAACAGGTATCTTATATTTCTGTTATTCTTCAAAATAAATGCATTGCTTTTCAAATAGACTGTGCTTCCCTTCTGAAGCACAAGTTCAGTCCTCCACCAGGTTTGGCTGATGTTGCTGTTGGGGTAGCTTCTGGGGTTTATAGGTGTTTCAAATTTAATATCTGAGTTATCTTGAAAAGTCTGATTAAAAATGCAGAATTAAATATATTTCTGTAACTCTGCTTTTATCCCAATAGTGTCCTCTCTTACCTTTTTCATTTTAGCTTCTCTTTGTAACACGGTCTTAAAATAAGTATCTCTTTTCTTATTTCCTTGACATCTTATTCTTTCCTTGCCCTCCATAATCATTCTTAAGCCAGCCTTTTGGGCTCTTGAATGTGATGTCTGCCAGCTGTTCAGTGTTACCCAGAGCTGAAGGGGTCCCTTTGCCTTACTACAAGCCTGAAATCATCTGAAAAACTTAAAAGAGCTAAGCAGCCAGATGATGAGTGTAACAGTAAAGGGCAGCTTTTTGAGACTTTGGGGAAGTTTCTTTTATCAGCTGGAGTGCAATACTTTGGGCCCTTGAGTTGAAAGGAAATTAATTAGCTAGGGTTGAAGGCCAACTGATACTTTAGCACTGATGTGCTCTTTACTCCTTGTAGCATACTATTTATTACATTGTCCTAAGTCTTTAGATAATTTTCTCAAGCTCTACGCACTGTTTTCTTGTGTTTTGTCTCTTTGGTTTTCCTGTTGATAAAAGCTAACATCCAGTTAGTTATTCTGGTTCTCCATTTTATTTCCAAGACAACTTGGTTTGTGTTTTGGTGGTGCTTTGTAGTTTTTCCCCAGCAATTCTGAAAAGTCTGCAAGCCCTGTCTTGCTAATAGAGAAGGACTCAATCTCAAAAGTAGAATTGGCATGCAAGGTTTTTTTTGTCCAAATCTGGTAGAATAGGTACTTGACTTTGGCTAATTAAATGCATCTATTTCTCCCCTTCCCCACTCATGCTCCAAGAAAGAAAGAAAGAAAAAATAAAAAAGGATAGCTACATCCCTGTGGAAAGATCTATTTTCCCTCAGTAACACAAGCAGAAGAAAGGATGGGGTCAAGGAAAGCTAGTCCACAGTTTCATAGCTGGGTGCATTCGTAACTTTCCCTTTCTTTCTGGTTGATATTGCAGAGGGCTGCAGGGACCAAAAATTGATGTTCACAGAAGGTCAGGAAGCCACAGATCCAGGAGAAGCTGCTCAAGTTGCCTTCGAGAGCACATTTAGTAAAACAGGAAAATAGCCCACAGAGCAATTTTTTTATATCCTCTGGAGCAGTGGAGATGTGACCTGTGTGGATCCCAGTGTGTGCATGAGCTTCATGTACACAGGAACTTTGGTGTTGTTTTTAGGGCTTTTTTTTAGGGTCTGTGAGGCAGCAAAAGTAGCAAATTCTCTTGAAAAGATCTTTTCCTAAAAGACTCTTATCTTCAGAAGCCACTGTAACAAATGGCTGTTGTCAGCAACTAGTCTTCCCCTGAACATGGAAGTTTTTCACTACAAAGGATTTCTTAACTGGGGGAAGACAGAACATGTGCCAGCAAACAGTTAACCCCTGGGTACTGCTATTGTGCAGAGACATCCAAGACAGAAGTGTCTGTGATTTACTGCCAAATCACATTCTTCTGTGAAGTGTGTGCTTCACAAGTGACTGATGTTTGCACTGAAGCAGGAGTTAGCTTTTGCTGACATACCACAGAAGAATGTGATTCAGCAGTGAATCACAAAGTCTGGCATTTTTTGGCATAGACAGGCAGCAGATTCCAAAGTGAAGATTTTGGGCCCTTTCCCTTGGTCTCATCTGTTTAAACACACACCCCCTCCCTGTTCTGACTTTGGAATAGAAACATTGCCCACTTTGATTAAAACAGGGACTGTCAAACAGTTCTCTGCTCTGTATTTGTAAAGTACTGGGCAATTGTAATGTTAGAGAACAACTTAGATGTTTAATTTATTAGGAAACTGATACTGTAAAGAGAAACTATTGGTCAAGTACTGAGTGTTGATTTTAAACATTTATTATTAAAGAAAAAATATGAAGCCTTGATTTAGTGCAGACACTTCTGTGTCATTTAGCCATTAAATGAAAGCTAACCCTAACTGATAATGTCAGTGCTGTGTATGATGACTCGCTTTCATTTTCTGTGGATTTGGTTTTGATCCTGCAAAACTTATGTAAACAAAACCACATGGGAACACTTGTGTTTAGGTATAGGATTGAAAGTAGCCTTTGCATGTGGGGAATTTCCTAAAACAAAATACCTCTTTTCCCCAAAAACTTTTCTTTTTTTTCAGTTAAAAAGAAGGTTGCACAGGTTAATAAATCAGTGGTGCATCACATCCAGAACAAAGAGCCTATCTGGAACTTCTGAAAAGCATTTTTTGCTTAAATGTCACTTTATAAATGTCACCTTAATGAGCTTTGATGTTTTATTACACTGTAAAAGAAAAAATAAATGAGTGGATAGGCACATTAAAATTTCATATTTTGGATTGGAAGTGCTAGCCTTCTGGGTTTGCTTTGCTACCCACACAGAGTGGGCGGGCGAGCCAGCTGGTGCATTAGCTCGCAGAGCTCTGCAGTCTCAGCCTCAGCAGATGGGGCCCTAGGACAGAGTTCTGGTGAATAAATAATTGCAGGTGTGGGGTCCTCTGCGGTGCCTTTCTGTAGTGGGCACGATGGAGAAGTTGGGGCAGTAGCACAGTGACAAATATTTACATACAAATATCCTGCTATTTTGTACCCTGTTCATTATTAGTCTTGGGAGTGAAGCTGCTGTTTTGTGCTGCTGCCTTAGCAGGGGCAGGGGATGATGCCCTTTTTATGCATAGGAAATGAAAATCAAGTCAAACAGGTACCATGGAGCAGCTGCTCTGTGGCTTTTCAAACGCCCATGCCACGGTGATGTGTCCAGCAGCAACGGTGTGTGGCTCTGGGAGTTCATGGGCCATCTGAACCCAGGTTTGCTCCACTGTTATGTATTACTGCTAATGAGTCAAGAAGCTCCTTTTTGGCAGGAGCTTTAAAATTGCATGACAAATCCATGGGGTACCATTCATGTAAATTTTTGCATTAAAAAGAAAAGTGGAAAAGAGTTCTTCAGAGCTTTGCCTCTGTGGCTCCTGGTCTGCCTTCTACTGGACAGTGTAGCTATCTGGTTCTCAAATCCCAGTCACTGATAGCAAAACAGAGTTATTTTAAGTACCATTAATAAAAATCTGAACACCACTACTGACAGGAATTGTTCTTTTTGACTTGAAGAGCCGGTTTTAAGTAAAGACATACATCTATAACTGAAGATCAGGTCTTTGAAGGTCTTTTAATTTCCCTAAACTCCAGTGAAGATGCAAACTTGTGTGTAGGTGAAGAAACAAAAACGCACGTCTTTATGTTGCAATTTGTTCCTGGGGCATTCAGAACTTCTTTTTCTTCTGCTCTCCCTGATGGGTTGATTCTAGTTCTAATCAGCACACAAGAAAATGCAAGTCTGCTCATAGCAAGGACAAGTCCGAGTGACATCACTAGAGAAAGAATTCAGGTACACTGTGTTCATGTCACAGAATCACTATTCTGAGTCAGAAGGGACTCACAAAGTCCAACTCCTGACTCTGCAGAGATCAGCCCCAAGAATCACACCATGTGTTCCTCCTTACTGTTTAGTATTAGTTACCAGTTTCTCTGAAAGTACAGTTCCCTTCCAGACATTATCAGTGAAGAACTCTAGCATTTTTCTACAGGGTTATCTGCTAATTTTTAAGACTCCTTATGATAAGTGATCTCAAACTTAAATCTTTCTTCTGCAGATGGTAGCAAGGTCTCTGACTCAACCTTGATGGAGGTCTTATTGATGAATGACTTTAAACTTGTTATCAACAGCACAGTGTACAGTGTGTCACCTCCTGCAAAAGGTAAGAGCAAACCTTAATAACTGATTATCTCACTTCATTTAGTGAAAGGCATGGGAAGTCTCACAAAACTGGAACCTATCTGAAGAAAGGTATTTCTCTTTGGTTTTGTTTTTTTACCATAGGATAGTCCTGCTTTTGGGCTTGGAGGTTGGGAGAGAAGAGTGGGTTCCTGAAATGGTTTATATGACAAATATTTTCTTTTCAGATAAGCTGAGCAGTGAGCATGCTACTGAAATGGAAGATATCAAATCCTTGGTTCACAGACTGTTTGTGGCTCTGCATTTAGAAGATCACCAGATCAGGAAAGAGAGAGAATTGCTACAGAAACTGGACCACCTGAAAGAAGAGCTGCTGCCTCTTGAACAGGTTGGAAAGTGGGGTTACTTTTTTTTTAAACTCAAAAGGATTTCATCAAGAGTAAGTCCTGTGATGGAAGAAAATCTGCATGAATGGCTAGGGTGTGTCTATTTTGTTTGTTATGTAAACAAATGTCACCTCAAATAGAATTCACATTATTTTCAGTAGAGTTCTTCTCCCTCTTGTTAGGGATATTCACAGCGTAGAATCACAACACCTGGAGAAAGATGTCATGAACAAGCCTCAGCATGGCTAGTATTAAGATTGAAAGGCCATTTAGTTACCTGCTGCTGTATGAGTTCTGAGAAATAAAAACAGAGGGGTTGTCCTCATCTGTGGCTTAGGATAGTGGACAAAAGGACTTCTAATTTATGAGGACCAGCCTCAGTGTTACTCAGAACTGCCCTGAATGGTAAATGGAAATCCAGTAGACATAGATCCCTAGTAGTTGGAAGGGCAAGCTAAAAGCAGAATTTGTTGGTGCACAAAGGCAAGATCTGGCTGCTCTTGGATTTCAGGCCTGTTAACTTCTCAGCAGGGTAAGTTAGTAAGAGATCCTGAAAAAGGATCTAGCCCAGCAGGAGAAAACATAGTTAGCTGATGAGCTGCTCATCAGAGGAGCAGTCATGTTTGTTTGAACAGGTTTCTGTATTTCTTTTCCTTAGGTGAAAGCCAGAATCATGGACAGTGCAGATGCAAAGACCTCCAGGCTTCTATGGGTTGGCTTAGCTCTGATGTCAACTCAAGGGGGAGCATTGGCATGGCTCACATGGTGGGTCTATTCGTGGGACATCATGGAGCCAGTCACATACTTCATCACTTATGGGAGTGCCGTGGCTTTCTACGCCTACTTTGTTCTTACTAAACAAGTAAGTCCTTGTCTTGTAAGTGTCTGGAATATTGAAAGGAAGGAAAACTAACTCTGAAAATCACAACGCTTGGGCTCTGATAAAAATAGAATTTAGTAAGTAGCCTTATCATTAGACAGGTACTTGTTTGATCCCTAATGGAGCTGGATACAAACATTACATTATGCAGAATCAAGCCAGGTGCTGTTACACATGAACTGCAGACCAGATGCTGAGCATAATTATTATCTGTAAGATTTCATAATCTAGGTAATGAGAAGGGATGAAAGAAGTCTCTCCTTTAAAATGCTTGTAGATCACTTTGCATAGTAAATGGCAGCTTGCTCATTGCTGTAAAGGGGGAGCAACTACTCATGTTGTGCCAGTTTGTGAATGCTGCCTTACAGAAAAATATCACTGAACAGTAGCTTTTATTTGCTGGAGTTTATGAATAACAGTCCAGGCTACCACACCATTTGGAACACTGGCAGTTTGATTACTGAAATACCAACTTTATTTAGTGCCTGAAAAAAAGCAATTGCTTTGCTTTTCATAATCTGCTTTTCTGTGACTTTGAATGAATGGAGGTAAATCTAGGACAGCTGAAGTGAAGCCAGAAGCAGGCATTGTGTAGAAGAAAAAAAACTTTTGTCAGATCTTATCTGAGCTTCACAATACAGACATACTCTAAAATCCTGGAAGACATGGAGAAATGTTTCTTTTTCCTGTTTTAGCTCTGTACTTTACTCTCACAGTGAGCATATTGATGTTAAATGCAAAACTCTTCTATTGTGGAGGTATTGTGGAAGAGTAACCAACACTTTCTTCTGTAATACCAATGATCTATAGATCTTGTGAGACACTAGGTTCCTTTAAGTAGGTATGGGAGACGTGTCTGTTTTTATGAAGAGCTAGCTCTGAATGCGAGTTTTACTCCTTCTCACTGTTCTTTAAAAAGGCCTAATACATTCCTAATTTTTGTGAGTAGATAGAAATGACTACTTGGCTCTTTCGAGCAGCTGCTGGTGCCCTTGCTTAAGACTTTCAAATAAATCCATGAAAAACAGTACCTGAACTTCCTCTGACTTTGGTGGCCCCAGTTATGAAAATCACATGATGTCTTTATTATAGTTGACAATTCCTTTAGACATGATAGAAATTATTCCAACCATGTGTCTACAAGGCCCCTTGACCTGTAAGGCTGTAACTTCATGTGGAGCCTCTTTACAGAACATACGTGTGTGTTGAACTAGATAAATGTTCCTGAATCAGGCTGAATTTCTAATCTTCTGACTTCTACTCAGTTTTTTTAATAACCCTAAATATGTGTCCTCCCTCCCTCACCAGGACTACATTTACCCGCATGCTAAGGACAGGCAATTTCTCCACTACTTCTATCGGAAATCCAAAAAACAGCATTTTAATGTGGAACGATACAACAAGCTCAGAGACGACTTAGCAGAGGTATTTAAACACCGTCCTTGAATAATGAGGTAGCTTTTGGCTTAAGACTTTTTCAGTAAACTCTCAGTTAACAGGAAATTGACCTCAAGTTTTGATACTTACATTCAAAACATTGTATTGCTTACCAGCCAGTTTCAGCTGTGCAGATAACCACAGAGTGTTTGCCATTGACATATAAACTAGTTCAGGGAGACCTTCATGAATTTAACTTAAACCAAATAAGTCAGTTTATCAGCCTATTTTTTGCATACTCTAATTAATGTTGCATTTTTTAACCATTTTAATAGAATAACTGCATTACTTCTGGACAGAGTATGTTTGCTGAACTGCTGTGGTAAGAGTCTCTTCCCTTCCTTGGAAGGAGATTGTTTTACGGAGTTCAGCATTTGATACTGTAATCCTCTTCCTTAGGTAGAAGGCTTAGATTTACAGAATATGGGCAACTGGATGGAAAAGGTAGTGTGTGTAGGAGAAACTTTTTGGCCTTCATGAAAAAGTGTAGCAGATATCTCACTCCTCGGTTCTTACTCTTCCATCCCATCTTGCCAGCCCTGCGTTCAATGTCTTGTAAAAGAAAATAGAACCTACCCTTAATTTTAGTTCAAACCCCATAGTTCAGGGCATAATTTCATGAGCAACATTTGATGTAAAGCTGAAGTTTGATGCTCTTTCAATGGCTTGTGAGTATGAATTTTGTAATTGTGATTTCAGGAAAATAGTACTTTGGGGTGTGGTTAAATGGGTTCATTCTTCTCTCTGGGGACTGGTGGAATGACCTCAGCAGGTCTGTTAATGTTCAGCATCCTCCATTTGTTTGGTTTCTTGCCTAAGACCAGTGCCTTCTGAGAAGAGAAACATAGTGCATGTGTGAAAGAGGAGGAAACAGAGGTCTGCAGAAGGATGAACTTCCCACTCTTTTCAGAATGAATTCTCATTCTTTCTTGCACTGGCAGGCAGAAGAATCCTTGAGGCGTCTACGCCAACCTCTGCACCTGAGGCTTCCCATCCAGGAAATTAAGGACAAGGACTGACTTTGGTTTTGTATATATTGGAGTTGCCCTTTCAAAGCTGATATGAACATTTAGTTACTCCATAGAAACTGTGTATTTTTGACCATTATAGTTTTGAAAGTTGCAATAAATATCTATTAAAATGATTTTGTCACTTGATGGTTTGGGTTTCTTTGGTTTTGGTTGTTTAGCTGGTTTTTTTAAACCCTGTGAAGAAGCTGCTGAAGCAAACTACTTCAAGATGTTTGTCAAGTCTCATTAGTACAATTGTGGCATTCTGACTACTAGTAAAATGACATGAATGTTTTATAGAACAAAAGCTGTCTTTTTAGTACCATTTACTGTAGAACAGCAGTAGCTCATAGGATTCTTCTTGCACTGAGTATTAAGGATTCTTTTCCTGCAGTTACTGTTTCTTTTTCCCTAGATCTGTGCATTGACTCCAGTGGTGTAACACCATTAGCGGAGACTAGACTTGCACCATAGTTAAGCTTTTCTGGTAAATATTGCTGGAAAGATAAGATATTCTCAAACTTACTATAAAATAATTTGTTTCACTGATGCATTTTATTAAAAGAATGTATCAAAACATTCAAACATACATGATTTATATAAAACTTAAAAGTAGCCATAGTAAGATTTCATATTTGTGATTCAGTACATCGAATATGGGAAGACTTAACTAAAGCAGAGGCAGTAAATCAACTCTTTTATCCCCAGGAAAGTGGATTAAGACACTTTGCTCTGTTAGAGTTCTCCATTGTCCCTCAGAGTTAGGCATAGGTACCAATAACGTTAACCAAAATAACCCAACAAATATTCACTTCTAGTCAGTATCATAGTCAATGCCATTGCAGTTGCTGATATAACAATCTTACAGTGACAATGCGCTATCACATTTATGTACACAATGACAGAGTATGGCTGATCTTCTCCAGGGCCAAGAGGAGGAAGAGACTGATCCAACACCAAGGCCTGAAGGTTCAAATTATGTTACATTCTGTAGAGCTGCCTAGAGATGTCCAGCAGCTTTAGCTTTAGAGATATGTCGAATGCAAACTTACCCCGTCACACCAAGCAAGGTATACATGGTCTCATTTCACTACTGCTTGCTTTTCTCCTGAGGATTCAAAGCACCAATAAGCCTGTGATTCTGCCCCAAATGTAAATGATGTTCAAGCAAAAAGAAACCCTTTATTAATTAACCCTATTTAATTAACCCTGTATTAATGCTACAATTGTATTTAAGGAATTAAGTTCCTTTTTACTGTTTAGAGAAAATTAAAAAAAATGTACAAAAAAGCTCAATAAAGCCACAAAAATTGCAAGGTGGATATATTGCTGTCCACAAATCTAAAAAGATGCCCTACAAACATATTCCCTGAAAACTGTGATCTTGCAGCAAGATAACTCAATCTAATGCAACATTAGAAATGTTCTGGAAATAGTAAAATGTGCCATACTTAGATGGCAATCAAGCAAAAGGCTTTTTAGAAAAAAATAATCTAGAATACTAATTTCAATAAAATTTGAGCACCTTCTAATAGTTTTGCACCAGTTAGCTTTTCCCAAATTCCCTGAGATGAACAGAGCTGTAATATTAGCTTTAAAATTGCTTCTAAGATTTTAGAAACTATCATGTGTACAAACTCTAACATTTGATCCCAGTGATTTTGCAAGCAATCTTGTAGAATATTAATCTCCTGAAGTAAGATATTTTCACTTCTGCAACAAGTAGTAGTTAATGATCATCATTGTTAAGTAACAATCTACTTAGATTTTGGATGAAAATACAACTTTTTAGTTAACATTGAGGCAAAACAAGGGATCTGTTTTTTTCCTATAGCATTAATGTCTTTGCATATATCCACTTTGCGATAAGATACTTTCCTGTTAACAACAGTAAGAAGTTCTGTGAACTCCAAGGAAGATCCATGCTTCCTAAGTGTCTCACACAAATCTTGAATGTACCAGGACCCATTTAGCGTGTCACGATGAGAATAGTAGCCTAATGTAGAACAGAAACATAAAAGAATATCAAAATGTAAGTAGTGATCCTCTTGGAAAAATATTTATGAGGGTCACCGTTTGCTAGGTACTACCCCTAAGGGATTACTAATGGGTGTAAGTCTTACTTTGCCAATTATGTAAATCACTGGAAAATTGTAGATGGGAAATCGTTTTGAGATCACTTACCGTGCTCAGCTAAGGGGAACATGATTCAGGGAGTGGTAGCTTACAAGCCTGTTTCTGCACATTAGCAGAGGGCAGATGGGACCGAGGACAAGATAATGGAGAACTAGAGAGAACAGCCATGTAGTGCACACAAAGCTATAAGCCACCAGAATCCTACAATCGTGGAATAGAGGGGAATGCTTGCTGTCAGCAGACAACTCAGCAGCAAGATTGATGAGAATGTTTCTGCTTGGCAAATTAACAGCAACCTTCATAGTTTATTTTCACTTTAACACATAAGGTTCTTTCCAAGACAAGTTGTCACTTATCAGACATGTACAACAGATGACCTGAACCTTTTCTCATTTTTCTGACAGCAAAATGAAGTTCTCAGGGTTCTTATAGTGAAGTATTAGACACTGGATGTAAAATATTAGAACTTACCTTGTGCCACAGAGTAGCACATGATAAAGTCTGCACCAGCAGGCAGAGTATAGACACCAGCTGCATCCACTTCAGTCTCACTGACAGCGGATTCATGGCCAGTGTCTGTCGAATCATGAGCAATAACTGGATCGTCATGTTTATCACCTCGACATGCCTGTTGGTGAGAAGTACTGTTAGGCTTCGACCTCTGCTAAACTCACCTATGTTAATATGGTACTTCTGACACCAACCAGAGGGGACTTCTGTTCAGCCAGGTGTTCCACATTACCATGTCTATCAGTTAAAATATTGGTGATGAAATCTACTGAAAGCTTTGAGATGTTCTCAGAATTACTTAAGACTGAAAGGGACCTCTTAAAATCACCTAGTCCAAGCCCCTAGCTCAAGCAAGGTTTGCTCTACAGCACATTGTCCAGGATTATGTGCAGTCAGCTTTTGAGTATCTTCATAGATGGAGACTCCACAATCTGTCTGGGTGACTTCTTCCAGTGTTCACACTAAAAAAGAATTCTCTTGTGCTGACATGGAATTTTTTATGTTTTAATTTGTTCCTGTTGCTCTTGTCCTGTCACTTGGGCAGCACTGAAAAGAGCCTGGCTCCCTCTTATTTATTCTCTCCCACCAGGTGTTTTTAACATTGATAAGGTTCCCCTGAGCCATCTCCTCAAACAGTCCCAGCCCTCTCAGCCTCTCCTCCTATGAGAGATGCTCCAGTCCCTTAATCATCTTTGTAGCCCTTTGTAGGACTCACTCCAGTAAGTATGTATTTTTCTTTTCTTGTACTGGGGTACCCAGAACTGGACACAGTACTTCAGACGCAGCCTTGCCAATGCTGAATAGTTAGGAAGAACTGCCTGCCTGAGACCTGTTGGCAAGGCAGCATTGAATTCATGTTCTGATGCACAGCCATCATTACATGCTGTTACACTTCTGCTCTTAGTTCAGTCTCAAGTGTGTTAGTTGTGGGAAGGGTTTTTTTTGTGAGAAGTCAGTGAGTCCAGTATTGTCAGTGATGCAGAAAGGCTACACATAGAGGATAAGAAGGTGAGAACATACTCAAAAGATAAAAAGTAAGAAGCATTACTTAAGATCTATCACTAAAAAGAGAAAAGAAAAAATCTTTACAGTGATGAAGTTCCATCTTGCTGTTTCCTCTGATTTCCAAAGGTAAATGCTAAGCCAATCCTGCTGTAAAAGAATTCAGCTGATGAACTAAGTTAATTAGCTTTTTGATGAGTATATGTTACAGATGTTTCCAAGTATTACTTAAAATTGAAACATAAGAATATTTTTCATGTGTGGCACCAGGTTAGAGAAAAAAAAAAAGGAAACCTGAACTAGTCCTAATGAAAGATGAATTAACAATGTGCTGATTCTTGCAGCAGCCCTGTGCCTAAGGAATTTTTCATTTGGAAAAAAAGGTAATATTTAGAATGACTCTGTAAATTACTACAATTACAATCTGCTGAAGGCCACATTCATAGGTGAGTTTGCTAATTGTAATCTAGATAAGATGGGATAAAGTCCTGCATAACCCCATGACCCTTATTTGAACAGGAAGCTGGAATGGAGACCTGAGGTACCTCCCAACTTGCATTGTCCTGTGAACCAAGGAGTGAAACAGGAGGTTACATATGGGCTTCATCTGGCCATGTATCAAAACCAGTATTTCTGAGACAAATCCTTAAACTGATTCTTTAGAGTCTACAGAGATGCCAGGTATTGATCATAGACAAAGAACAAACAAAAAATTCACTACCACCACAAAAACTAATCAATCAACCAACCCAAAAGTCCACAAAAAAAGAAAAGAACCAAACAGAAAAACAAAACATGAAAACCAGCTTCAGTAAGGATCAAGTAAAGGGACTTGCCAGGAAGGAGGCAATGAACAACAGCCTTCTACAGCCTGGTCTAGGGCTGTGAGGTGTGAACAGCAGGAACTGAGCTGGGAACCTTCCAAAAAAACATGGTACTGCCTTCTCTGCCATTAAACATACACATGACAGTCAGTCTGACATGGGCTTGATTTGTGTTTCTCTTCATAAAATTACTTACTAAATACAGCTAAAGTAATATTAACACTACTGTACATACAGATTACTAAAAAGAAAAAAGTAAGAATCCTTGTCTTAAATGCCTTTAAGGAACAGCTTCCCTTGTGGAAAGACCGTATCAGGAAAACTGACTTATATTGCAGGAGGACACGGGGCAGTGTTAACTCCACTGAATTCAGAGAGGTATCTTACCTGAATGATAAATATCTTTGGTTTTCCTACCAGACTCTGGCACTTGTCTCCTCTGAACATGTCTGTGATTGTCTCAATTTTGATTTTGGCATCATATGCATAAACATCATCATTCTCACCATGACTCAGGAACACGCAAACAAGGCAGTCAGCATTACTGTGGTCATCCGAAGAGGCTGAAATAGTCAAGTGGTGTTAAAATGAGTAAACAGTGATCCTGAAGTTTAGAAAACACTGTACGTTTCTATGAGATTTGATCCCTGATCTGTACTTTTTCAAATGAAAGCTATTTTCATATAGAGAAATACTGCAGATTTGAAGGTGCATTGATTCAGTCTGGCTGAAGGGCCACTAAATGTAAAAAGAAGCATGACACAAACTTCTCCCAGCAAGTACTTTCATCTTTTAGTGAATTCATTAGTTTTCTCCACAGAAGCTTCCCTATACTGCCATAAAATAATCTGCAGGCTAACCTGTAAGTCTTTCTAATGTAAAAGAATTTCCTTGCGCACAAAAATAATTTTAAGTAAGATGAATAAGAGAGAATGGAAGAAAAGATATCTGGAGATTCTGCTACAAATAAACACAATCCACATATCGTCTCCTACCTTCAAAAATTTGCTGCAGCACCTCTTCTGCTTTCAGATCATCAAAAACTCTGACTTCAAACCCAAGGTCTGTCAAACTATTATTAAAACACATCCGTATTAGTACAAATCTTGCTCAAATTATATGTCAGTTGCTACCAACTCAGTTGCTTTCCCTGTGAGAGAGTATTTGTGATTTATGCTTTAGTTATGAAAAGAACTACCAAAGTTGATTTTGAACTCAAACCAGTGTCAAGTACAGGTCTAATACACCTAAAGTTACTTCAAAGAGTTTGTCCGAAGAAAGCTGAGGACTCACTGAAATCCCAGGACTTGTGCCAGCAGTTTCTGTGACAAAGGAAGGTGCCTTGAAGCTTTTTTTATTACAGATTTTTGTACCAAACTTGCATAGGTTCTTATGTTTGCAAAATCTTTTGGTCTCTATTTAAACGCAACATTCAGGTAACTACTTATTTGACCACAATTCCTGAAGTTCAGAGTTTTTTAAGCATGAGTAAAGAACCAGGTTTCTTACCTGCGTTTCAGATTGTTTCTGTCTGCCGAAGTCCCACGTCTGTCTGGCAATTTTAAATGCCAAAAAAAGCGTTCATGATTGAAGATTAATGCAATTCCTCTTCTTTGATGGTTCATTTTGTACTGTGCTGCAGGATCAAGTGCTTGTCTGTTGCCAGAGATAGAAAACATTCTTGATAAATGGCTAATTGAATTACCCTCCTGTATTTCTACCAGGTAACAATTTTTAATTGACTAGAGGAGGATCCAATTTCAGAAGACAAGACCTCCAACAATATTTTAGGAAGACCCTAAATCACTAGGTATTTTTTAAAAGCTTAGCATGTTAAGCAATTCAGTAAAAACAAGTATGGGGTATTTACTACGGCTCCACCAGATAGGTTGAAGAGTTTCTCTGCAACATACTTGTATTTTCTCTTGTCAGCAGGCTGTCTCATTAGTAACAAAGTAAGGCATACAAAGGTGCATACAAAGATGTGGCTCCAATTCTCCATGGTATGTGTTCAGCTAAATATTATTTTAACATAAGTGGATAATACACACGTACTTATTTGGAACTGTAGCTGTCTGCAATTTACTTCAAGTTCTAAGTAAATCAGGTGCTGCATCTTAAGCAATAGACTGTAAACTGGTGATGAGGTGCTAACAGTGGTCTGTGTCGAAAAAGAACAAATGTTTATTGTTTATACTAACAAAATGAAAGCTGTGACAATACAGCTGTTCATCTGTTTCTAGCAGCCAGCCAATAAAATCCTACAGCTGAAGGACAGAGGTGTTCTAAAGGATGGAATAAATTACCTATCCAGCTTTTAAGCAGAGGACTTTATCATAGCAACAAACTTATGAAGTACCTGTGTGTTTGGGAGTAGCATTCAGCAATTTTATTGGTTTATGAGCAAAACACAACATAGAAGCATGTAACAGCATGCTCTGGACTTCGTTGTAGACCCAAAGTTATGCCAACACTTGGATCCAGAAGATCATTTCCAAGTGTTGACAGGGCTGTATTTTAAGAGACCAAGCAATCTTTCTGCTTTTGTAGACAGTTACCAGCGCAGAAAACAGAAACTAAAATTCTTCTGGCAACAGTACTGGCAATAGGCAAGGACAGTGTTGTAGGCGAATGGAATGACAGTCCAGTTCATGCTGTCCTAGGACTGGCTCTAGTCAGAGCTGTCATTTTTGCCATCTTACTGTTTTTTCCTGCTATGGAATATTCAGGTTTGGTGCGAATAGTGGACGAAGTTGGTTAGAGTATTTCCCTGCAGACGTTACTTAAAGGTCACAGTTTGATCAGCAAAATGTTTTGTTTTCACAACAAAATTACTATAGTTATCCATGAAAAATTTCTGCTTCTCCACTTCATTATGATAAGGCCCTTAATGAAACATCTTTTGGTAATGATTACGTAAGAATTCAGAGAAAGGAATTTTAGATGACTGTTCAAAGTCTGGGGTTTTCAACAATGTTCAACAAGAAGTTGGGTGCTTTATCACACTCTCCCCAGTTTGAGTACATACCATGAAAAAATGAAAAGATTATAAACTTTAGCTGTATAATTATGAATGGTATTTCACCTGTGCCAGTACCAGAATTTATTCAGATTTTGGCAATTTCTCTTCCTTAGGATTTGGCTAGATGCAGGGCTTGTAGGGATTTTGGACCATTAAGTTCCTGGATCCTGTGAATGACCATTAAAGCATGATTCCCTAAATAGTTCCTTCTCTGCTCAGCTGTATTCACTGATTGGGTGAGGCAAACAAAGTTATCAGCAGGTACTTTACTGTTTCCAGGGCTGGATGATGTTGCAAGATAGAACATGAAAAAATCAATGGAATCAACATCCTGTGCTCCCTTTCCCCTCTTTCCAGAGGAATATATTCCTGTACTACGCTCTATTACTTAGTCTGTCCAGTTTTCCTTAGATTGTGATGGTATTTTTGCCAGTCTCTGCACATTGCCTAACATAAAAGGAGTCCACTCCTAATAGTCTCTTACACATGCCTTCATGATAAGGGTGCTTCTGCATCTGGTGTAGCTAAAACTAGAAACATGTTCTGTAAGTTGGTGGAGTTGAATTGAATAATTCCGTCACATTCTTAACAAAAATCAGAAAACCCTGCACTGATTTCAATGCCGTATCTCTCTGCCACCAGAACTTTACCTTGTATCGAATGCATCTACTTCTGTGATGTTCTGATTTCCATCTGTTAAGAGATCAAAAAGTGATTTAGCCACAAATCATGCATTAAAAATAAACAATTTGAACTTATGCATCCATAAACTTTAGCTGTTAATGTGAGCCAAAAGCTCATTTACACATCAGGTAAGTAGGCATGCAGTTAAACAGCCTCATTAGCATTTGTCTGCACCCATAGCTTTTGGAGGCTGTTCTGAAAGTTCTGATTCCAACAGTCTGAATTTTAGATGGTCTGGCAGTGCATATTTTTCTATCTGAGTATCTGCACCTATACAGACATACTCAGAGAGAGTGATTTTATACAACTGGCTAGCTCACTGTATTTTTTTTTAAAGTGTCTCTAAATAGCTGCAATTTTATATAATTTGAAAACACACTGGTGTTTCTTTTATTTCAGTAATGCTGCTAATACAGTGCTGGGCATTTTGTTTGAGGTTGGATGTAGCACATGAATCACAGTAGTGTAACAGTATGTGTAACTAATGACAAGTGAGAAGATGCAAAATTTATACTTATTCTTCTCTCAAACTATACAGACATAAGTATCTGTGGTAACAGAATGGACAGAAAGGTAACAATGTGAGAACAACAGGGAACATGCACATCTTGAGAGTGTGCAGAACTACAGACTTGCAGATGCTTAGGCCAGAATATTTATTCCTTTCACTTGATGAATGAGCTATAAAACCACAACAACTTCTCCTGCTACTGATGGAGACTACCACATTATGAAAACTATATACTATACCTGCAGTGGTTAATGTAGGTCTGCTATCCAGCTGGATGTGGCCTGCAATTAGAAGAGAAGAGTCAAAGAGATATATTTTACAAACTACTTTGTATATACAATACTACTTTTTCACATGTTTTTCCCCTGTTATTAAAGCCTTTTGCAAAACTAACATAACTGTATGTTGATAGAGGAGAAAAGTTCATAAACTTGGAGAAATCTGGACTTGGCTTTAGAAGCTTTAATGTTGAACAGCATAGCAGAGGAAAGCAGGAGGGTGGCTCAAAGGAAGTCACAAATGTTCCTATTTACATTTAAGCTTCCCTCGCAATATCAATCAGGTGTGGTGTCTTACAATTATCGCCAGTATCCTGAATACACAGAAAAAGCAATTTCTTCTCATTGATACATAAGGTGGAGGTCAGACTAATGACAGAATTGCTAAAAAAATCGAGTGTTGATAGAACACTGCAACAACACCTGTGCCTCTGTTGATAACAAGAAGGCAGAGATCTTAAAGAATGCAACTGTATGTTAGATTTACACTGTCTTTTTGCTTGTGTAACTGAGATACAACTTACGCTTTTGCCTCACCCCAAGGAGAGAGGGGCAATGCACTCCCCGCAAAAGCGGAGCATAAAATGTCAGTCATCAAGCTTTAAGAAAAAAATTCTGTCATGTAGACACAGGATGAATAGAATTCTTGGGCCAAAGGAAACTGGGAAAATATGGTTTGCCTGTTATTTAAGTTCTCTTTAATTAGTTCCTGGTGTTTCACTTTTCATTTTCATTCTCATACTGGAATTCATTCAAGTAAACACTACTTGAATTATCATGGTTCATGAAAAGTTTTCTGCTTGTCTCACACAATCTTGTTCTAAAAGCTGATTCCTCTCAATGGGACTGCCTCAGATCTCGTGAAGACGGATTGTTTCAAAGGAATCAAAGGTCAGGTATGCAACTGGGATCCGACCTCGCATTTCCCTTGATAGGTTTTAGTCTCAGTAGCGCTACCCTGCAGGGCATGGCACTCAGAAAACACTGCTATCCATATGGCATAGAAACAAACAAAAAAAGCCCCTGTAAGCCAAGCTGCATCTTCGGGAACTCACCCGGCCCCGTCGTTTTGCTGCCCTCTCTTCTCCGGCCCTGTTCCACAGCGGCGATCTCGCCCCTTCCCCGCCGTGTGCGCCGCACTTTGCCCGCAGACCCGTTTCCGCGCACTTCCATTTCCGCCTCGGCCGCCGCCGGCCCTCGGCCCGCACGCACCACCCTCCCCGTCCGCTTCTTTCCCCGCACGGGCGGGAGGCACGGACCCGCTGCCCGCGGGCGCGGCCACGGGCACAGCTCTGCGGGCCGCGCTGCCCCGCCGCGGGTCCCTCCGCGCTGCCCCGCACACCCCCTATCCCGCACCTCCAGCCGCTGGCTCCCCCAGGAGCCCGCACCCCTCGACCTACCTACCTACCTACCCACCTTCCCTCCCTCTCTCCCTCCCTCCGTCTTACCTGCCGGCGGCCGCCGCTCCGAGCCCGACATCCCGGCGGACAAAGGACCGCGCTGCGGCCGAGCCGAGCCCTCCCTCCGCGCCGTGACTGGCCCGTCCCCTCGGCGAGGGCGGGTGTTTGTCGCCCTTGGCCGCGGCGCCGCAGATTCGGGGAAGTGCGGCGGGACAGCCGAGCAGGGCGTGTGCGAGCGTGCCCTGCATTGCCTGTGTTCATCAGCGGCCGTGCGTGAGTAGCTGCACCCGCGCATGAAGAACCATCACCCTGAATGGTCATGAGAAGCTCCTGTACTTACCAGGTTGGGTTTTTTCAAAACTGCCCTCGGAGCCCCCTTACTGAAGGCTTTCCTTTCCTCTAAAACTCCTGCTCCTCAAAATGCATTTTCTCTATTGCATCGGTTCTCTTCGACGGTTTCAGAACTGTGAGCAGAGTGACAAGGGATTGAAGAGAGTGCCGAGGTACCTTCACAGGCGCTGGGCTTGCCGGCCGGCTCATCATCCCGCACTTTCTGTTCACTGGATCAGCTGCGTTAAGAAACAAGTTCCTAAACCAAAGCCAATGACAAAAACCCACTTTACTCTGTTTAAGAGCTTTACGGATTTGTACAGATTCTGTGGAGGGATCTGAATTTTCTATCCAGCCTATTTCTAGGTAGGCTCTGGGATAAATTCGGGTGTGAATAGGCACTTAGAGATAGCTACAGGACTGCTCCAAGCACAAAAGCAGGCAGATTTACAGTGGGATTTTAAGCACTTTTACCCAGTCCATTTGGTCTGGTTTTGCACAGGCTTCTTGCATGGATAAATCTTTTAGATAAGATGTCTCCTTTTTGGTTAAAGGAGCCATGGGTATTTCTAATTACTTTTGCTTGGTTTTCCCTTTTTTGGACTTGTTACCTTCAGACTGCCACTAGGCAGCTGGATCAAGATAAAACTGTTGCTTAAATTGTCTTTGTGTTTACTTCAGTTAGAATATGATACTATTACAAGAGTTTTGCATTTTCCACTGTGTAATATTTAAGACTCCTCTCAAGCAGATTCATTTTTTTTCGCAACTGCTCATCCCAGCTCTCTCAGCTCATGCTAGAGAATCCTGTGTGGAGTAGCAGCTGCAGAACCTAAATCTAGGACTCTGGAAGAGCTTTGTGTTCAGCAGTCTGAACTCTTATCAGCCATGCTCCTCAGTCCAACACTCTGCTTAGACCCTAACAAGACAAACGTTTTCTCAGCTTTGTTTTGCTGGAGGCTTTGAGCATACTCAGCCAGCCACTGTGTTCATGAATCATTAGGAACTTGATTGCAATATATGAAGCCTAAGGTAGCGTTTGACAAGTGTGCATTGTATGAAAGTTTTTTGATAAATGTGCCTGTACATGTTTTAAAATGCTTTCAGATTATTGCAGTAGCTCCACCATAAGGGGGTATTTTTTGGAAAACACATTATGGATGAATCAGAACTGCAGATTGAAGAAGGAAGTTTGATTGTACTCACCACCCACTGATGGATGCCCAGCCAGAGCTGTCCTGTGTCCTCTTCCAACATCCTGTGCACCCCCAGCCTCCTTGCTGGCAGGGCAGTATGAGAAGCTGCATCTTATCATTATTCTCATCCTAAATCCAAAACAGCATTGCATCTGCTGCTAGGGAAAAAATCTATCCCAGCCAAAACCAGGACAAGCATTAAATCTTTTCCATATGTAGATATAGAACATATGTATATGTAAAA
>VWZG01006594.1:331447-370324 GCA_013396735.1 Grallaria varia
TATATATTTTTAAAAAATGTGTAAGTTCTCAAATGGTATGATTAATCCTGGAGGTGATAGCTAGCCTTCATTTTGAGGCTGTGGTCTGCAAAATACATTTTGTATAACTTGCAGGTAAACTACAATCAAGGATTTCTGCTACAGGAAAAGCTTGCACAAAGTAAAGACTCCCTGGAAAATGTGAAATGCTTCCTGTGGTTTGCAAGCAGAACCACTAAAGTGCTATCCAGCAGTATTAAAGCTCTTTTTAGAGTTATACATGATTTGAAGGAAATTCTTGAATGCTTTCATGGTATAATTACAGGTCAATACAGAAGGGAACAAAAACCAGCTCCTTCCAACAGCGAAGATTTTCTGCATTGTCATGATTTAACCCCAGCCAGCAACTAAGTACATGTGTAAACATTCTTAGCGAGATGGGGAGGAGAATCAGAAAAAGTAAAACTCAGTGGGTTAGATAAGGATGCTTTAATAATTGAAATAAAATAAATAATAAAAATGAAAAGGATAAAGAGAGGAACAGAACTCAAGACAGACAAGTAACACACTACATACAATTGCTTACCACCTGGTGACTGATGCCCAGCCCGTTCCCAAGCAGCAATCAATGCTTCTCAGCTGATCAGAATATAAACTCCCCCCATTTATATACTGAGCATGATGCTCTCTGGTGTGGAATATCCCTTTAGCCAGGGTGAGTCAGTTGTCCTGGCCATGCTTCCTCCCAGCTTCTTGTGCACCTCCTCACTGGCAGAGCATGGGAAACTGAAAAGTCCTGCATTTAAGGTAAGCACTGCTCAGCAACAACTACATCATCGGTGTGTTATCCACATTATTCTCACACTACATCCAAAGCACAGCACTGCACCAGCTACTAGGAAGAAAATTCTATCCCATCCAAAACCAGGACGTGTTTATTTAAGCATCTAGTTTAAGCTCATTTGTACCTTACTCAACAGCCATCTAGCTGAATGATAGCATTTTGGATTCATTGCGATACTTTTCTCATTTTAAACAAACAATGCCAGTATCATTCCCTGCTTTGGTGTTGAAAGATTTTTAGGGTTACGGTGGAATTCCAGGGTAATTCAGAGTTGTTTCAGTTCTATGGTAGAAAATAAATTTCACCAAATTTAGAGGAACCACAAGTTCATCAAGCGCAGTTTTGAAAAACTCTATAGTCACACTTCTCTTGCGGTGCTATTTCATATCCACAAATAAGAAAAGAAACCTTAAAGCATGGCTGAAGAACTGTAGCAGGAACTTTTTTTAATGAGGCACTGTAATTCATGTACTGTAAGCTCCAGTGACAAACAAACCAAAAATACAAATGATAAAGAAAAAAACATATAAAAGTCTTTCCAGAGGAGAAATCACGTTATAGCCCATAAGTCTAGTAAATTTTACATATTTAGCATGGTTTCTATTCTCTGTTCACAGATGCAACATTTTCATTCCTCTCCTGTGGATATCTAAAGCAGAATCAAGGCAGCATGAAATCAAATCATTATGTTTATAATAGAGGACTTAATGCAGAACTTGAATAAAGACTAATACCTGTAGATAAGCAACAAAAGCTGAGTACAGAGACCAAACCCCCAATAATTCAGGTATCAGGTGATTTTAGACAGAGAAGTCAGGAAGGGAACAGATGACAGCAGTACAGGCACAGATATTGCTCAGCCTCACAGAGGTCATGGGAACAGATGACAAAAACACAGGCTCAAATATCTGTCAGCCTCATAGAGGACATCTTAAAAACATTTGTGGGGCAAACAGATCTTAACTGTGGAACTTGCTTTTAGTTGTTATCAGAATGTACTAAATGAATGCAAAGATGGATACAGTAGCCATTTGTGCCACAAGACAAACAGAAATCAACAAGTCTGTATACTACATCCCTTCTGTGCATATAATACACAACATTAAGTGTTTTATTTAAAAATAGACATTTGATGAATTTTTAAACATAACACAGAAACTTTCACCATTTTGTCAAATCAAAAGTATATCCTTAGGTTGCAAACTGTTCATTTTACTGGTCAAGACTTCTAAAGATCAATGTATTTGATATGAAAAGTGCTGCAGAAGTAAGGTTGATATAGAATCAGGTAGAAATATGTAGTGCAGGTGTACACAACTTGGGGTATTTTGCTTGTTTTTTAAAAACAAACCCAGAGGGACAGCATATAACAGAGAGAACTGAAGGCAACTGTACCAGAAACATTGAAGTACAGGCTATTTAAGATGTCATACTGATGCACACAAAACACTCTTTCCTGTTGGATCCATCAGATGCATCTAGTAAACCTAAAATTTGACCTATATTAAAAATCATCTGAGAAATCAATATAACTCTTCAGAGCCTCTGATGTCCCCATTATGGAGTCTACTTTAAAATGGCACTAGTGTTGTAGTTGTACCCTGGTGTCGTAGTGTTGTACAATAACATGCCCTGAGCAGACATATGCCAAAGGAAACTAATTTCAGTTTCCAAGCTTCTGACATAAAATGGAAGAGAAAGATTTGTGTCTTTTTTACATTAATAAGAATATCTTAGTGATTTTCAAATCAGTATATTCACATCAGTGTTTAATATATTACTGTCTGAAAAGCATAAAACTTGTAACCAAAAAGTTGCTTCATTTCAGCTGAATCTTTGACTTTATTCTGCACCATGAGATCTCAGGGTCGTCTTTCAGAGATCGGTCTTATCCTCGTAATGACACATACATGCAGCTCTCTGGCTATCCAGGTATGGTTTACATCCTAAATGTATAACTGCATCAAACAACAGCTGAACAGTTGATTCACAAGCTGCAAGTGAAGAAGAGTTCCGTTAAAAGTACTCTTTGAATGGAATATGAAACTAACAGAAACAACTCTGGCAAACTGAGAATTACTAAGAAAGAAGCAATCTTCTCTGGGCATAACAAATAGATTGTCAAACAAAAGACTGAACCAATACAGAATCACTTATCACTTAACTTTTGAACAAAGATTTTTTCATATGCCAAACAAAACAAATAAGAAAATTCAGTGCATATGGAATGTTACCTGTGCTAGAAACATACTGAGTCCTGGAAAGGTGAAAGAGGTGGTTTACCCCCTCACTCTTTGCATCCCAGTTTATGCAGAGGTTTCTATCTTTTAACATCGGCTCAACAGACTTGAACAAATTTTCACCAGTTTTGATTCTAAAGATTAACTTGACTGCAGTTAAATGAATTCGAAAAGTTCAAACACAGGCTTGTTCTAAAAACTTACTGCTTTCAGTGGGACTGCTTATTGTGAAAGTGACATTGTCTAAGTTAAAAAGTGTTTATGTCATTTGTCCATCAGATGCATGCCAACAACCAGAAGGAGTATCATATGGCCTGTTACCAGGAAACCTAATATTTATTCACTAAGGGACAGCATTAACTACTTCCACTATGACAGTGTTATTATTTTAATATCTCATTTCATAAAAGGCAATGATTCCGTATTTTCCTACAGTTTACTAGCAATTGTATATAGCAGACATTTAGAAATCACCTGGCAGAATAGCCTATTCAGCTGTGTTACAGTAATTGCAAGAATTATATATGAATTTTGATCAAGTTGTATTCCCATATTCTCACTCCTAAACAGGAAGCAGTATTTTTTCCCCTAAAGTTAAAACTA
The DNA here is from genome assembly GCA_013396735.1 of Grallaria varia. Classification (NCBI taxonomy): domain Eukaryota; kingdom Metazoa; phylum Chordata; class Aves; order Passeriformes; family Formicariidae; genus Grallaria; species Grallaria varia. Next base: position 335,114 of record VWZG01006594.1, read on the forward strand.
ACCTTAAGTGAAGGTTAGTTTTAACCCAGATCATTTTCCTATGCTGTGTCATTGCTGTGCTGTACAAGCGTCTGGGCTGCACAGCAGAGGGACAGAAAAAGGCATCTTTCAGTAACAGCATCAGCTTATGAAAATGTGGCCTTACTGCACAGCACAAAGATTCTTTGCCAAATTAAGTTTGGTTAAACCTGAAAAAAAAAAAGTTCTTTAACACTTACCCTGGACACTCTCTGAGATTCCAAGTGTTTTCTGAACATCTCTGCAAATTTTTGAGAGGCAGGACTGAAACTGCTCATCACAGTCATTTTTCTTATTGTTACATGTATCATAACATCTGTCATGTTGATTGCAGCACTTTGTCATTGAAGGGATACCAATGTCAAACTGTGAAAAAAATTCACACACACATGTACTCAACTGATATTCCAGTTAAGAAAGATATAGCCTATGAATAGCCTGTAAAAGTTAGAAATTAAAAACTAATGTGATGAATCCAGCTGTCATTCACTTATCTATTTTGCTCTTCACCTCTGGTAAGGTGTAGTAGTTTGACCCGAGTCAGCAGCCAAGCACCCAGGGAGATGCCTGCACACCCCGTGCCTTGCCTCATGGAATGGAGGGGAGAATAGGAAGAGCAAAAGCAAGGAAACTTGTGGGTTGAGATAAAGACAGTTTAATACATGAATAAAACAAGGAAAAGATGTCCCAAAATAAGCAGTGCCAAAGCAGTCAGTCATCACATCTCACAAGTAAAGCGGATGCCAAGCCAGTTCCTGAGCAACAGCCTCCATGGAAGCCTTGCATAGGCTCTGCCACCATCCATCCCCTTCCCCCTTTCTCCCACTACTCCAGTTTTCAGTGCTGAGCACCATTATGTAGTATGGAATATCCCTCTGTTCAATTTCTGTCGGCTGCCCCAGCTGTATCCCCTCTCAACCACTTGCCTAGGCCAGTCTTTGCTCTGGGGTGGTGGATGGGCAGAGTGGCAGAGAAAAGAGAAAGTCTCAAAGCTGTGTAATCACTGTTCAGCAACAGCCAAAACCATCAACACTGTTTTAGTCCAAAATCCCAAACACAGTGCCATGCAGCCTGCTATAAATGAAGGTAACTCCCTCCCACTCAGACAAGGTACTTAAGTGCTATGGTTTAACCTCAGCCAGCAATTAAGTACCACGCAGTGGCTCGACTGCTCTTCCTCCCTACGCCCCACCGTCCCCAGCGAGATGGGGAGGAGATTCAGAAAAAAAACCTCAGGGGTTGAGGTAAGGGCAGTTTAATAATCAAAACCAAGTAAAATATAGTATTAACAATGATGATGAAAAGGAGACAGGAGAAATAAAACCCAAGAAGGACAAGTGATACACACATCATACAGTTGCTCAAGACTTACTAACCAATCCCCAGTCTGTCCCCAAGCAGCAATTGGCCCGTCCTGGCCAACCGCCCCCTGAGTTTATATATTGAACATAATGTTCCGTGGTGTGGAATAGCCCTTTGGCCAGTTCAGGTCAGTTGTTCTGCCTATGCTCCCTCAGCTTTTTGTGCACCTCCTCACTGCCAGAGAATGGGAAACTGAAAGTCCCTGGCTTAGGGTAAACACTACTGAGCAACAGCCAAAAAGACCAGCGTGTTAACATTATTCTGTAGCGAACCCAAAGCCCAGCACTGCACCACCTACAAAAAAGAAAATTAATGCTATCCTAGTCAAAATCAGGACAATAAGCTAACTCTCATTTTCTTTCTAGCATTAAGGACAAAGGATTAGTGTCAGTAAGGACAGCAAGAGTCAGAGCCAAACCCTTGACTCTCACAGTTGTGGTTATTCAACGCTTTCGAGATTGTAATGAACAAAACACTAAACCAAACATAACAAAATGAGAAATTAATCATCAACATTTCATTTTATGCTTATAATGCTTGAAAATGTTTATGCTAGGTTCATTTACAATACTAACATTTTCCATACGTTGCTACCAGAGCATGTGTTGGAGCCGATACAAGCAGGGACACTGTATATGGATGCTGTCTCATTCTTAGAATGGGGGAGGGAAAGATCATCTACACTGAGGAAAGCTGACAGACAGACAAAGAAACTCCAAAATGGAAATACTTACCTGAACTCCAAATAGAGGGGATCCACAGCCATTCGGTGGTGATGGGTTATATCCATAGCGAGGAACGGGCTTTGATCCTGAAAAAGGTAATTTATCATGCCTCAAAAAGACTTTTTGCATAGCATTTTTGTACTGTCAAAACATGTGTAGAGCTTAAGACAGTATCACTCATATTTTTAACTTAAACATATATTCAGGCACCTGCATATCAACAATCCTTTCAGAATTACAAATCAGGGGTACTAAGAAATTTTTTTTTTAAAAAAGGGGGACAAGTCACCTGGGCAAGGGTCCCTGTTAGCTTCAAAAGTTAAAAAAAAAAAAAAAGGAGCTTGAGGTACTAAAATTGCTGTGTCAGTTAAGTATGCAATATGTAGGATTATATTACAGAACAGAGTACTTTAAGTGTAAGTTCATTAATAGTTATATTGTTTATATACAATGAACAGTAGTACTCTGCAGTAGCTTAATCTTTAAAATTAACCGGAATGAAACACTATTTCTACAGCTATAATGTTAATAGAATTTAAATTAGTAGAGACTACTGAAGTCATGTCTCCCTGAATACTCACTAGTTCAGCAAGCCAAGGAATTCTGCATCCCAAGTTAAGGAAAACTGTGGAGTTAATATGAAAAATGACCCTCCAACTCATTTTGGTACTGGAAACAAACTGAGGCCACAATTAAAAGTGATGGAGAAGAAAAAACACATTTGAGAGGTGCGTATTCTAGTTCAGCAGGAAATGTCACAGCGTCCCGACCACTCTTGTGGAGCCAGCCAGGGTGCCAGTGCCAGACTCATTCCCTGACTTAAATAATCCAACCCAGTAAAAGGGGCACGAGGCAATTTAAGAGGCACAGGCTACAATAAGCCTCCCGTTTTGGGAGCCCCAGGGAAAAGCCTGGCAAGAACGCTCCTTTCTGGAGCAATGCCCACCTGGCACTTGGGACAGGGAGGGCAGGGGAGACACCTCCAGGCAGGTTATCATGGAATGGGTCAGGCTGGAAGGGACCACAGTGGATGGTCAATCTCCCTGCTCAAAGCAGGGTTATCCTAATAATAATATAATACTAATAGTCTAGTATCTTAAGGCTAACAATCTATTAGGTCACGCTAACTTGAGCTGCCTCAATTAGATTTCAGGTAAATTAGGTAGCCAAAACGCAGGAAAGAAGCGCAGATGTCCTCTGCTGGTGGCAGCAACATTTACAAACGGGAGGACGCATTCCTTCCGCCGGCAAACGTGGCTGCCATCTAAAGCTATTACTTAAATATGTCTCTGAAACAACACATCCCACAGCTCAGATTTACGCCTTTCCGTACAAACCGAAATGCTCAGGAGTGACTGTAAATAACCAGCTGGAAGCGAGCAATCCCTTCCGCTCCAGGGTTTTACTCTACGCATCAGCTACATATCTGACACCTTGTCAAAGGCAAACGCTGCTATTTAAAAGTCACACTGAGAGAACCGCTTACGTGTATATGTTATATACATGCTACACATGTATTTAAACATACATACACGCGTCAGAACTTGCTTGCTAAGGCTGATACATGTATATATACACACAGACACGGGTACGAAGCTGCTGGCGAGGTCTCCCTGGGAGCGGCGCGGCTCCGACCGGGGACAAGGGTCGCCGGGGGCCGGCGGGGTCCCAGGGCTCTCCCTCCCTCCCTCCCTCCCGTGCCCCCGCTCACCGTCGCCGCACTTGTACTGGCACAGCCCGTCCTCGCCGCCCAGCAGGTCGAGGGCGGCGTTGAGGTACACGTCGATCTTGTGCACTCCGTTGCGGATGGTCTTCAGCGTCATCCGCCAGTCGGGGGTCTGCGGCGCCTCCTGGCCCCGCGCCGGCCACCACCCGCAGCCCGCCAGCAGCAGCAGCAGCAACAGGGGTAGGAGGAGAGGCGGCAGCAGCGGCGGCCGCGGCAGCAGGGCGCGGGCCATGCCGAACCGCGCCCCGCCCGCCCGCTCGCTAAGCCGTCTCGGCCTCCGCCATCGCCACCATGACCATGGCCGCGGCCCCGCCCGCCCGCGGGGAGGGGAGGCCCCTGCCCGCCTGTGCCCGCCCGTGCCCTCCCGCACGGGGAGGGGACACGGCCCGGCCCGCCGCTGTGGGGGTGGTTCTCGCATGGGAGTGGCGGTGTGCCCTGCATGGTGCGGGGCGCTTTCGCAAACGTTTTATGGCAGGCTGTGGCCTGCTGAGCAGCGCCCCGGGAGGCGCCGGTGCGATGGGGAACCGCCGGTGCGATGGGGAACCGCCGGTGCGATGGGGAACCGCCGGTGCGATGGGGATCCGCGCGAGGCTGTGGGCTGGGAAAGCCTTTGTTTGGTGCCTGTGGGGGAAGTAGGGAACGTGGCGTTGTTAAATGTGAAAGAGACGGCGATCCTCATCCACTGGTGAAGGGTCTGGAGTGCGTGTCCTGAGAGCAGCAGCTGAGGGAGCTGGGGTTGTTCAGCCTGGAGAAGAGCAGGCTCGGCGGGACATTGTCGCTCTGCCAACACCTGACAAGAGCCCGTGGGTTTGGCCTCCTCTCCCAGGCAGCAGCGGCAGGATGAGAGGAAATGGCCTCAAGCCGAGGGGAGGTTTAGGCTGGACATCAGGAAGAAATTCTCCACAGAAAGGGGGATTAGGCATTGGAATGGGCTGCCCAGGGATGTGCTGGAGTCACCGTCCCTGGAGGTGGTCAAGGAAAGACTGGATGGGGCACTTGGTGCCATGGTCTGGTTGACGTGTTGATCAGTCGTAGTTTGGACTCGGTGGTCCCAGAGGTCTTTTCCAACTCACCTGATTCTGTGATACTACGTTTTGGAGGAGAAGCAGAAAGGCCGATTTTTGAGCCAGCCATTGTGTCTCTGTGTCCGTAGGGCTCAGGGGAGGGTTTGTGCCACCCCATCGGGGCTTGGAGCCAACACCGCCTGCTCTCCCTCCAGGCATTCCTGGGCAGGACTTGCAGTAAAGCAGCCAGAAAAGCATGACCCTTTTGGGAAGCACCTGCATTTCGAAGGAGAAAAAAAAACCCAACAAAACAGACCAAAAACCAAAACCAAAAGGAGTATGTGCTTGAAGAGTTAAAATTTTAACCTAATTTTATGATGATGATTTATGATGAAGGAAACTGATCTGGTGACATTTGCACATGCAAGTGATTCAGTTTCTTGTAACATTATGAAAAGTGCAAGATGGGGATATAAACCACAGCAAAACGAAAGTATATCTAGCAAACATTAAGACTCCAGTCTTGATTTGTTGAAAAGAAAAACCAGACCAAAATGAACTTGCTTGCCAAACACCCCTTTGGTTTTGAGGATTCTTTTTAATTAATTTTATATTTTAATTCTAGATGCTTCACAGATGAGCTGAAGTGGAACCATGTGGAAATTGTTTTAGGATGTGTGGAATCCCTCAGAAAATAGTAATATTTGGCTTCAGGGCAAAAGTTAAATGGCAAGAAGAACAGGAAATGGAAAGGAAACCAAGAGACTGAGATCAACAGGCCGAGTATATAGATACATATTCTGTTGGCTGGGTTGGGTTTTTAAAATTATTTTCAGCCTCAGCATTTAATACTATTTGTAGTTAACTGAAGAAGTTGGTGGAAAAAGTTCTTTGCAGAAGTTAAGTAAGTCAAACAAAAGAGGGAGCTCTTTGTATACCTGTCCAGCTTTTTCCTATGATCATTTCACCACGACCCTGATTCAACAAAATAATTCCTATGTAGGAATATACTTAAATGCTCTTCTAAATAGCAAACGTTGTTGAGGATGTGTGTAAGTGAAAAGAGAAGCAATTAATAGCCTTACTTTAGTTGTTGGTGATTGACAGTGTCTTTACATGGCAAATTCATGTTAATGTGGGATTTTTACAAGACTGGAAGATGATGAAAAGTAAGTGAAAATGTAAAAACGTTCTCTAACTATGGTGAATTATAGAAAAAATACCACCACAACTGTGTTGTGTGAACATAGGCCATTTATTCAACAGGATAATTAATGGAGAGGAATAAAGTAAAATAGATATTAAAAGTATTTGTGATTAGAATACAGTGGGAAATATTCTAAAACTATTGAAAAGTTTGATACAACTGGAGCTATTTGAAGTTTATATTGAGGATACAATCCACAAATCAAGTTGTAATACTTTAAAAAATTTGTGCACACTTTCTGTGCACTCTTGCTGATTGTGAAGGTATTATGTATAGACTGATGTTTTCTTTATGGCAGCAAAGATTTTAACTTGAGATCTGTAACATGGTTTTGTAGAATTAAGTCTGTATGTTAACATACTGACTTTTTATGTACTTATATTGTTCTATACAATGTGTATGTGTATAAATATATATATATATATATATATACAAAGAGAATAAAACTCTATTTGGTGCTAAGAGTTTGTTGGATACCAGAAATATATATATACACATACATAGAGAACTTAAGATAGAAGCTTTTTATTTAAGTTGAACATATGTTTTAAAAATTCCTGTGTTGTTTGTGACCAGCTGTTAAATTCATAAAACTCAGATCTACAAAAATTGTCCCAAGCTAGATGATCAGTTGATGTATATTAACGAGATACAAACTGTCTGAGTTTGTAGTTGAAAAAACTACCACCAAGCAGATTTAATATTTGAGTAATTGTAGCATTACAACAAATCCCGTGGTCGTAGTCAATCTGTTGATTAATAGATGGTCTGAAGTCTACTTCCACAGTAAGTGTAAAGAATTAACTACGAAGCAAGGCAGAACCCTGAGGGTTTCTAGTGACTTAGACCTCAGTATGATGTAATTTCTTTAAGGTATTCTGGTTGCTGTCCTTTCTGTGAAATTCACATAAGGCCAGTGCAGTCATTTTCCAACAACTGCTTCCAGCATGACTGTTTTAGCTAAATAAACAATGGCAATTGAAATGCAATGTGAAAAGTGGAAAAGAACCCAAAATAACAGCAAGAAAAAGATATTTTAATATCCCAGCTTTATTAGAGACTTTTTATGTGGGCTCATGTTTGTGGAATTCTCTTCTTACAGGTTCTGCAAAATTATGGTATTCATAGAGTGTTAATAATTTTCAAAATATATTCTTTAAAGATTTGTAGTAATTGTTGCAAAGTTACATGACTGCTGATTGTGAAAAAGGACTGGTGTTTGTTTTTGCATGGCTGGTATGAAGGATGTATTGAATATAAGCTCAGATATTGTACCGTGCAATGAGACTCCTTGTCACATGGTGGCTAATCCAGTCATAATAGCTGGCAACTTGTGTGTACACGCCAGGGTGACCAGCCTCCCCACAGTTCTCACCCCAGCTCACAACGCCCCAGACATATGCCACATTTTCTGCATCAAAACAGACCAAGGGTCCTCCTGAATCACCTTTGCAACTGTCTGTGGAGCCATCATAAGTACCTGAAGCAAAAGAGGAAATAAAAAGCAAACATAAGTTCATATACAAGCTAGAACATAAAGCAGAGCTCAGGAGATTTTTCAAGGCCATGTCGCTTCCTGACAGATGTTTGCCTAATGGTCACCAGTAAGGGATGTTCTGATCCTCTTCAGTCTATTACTTCTCATTTCTTTCTAAGTGCTGGGTCTCTGTATTTGTGGCTGGCCCAAATTCTCCTCACTCGTTTTGTTGTCAGTCTTGTGAGTCTTGTTTCATCTTGTGCAAAAGAGAAGAATTGAGCCACACTGCCTATTGTGTTGTAATAAGTAGCCCATAAAAATGGAACAAAAGCTGGAGCGGAAAGGTAAAAAGATTTGTAGGTCGATTCCTGTGGAAATGAAGATACCGTAAAATGTTTGCGCCTCCTTTTCTGCCTTTGGTGTTCTCTCTACTCAGTCATTCATTGCCCAGTTTCATCTGTACAACTATTTTCTTTACCAGCTTTATGAAAATAGGTGAGCAGGTACAAGAAGGAGAGCGCATGAATCCTGGGATGAGAGGAAGAGACCAGCTGTCTGTAAGTGCCCTCACTGCAAGGTTTCAGTCTCAGTGTGGACCTTTTGCAACACCAGACAGCAGCCCTGAGGTACAAGTGTATAGGATCCAGTGCTCTTTAAGTTTCAGTGTTGACAAACGTAGTTGTTTGCAATTCAGCAAATACAGTGCTTGTGAAAAAATTAATTAAAGAGTAGAAGATGTCATATAGACAAAAATGCTTCTACAGATCTAGAATATGATTTATGCTTTTTCCTCTATACTCAGTAAAAGTTTATTAATTTCTAACTCCCTTATTACACTTTTCTGCTTGGATGACTGTCCTAGTATGAAGAAACCCATACTGAGCATGCATCTCCAAGTTACTAAAAATGTAATCTCTTTCTTGAATCTCTACATTTCTGAGAAAGAGTTATGTGAAGTTTGCAGAGTTAGGATTACTAATCCTATGAAACAATATTTTATTGCCTTTAATCAATTTAATGAATATTTGCTTGTGTAATTAACTACTGGGGATACTAGCCCTTAATTTCAAAGTTTGCATTTGCATCAGGGAGGGGAAGCTAACCCCAGATACCCCTTTTCTGAATCTGTCCTATGTGATACTGCCTTAGTCCCTTCCTGGTAAAGTATGATCACTGATACGCTGAAGAAAAAGAAGGTAAGTTACAGCACTTGCACAGTAAATATCTTACAGGTATCATGCTGAATTTATCATAAATTATTTGGCTTTAATATATAATTTTTATTCTCTTGTTAGGTAGTTCATTTAAATATTGCCTTATTTTTTGATTTAACAAACATCTGAAACTATCTGCCCTGTAAGCAGAATACTCATTATTCTTTTAGTTATGTATTTGGCAGTACCTTTCACTACTTGAGAAGCAAAAAATGTGTGTTCAAAATCCTCATTTTAATACTGGGAGATACAACCAGTTTCCTGCCCAGACAAATCTAACTTTGAAAAGTTAATTGTATTTTCCCAGGGTACAGTGTGGTAGAGACAAATGTCTAAGCAGATAAATAGTTACATTCTAGTCAGTGGGGCTACTAATGTTCTCTAGGACAGGCATTTTCTTAAATATGTTGCTGAATCAGAATCAAATGTAGTAAAGAGGGGAAGTTCAGAGTGCTGTAAACTGCTTGTGCGTCTAGAAAACGTAACTCAAATTACATGCAGAAATTTGTCCACATAATTGTAGAAACTTGGCATACTGTCATCTGAACTCTGTTTAGAAATAGGTATATAATGGTGGATTGGTGTAGCATTTGGTCAGTAGTCATACTGTGGTAATTGGTTTTTTGTCCTTCCCAAGTCTAGAAGATTCCCAGCCATTATGTCTGACCTTCTAAACTGTGAGTTTGATGGTACAGAGATTATAGTAAGAAAATTGATGCTTGCCTGCACATGCCATTTTTTTGAAAAAACGTCCTGGATACAATTCAGAGCAATTCTGAAATAAATTAACATTTCCCCACTTGAGGATAAATTGTTTGGTATAACCTAGAATAGAAAAGAATAAAATGTTCTAAATTTAAAGTGGTAGCAAATATTAGACACATTTAATATAACACACTGAAAGTTATATATATGTAATTATTTACAGAATATTATCTTCAGTATTATAAACCAGAAACCTTATAACTGGCTGCAACATTTACCCCATATGAATTGGAGTACATTTGCCATATATTCAAAATAAAAGCAGAGTGGTTTAATTGCAGTGTTAACTGCAGTAGTTTCATTTTGTGACATTTTCACCCTTTCCATTTTCATGTCTTCCTCAGCTTTTTTTTCCTGTGTTTTCCATATTAAAGTTTTCAGACACCTGGAAACTGGTCTATTGTTTTCTGTGAAATGGAGACGTGGCTGTGATTTGGCCTTATTACCTTTTTTCCAACTTGGCTCTGTCTTTTTGGGGTGAGTGGAGCAGTTATTGAAAATACCGGTGAACTATGTACTCACAAGTCTAAGGAGATGCTCTGTTTGGTTCTCTGTCTCTTTACCAGCAATTACCAATTGGGACTGCTTACTGAGTATGGACAGGAGAAACCTCACAAGGAGAATGGGGTAGCTCCAGCGCGAGGCTGTAATGCTGTGATACAGACCAAATGCTTCACAAATCTTTGAAAGCATGATTACATTTGGCTTATCTGTCTATGTGCAACTGCTCTGGACTAAACTCAAACATGGCTGAGACAGGATGTGCTGAGTTTGATAACTTGGCTGCAGCTCATATCCTCTGGGGACAGAGGACAAGCTGTGACTATGGGCCCCCCTGTAAGCTACCAACTGCCACGTGATAATATCCTTAACAGGTCTCCACAGCTAATATAAATATTAGATGGGAAAAAAAGGAAAATTTCTTATTGTCAGGATAGTTTTCATGCAGAGGTGTGGTCGATATCAATTTACTAAGTGGCTGAAACAGCAGAGGAAGCAGTACAGAAAAGAGAACCAACAGTGATAGCTGAATAATGAGCCACAGCAAATGTTTTCTGTACTCAGCCTCTTCTCAGTGCTTTGTGCACAATTATTCTTCAGTCTTTTCAAAATGAAAGCTCACCACAATTAGAAAAGGAGTGATACAAATAGTACATTCTTGTAGCAAGCACTAAAGCAAATACCTTTCTCTAGTCCCCATCCAGAAACCTTGCATGTGTCACCAGACTTGAACATATACTCTGACCAGGGGATACAGGCAGGTATGCTTTGGTGGTACAGGGAGCATTCTCCATTCCCAGAACCACTCAGCTCCAGCAGAGCAATGTCATTTTCATACGTCGATGCATTGTAATTTTCATGAATTATCACTCGTTTTAGTCTTAAAGTATGTGTCTCTTTGTCATATGCTATTGCATTCAACATTCCAACCCAGACACGGTAGAGATGGACTCGGTTTGCCCTGGAAAAAAACAGTGAAATAAAATATGTTTTGGTACTTAACACAAGCACTGTACATTTCAGCTAGTTTAAAGCTGTAAACTTCTGCATTTTATCAATGTTTCCCTAGAATAAAGATTCATGTTATGTACATATATATTTTCTTTCTGGACTTGAAGTTCAGGTTTTTCTGAAGTATAGGAAATTCAAGACAGACAACCCATGCTGAGTACTGCAACTAATACAAAAAAATGTTAAAATCCAGGCTCTGTGTTTAATGCTCTGACAAAGAGAAACTAGGTGTTTATCCTGCTCTGAAAAAAGAGTGAGATGGGACTGGCAAATCTTCCCTGCTTGCTCTAGCTTGTTCTGGGGAATATATGACCCCAGGGACATTTTCAGGGAACAGATCCTGGACTTCCCCAAGGTAGAGATGGGGAAGAGAAAAGGTCTTTTGTATTTCATTTCAGGCAGAATGGTTACATTGAGCCTTTCCTGCATGCTTGCCATCTGACTGAAGTATGCCATGTCTCTCAAACTTTCTCATCTCCCTATTCACTGTCAAAATATTTTCTCTGAATCTTCCTTGTTGTTAATATGGGTAAGTCAGTGTTTCAAATTGTTCTACTCAATAGACAAATAGAAATTAGCAAACAAGTAGCTGACAAGTGCAATAATATCCAATTCAATCTTTCTGCCTTGCTTGTTGTTTTTACCTGACACAGTGTGCAGCAGTCAGAACCCAACAGCCACCAATATAAACCCCTCCACAGTACACTGTTGTACCTTCATTGCTGGTGTCTTTAATTGCCACTTGCCAAGGGAATTCCCCCTATTTAAAAAACAAAGACAAATAATGAGAAGACATTAAAATTGTACTATTTGAGTGCATAAAGAGGAATACATCTCTTGATATCACCTCATCTTCTTGACTATGTCTGACTGTAAATTAAAGATCTCTATCCAGAAGTTCTGAGTTGGACTCCATCAGATATAAAGGATATATACAATAAAATTCAGTAATTTTATTCAATCTTCTGCCTTTGTGTGATGCCTGCTTCTGTCCAGCTTTCAGTCAGGAAACCCCTTGTAGTCAGAGAAACAGATGTAGGATCCGACCTGGTTTGATCAAGTACAGCATTTTTGCTGTATTCTACTTCAAAGATGCAAATTTTAATTCCATTTTGCTGTAACTGTTCCTTCTAGTTATAGTATTAAGTGTTTTTCTGAGTAATTTTCAGTGTGTACAATGCTCAATTTTGCAACTCCATATTTGACTTTATGAACTGTGCTTCTCTTAACTTTTAATTCACTGCGATGCCACTACTGCTGCAAAACATGAGATAAACATTGTAGCTGATTTTATTTCCATAAGTTTAACAGAAAGCAAATAATGCCCATTTAAATCAGTGCTGAATTAACTCATATCTAGTAAGTTTATTTTTTTACCTTTTTTGCCATCTTTCCACCTACGATTCTTTTCCGTCGAGTTAATCCGTGATTTGTAACACCGCAGTGCACTTGAGAAAGAAGTGCCTTTATCATTTTTCTTTCTTTAACAAAGAGGAAAAATGTACTCAGAATTCAGGTATACATTCTCTCTATTTGGAGACAGGTTTATCTTTAACTTGAATATTTGAATGCTGTGAATATGCCAGTAGCTGAAATAGCAGGAAATCAAAGACCAAAAAATTTTGGCATCTGTTTCTGCTTTGAAAATTGCTTGTGTCTTAGCATCACATTACTTCTCTTCATTTTCCAATGCTGCCTGCATTCAAGCAAATAATTTTAAAGTTGTTCCCCTAGATTTGCTGAGAGTTTACTTCCACCAGGTGTCAAAACACGCAGATGTGGGTCATCAGCCAGGATGAATTATTATGGCATTCTTGAAATTAGTGAAAAGCGAGACAAATAGTAAGCCCCAGAGCGTATATTACAAAATCACAAAGTCCAACTGTCTGAGCGCTGTGGATCTGACCGGCTGGCTGGTAGCTAGAAAGTCACTAATAAGAGGGTGTGCTGTTGTTTCTGGAGAACTAGTTGCACTTACCTTCATCTATACTGTCATTTTCAGCACCTTTTTCTTTGCCTGTAGTAGAATTAAAAAATACTAAAATTATTGGCAAATATTTACTTAAATATATGTTTGTGTGCCAAAATCACGGTACAGATTTTAAATGCATAAGGGCATACTGTTTCACATGGAGAGCAATACTCTTAAGCCTCATGCCTGCTGTTTATTTTCTGCTAGACACTGTTTGGCTGCCTCAGTGTACAAATGACCTACAATAGCAGATACTAATTCATAACTACATGACATCTGCTCTGCTTTCCAAGCCTAGAGAGCCCTTCTGCAAGGAAATCCTGAGAAATAGCCTTTTTTTGGTTTTGATCTCTAAAGTCATATCCCATTCTCCACCAGGAAACAACAGAAATTCCTCCTCTTGCTCCTTTTGAAGCTTTCCAAAGCCCAAAGGAGCATTAAATAACAGGTCTGGGGTTTTTTTTTCCCAGTTTAGATTATGCTGTTGTGTAGCGTGTGCCTCCTTTAGTAAGGTAAGGGAGAATATTCAACATGAGAGAAAAATTAAATACTTCCTGAATCTGGTTTGTCAGCTTTTATTCAAAAAAATGCCAATTGAATTCCGTTCCTAAGCAGGGGCTGAGCATTGTGTTTGTTCTCATATCACTGACAGTAATGTTTACATTTAGAGTTCAGTTTACCTGTACTAATTACCATTGACCAGTAGTGTTTACTTTTTTGGCTTTAGACTTTGTCTCTTATCAGAGCAAAGAAAAATATCCTAATTTCAAAACAGAGCAAAACCTTTTCAACAGAGAGGAGAACAGCACAGAAGAATTATTGTACTGACAAACTAGTTCCTCATCTGTGAAGAAAATGCTTGCCTTCTCTACACTTTCTTCACAAATAGGGGATATCAGTTTCATAGATGACCACGTAAACAAAAGACATAATCTGCCTTAAGCCTCACAAAATATCACCTGTTTCTTCCTTCCTTTAGTTTTCTTGCTATTCTTTTCCAGAAGGAAAAGGAAGAAAATTACATAACCTTTTCTTCCTACTATATACAACATAACACTGGGAAGACTAATTCTTGCATGAATTTTGATTCTGTCAATCTGATAAATAATTTAATAATATGCATTGTGTGGTCTCTAGTCATAATTGAGTAGAAAAGAAACAAAAACATCTTTCAGAAGGAAACCTGCACAGAGAACTCGAGCTTCATCCTCTCCTGTGAGGCAGTCAATTTCTTTGTTGCAGACACTCTTGTTTGGAATACAGATATTTGACCGACAGTGGAAACTGTTGTCTCTGCACTCTGTAATACAGGAGAATTACAAACGTAAATATGATTCAGTAACCTCACATAGTCAGGGAGCTTCTTTAAAATATAAACTTAATATAATATCCATGTTACAGGGAACTTGGCTGCTCATAAATAGATCACAAAAGCAGGCTCTGTATGTGTAAACAAAATGAGTACTTGGCTTTCCTCAATTTATAATCTTCAAGTTTTAAAACTTGAAAAATGTGGATCTCTGTTACCACTTCGGTACTGTACTTCTAGACTTGGGGTCACTCCATACCGGTTTCATCCACAACACATGCCCACACTCAACCTCAGCCAAAGGACCTCCAAATTTGCCAGCATCACTGATCATCTCAAATTAGGAATTGATGATGCTTGTGCCAAATCCCAAATCAGAGATAAAGCTGGCTTTTGGCTGAGTGAGCTAAATGCCTAAATGCAGGATTAGGAATCGAGAGTCCTATTATGAAGATACTGGATGTAATAACTTAAGTTCTTCTAAAATTCTTGATTATGTGAATAGGTATTATAAACCTGAGGACCCCCTTCCTTTTAATTTTTGTGATCACTTTGAAAGCAAAGCAGTGCTTGAATTTGTGGCAGGGTTTTTTGAGCTGTTGACAACTCTTATGTCAATCGACTATTTAAGGATATATGTGTCTAATAAAAGATAAGGTAATTCTCTAAAAGTATCCAGTTATCCTGATTCACCGTCCCTGGAGGTTTTTAAATTGAGATTGGACGTGGCACTGGGTGCCATGATCTAGTAAACTGACTAGAGTTGGACCAAGGGTTGGACTTGATGATCTCTGAGGTCTTTTCCAACCCAATCAATTCTATGATTCTATGAGTCTATGATTCTATGATTCTATGTGATCCAAAGACCAGTGAAATCAGTTGAAACAATTATTTTGATTCAGGAATCATTGTTTTCAGCCAATTCAGCTGAAACAGCACTATTTTTGTAATGTGGAATCCAAATAAATGTCCTCTAAATATATGAAATCACAGATATTTATTACATTTTTCTAAAATGGCTGTGACTGTGTTTCCACAATTACCAGATTAAATTTACTTTAAACTGCAAAACTATAAAATTAAGGCTATGAAGTGATAATGATGGGATTTGTAACCCACATTGAAGTTTGGCACCTGACACCAAAATTTTGAAAGTATTCTTCTGCATGCTAGATCCATTTCATGTTTCTAGTCAGCATTTTTACATTGCAGATGCTGAAAGAATGACTGCTCAATGAACAAGCAATGTGATGGGAAGTGTTCACAGATATTCTAAATATAATCTTGCATTAGTAAAAAATTTAAGAGAGATCTTACCCTGGTTTAAAGTTAGTTAATTGGGAAAAGTGTCATTGTTTAATTATGATTGATTTTTCCCAACTAAAAATACATTTTCATTCCAACATGGCTCATTTTTTGTATCAATGTTTAACAGCCTCCTAAATAATCTCATTGTATTTCCTCATCCTCTGAGAAAACCCAGATTCTCAGAGATCACTTGTCTGCTTCAGAAAAGTACATTATGCCTGCTTTTTTTTTTGCACTTGCGTATACATAAACTATGGTTTGATTCCTTTAAAATAGTGATTTATAGGAAAAGAGACTTTAGCTGTCACTGTAAAAATTCTTTGGCAGTGGTTTTCTGCTGAAACACCTGAGAAAGGAAATTATTACCTCTACAGCACAGTTCATCACTTAGGTCTCCACAGTCATTGATTCCATCACAGGTTTTGTTCAGAGAAATGCACTTCTTGTTGACACATTGAAACTCACCACCTGAACAAGCTGTGCAGCAAGATGAAAATGAAGTTAGTGTGGGATTGACTATAGGTTCACAATTGCCTAGGGAAATACTCTGCCTGCATATTTAATTCTGTCAGCAGTTTGGCCTGTCAACAGTAGGCATGCTGGGGCCCAGTGATGTAAATAGGAATCTTTTTTTATTGCTTTGATTGCCTTCTCATCACGATTTCTGCATGACCACTTGCTTTCCTCCTCCAACTTGCAGTAGCCTGGCAAAAGGGAATTTCATTTCTTCTAGGCAAGGACTAAACCAGAGACAATTCAAGTGATTAAGATGATGGATGTTCTCCTTCTAGAAAGAACTCATCAAGAGTCTGTAAATAACTACTTTTGTAAAAAAAAAAAAAAAAAACCAAACTGAGATGATTCATGGCTCTTCCAACCAGCAGCATCTCAGGCTGATATTCATCAGTCCCAAAGAAAGCTCACTACAGAGAATAAAAAGCTGTTAGAATTCAAAACAAGGCCATGATTCCCCTTTTATCAGTGAGAAACTGAGGAATCCTGAAACTCCTCAGGAGATACCAGCAGTTCCACTATAGTCATGTTATGACTATAGCCAGACGGCTGCAGTGCTACTTATGTGTAAATTGATCTTCCTCCTAGAGAAAACAGCGAGTAGGATGTTGCCACCTGTCTCCTCACTAGTTAAACTGGGAGTGATGAGATTTGTGGGATAAAATATATCTTAGTACCCTTGGAAGGGATGGCAGAACAAACAGAGCCATGGGTGAAATACGTGTAAAAATATTTCAGGAGTAACAGTGATTTCCAAACTCATTGACTCAAGACTGTCTTAACTCAGAATAGCCTCAATTGTCTTAAAGACTGCAAAATGATTATTTAAAAAACTCAAAAGGTTTCAGTGCAGGTTTGCTGTGACCGAGAGTTCAGCAAACTAGGTCCTCATTATTTAGAATCATCTTAAAATGTAAGAACTCCAAAGAGATACTAAACTAAAAAAACTACTAACCTCTGAGATTTTCATGGCACTGGAGGCTAACAAGTCCTTCATTAATATCTCTTGATTTCATCTCTATGTGACATTCAGCAAGGCTTGTCTCTAGGCCTCTGCAAGTTATTTGCAGGCAGTGCAATGAATTTAAGGCCGATTCTGTGATGCTGGAAATAGCTTGGTAATATTCAGCACCTCTGTGAAGATACAAATAATAATAACAAATCATATAATTTCACAATGGATTATCCACTGCTTTTATTGTCTAGAATTTATATTATTTTCCTTATTGTTAAAGAATTTTGGTCATGCTAAGAAAAAGAGCAGACTTCCCATAAAGTTGACTAGGTGTAAATAGGAGATGTTTACTTTGGAAGAAAAGTCCTAATTTTTGCAGGTTGGTGCACAGAACCCTCCCCAGATCCATATGTAGCTCTCTGACAGTCACTGTGTATCATGATGGATAGAAAAGTCTCATGTAGCAAAACTTGTAAACTCAGATCTCTGTCTCTGTGTGGACACAGGTGAGCCATGAATCGGAAATCATCCTGCATGGCATCAAGTATTCTTGGTGTCATCAAAACCAGTGCATACTGAGGAAGCTCAGGCCACTGCAAGGCTGGGATTAGTAAATTTTATCTTTCTTGGTTTTACCTAAGCAGTATCCTCCCAACAGTATACTTTTCCCCTTCCATACAGGAACATGGATTGAGTAAATAAGTAACTAGAGACCCTTTCAATGAGACTCCAGGGCTGAATTCTCTGTCCCAGGGCAAACCCTTCTCTACTATCTAAAGAGATACTGATCAGTATTAGGCAATACTTGCTTCTTACCTAGAGGAGACAATTTAGAGCACTGCAATAGCAGTTTTAGTCTTTGGGTAGGGCTGGGGAGGCAGATCTACCTGACTAAGATAAATTAGTTATACAGGGGTAAAGTTATTATGTACAGAATATAGATTTGACTCTTTATAAGGAGCTGAACATGCAACTCGGGTCATCAGTGTGGTCACAGGACAAAGAACAAGGTATGTGTGGTTTCAGCCATCCCTGGGGCCAAAGGAAGCAGTGGCAGCAGGGGTGAGGGGTGAAGGAAAAAAACCATGTTCTAGTTCTTAGTCTGGCTGGTGCAAGGGGCAAACCAGCTGTACCCTGTTGTCAGCTAGCCTGAGAAACCCTTCTCTGCAGACAGATCATTGCTCCGAGCTACTTGGGGATCCATGTACTTTCCCTTTCACGGACATGAGAGAACATAGTGGTCTTCAGCTTTATTTTTAATGTAAAACAATTAAGGTTTGTACAGTTGTAACTTGAAATAGAACACAGAAGTGTGTGTTTTGGCTTTCAATCTGAGGTGTCAATTTAAGAAGTCTAATCAGAATATTGGAACAAGTACATTGCTCCTGAGCTTTCTGTCTTAACTTCTGGCTGATTGTGACTGACAATTCTGTAAGCATCACTACTTTTTCAGATCCCTTGCAGTTATCCAGAGATAAATTCCCCAAACTTACAATTCAAAGCCAAGGTCCTTGCAAGCCACGTTTGCTTCATTCATAGTCCACTCACTAGCACATACAAAACTTTTTTCCTTTTGAGTCACAGGTTTTACTTGAAGCAAGTTTGAATCTCCATGATCCAGAGAGACTGAAAATGTTTCTAAAAAAAAATAAATCCCCAAACAATATATTATATACAAGTATCTAGTGGAAAGACAGTACAAAACCAAATCAGGACTAATTTTGTATTTACAGCCAAAATTCATATGGAAAGAACAGCAGATTGGGTATCAGAAGCTTCAGGTATTATTTGTGAATTTTCTGAAGATTGACTTTGTGTCTTTGAGCCTGCTACTTTTTCAAAGTATACCCATTTAAGGACAAATGAGGATGATCAACACATAAGAGTACCTGGAGCTCTACTGAGGGCAGCCTGCATTTTAGTATAATGACCTTTATTAGGGGACTTTTGATAACCAACCGGTAACACTCGAAGTGAGATGACCAGATCCTGCTTCTACTACCTGCGTATCAAAACGTCTGCTGTGTCCTCAGCCATACAGAGTACACCAGGGAGACATGGAGGTTCTCCAGACCTTTTCAGTGGAATAGGCAGAATTGAATTTTGCCACCCTGAAGGTGATGGGCTGAGCTGCTCCTTCTGGGAGGAAAGGGAGTGATAACAGTGGGACAGAGACTGGGCAGGAGAGCCTTGGGCCTGTCTTGCTGCACCTGCTGCGTTCGGTGGAGGTGGGGCTGGAGGATGGGCAGGAACTGCATCTGCCTCTGCTGAAAGAGGCACCTGCCCACTTCACAGGAGCCATTTCTCCCTGCACTTAGACAGATCTTGAGCCAACAAAGCAGCTTGGGCAAGCATAAAAAGCAGGTGAGAATAAACAGCTGCTTGTCAGTGTACAAGCCGTTGCTGGTTTGAGGTTCAATAGCTTTCTGTTTTGATGAAATCCACAGCACAAAGATGACTGAAGTGAACGTGGCTCTCCTGCCTCCATGCACTCCCACACACACCTCAGCAGCTTGACTCCATTCCTTGGACTCTTACTCCTGTGAGGTTTGTCCCTCTCAAAAGATATCCTCTCTGCTACTGTTCACAGCAGGCCCTCTCCCACTGCCTCCCACCATAGTCAACACCCTTCCTGGAAACTTTTGGGCTCTTTCCCATGTCTATTTCTTCCCTTGCTACCTGATGATCTGAGCAATCTACCAGCATCAGGTGACCAGGGCCTGTCAATCATGTTATTTTTTATTAAAATCAACAGATACTGCCCATTTTCAATGACTTTTCATTTTCTGTTTCATGTTGTTACTGGTGCAAGAAAACGAACAGACTTTCTAATGACCAGAGTCTCATAAATGTTGGAAAAGGAGGTGTTAATACCTTCAGACATGCATTTTCCCTTGTGCAGAAACTTTGCTTTGGGTTGTTGACACTCATAGCTCTTCAGCTGACAGTAAGTATGGAAGTTCTTTCCATTGGTAGAACAAACTGAAGAGCCATTCCTTGGGCACTGGTAGGGAAGTTTACAAAGGCACATTCCGTCCACGCATCGTTCCCATGGGTGACAAAAAACTTTCTTACAGGACTTGTGGGTGTATTGGTTGCTTAAGCATTCTCCTATGAGGTACGGGTCTTGCTCAGCTGGCTGGGTAGGTTTAACCTGCTGAACCTGGTTTTCTTCAGCATTAGATGCTGCATTCTGCATGGCACAAAAAAATAAAAAAGAATAAAAAAAAGGGAGTAAGATTTGGGAGTGCACCAAGAGTTTTGCAGATCCCTCAACAAAATGCCCACTCATAAGCCTTTTCCTATCTAATGACCACAGAGTTACTAAATATGACTTATAGTGTTTATTCCCTTGTTATTGGCCACTTCATCTTTCTCAGTTTTTCTGAATTTTTTTTTCCTTTTAGGACCATTTACCTGGTGTGATCTTCACTCTTACTGTTCGCCCACAAACTTTATATTCTTCAATCTTCAAACATCAGCTGAAGTGCACAGCAAATTATACACATGTTTTAAGCCATTGGTTTATAGCACATCCCAGCAATGGGACTGTAAACAGATCAAAACACAGGGGGACTTAAGCACCAGAAAAATAAAAAAAAATTGCAATTTGGAATTTTTCCTATGACTTTTTTTATTGGCTTGGTTGACTTTGGATTTAAATGTCATCTGTAAATACTTATGAAGAACTTAGAAACAAATAAATCTATAATTAATGATTTGTTTTATCATGCGGCTGCTCAAGTAACAAGTATCTTAAAGAAATTTGAAAATTAAATGCTCTTCCTTATCAGCTTTTTTCCTGTATGTCGCACAGCACAGATTTGCAGTGTGGTTGCCGGTCATCACTGGACTGCAAGTACAGACTCTGACAGCCTCTGGGTGAGTGGCTCTGCAGCTGTGCTTGTGCAGCTCTGGTGACTTTGTTGCTGGCGGAGTGCTTTTGCTTGCTAAGATCTATGGGTGGGATGAATGATGAAACGTGAAAAGTATTATATGGATGGACTCTGCGTAAAAATGGGAGAGAAAAGTTAGTCCTCAAATGTGACTTGTCAGCTTTGACTGTGTCAACTGAATTGATAGAGCTGAAGTTTAAAGTTTCCGTGAAGAAATCCTGGCCATAGTAAAGTCAATGAGGATGTTGGGACAGAATTTAATCCAACAACCCTCCTTTTAATGGTTCTATAATCGTATTAAATTCTTCCTGGTGTTCTCAGGTCAGTAGGATCCAAACTGTGAGCCAGATCCGGCTTGGCATAACTCCCATGTTTTGCCTGGTGTTTCTCCTGAACAGGAACATCAGGTGCTGATTTTTATCTCAGGACTTCTCTGAAAGCCTTGGGTCCTGGGGAATGCTCAGCTGGGATCAGCTGTCCAGGACGCTTCTGCCTGAGGACAGCTTGCAGCAGACCTCCAGGACACGGGATACACCACCCTGCCCTGTTACAGAACTGGAATCTTGTTTCTCAGAAAAGAAGGGGCAGGGCAAATTGCAGCACCTTTATGTGCTCAGCCGTGCTTGCAAGTCTGGTCTAGGACAGGATCACGATTAAAATCCCTTCCAGAAGCCTGTTAGCATAAGCCCCAGATAGAATCAATACATGAAAGAGAAACAGCAAGCTGCAAACATTCAAGCTGGGCTAAAACAAATGCATGTAACACAAATACTAGGAAAGGAAACTTTAAAAAAAATCAGCTGGCTTTGCTTTTGTAGCAATAAACTGGTTTTAAGCCTTTTTGTTTTTTAATAAATTACGGCTACCACAATAAAGCATATCTTACCTCTGATCCACAGAGACAAAAGAGAGACAAGAAAACCAAGCAAACTGGGAGCACTCGCATGGTGAAATTTTATCTCCCTTTGTAGACAAATTCCTCTGGCTGGGATTCTTTTGAATGCCAGCTGTTAGATTGCTGTTTAATTTTTAACCATTAGTAAAATATTTTGGAAATAAAGTACAGACTATTGACTGACAAATCTGATCTCTCCTAAAGATCCCGCCTCGGTTTGACTGGTTTTATCTTAAGTGCGTGATGAGGTAACAAAAGAAAAGCCCTTGAAGTAAATGATTGAAAGGAAGCACTTATTAGAGAGACGCATTTATTTGGCCAGAGGATTCTGATCGGGACATCGCGCCGGTTCTGTGATTGTAGACACCCCTCTCTGCCAGATTACTGGGGGACCAATGATTTTGCATGCCCTGTGTGTAGGGACACCCCGCTATCCCCGCCCCTGTTCCACAGGCTCCCACTCCCCGCTTTGGATCCACACACAATTCCCCACGCCTGCGCACGTCCCTCCTTTTACGACAGTGTCGCTCAGCCGGCCGGCGCGTTCTCACTTACGGCAGCAGCCGTATTTCCGGCGGCGCGGGCGTTTCCGCGGCGGCGCGGCGCGCACGTGCAGGTATGGCGGCCGTCCGTGTGTCCGTCCGGCATTCCTGCCGCCGGGAATGGCACCGCGCCTCCGGAGGGCCCTGTGAGGCGCTGCGGGGCCCGTGGGAACCTCTCGGGGTGTATTTAACGGGGCCGGCGCCATCCCGGGTACCACCGCGGGCTGGGGGACAGACGCTGGGAGAGCAGCCCTGCCGGGAAGGACTTGGGGGTGCCGGGGGATGAGGGGCTGGACGTGACCCGGCAATGCGTGCTCACAGCCCAGAAAGCCATAGGTATCCTGGGCCGCACCAAAAGCAGCGTGGGCAGCAGGGCGAGGGGGCGATCTCGCCCCTCTGCTCCGCTCTGGGGACACCTTGCCTGGGATGCTGCATCCTCCTTGGGGACCCCAGCAGAGGAAAGAGGGAGCTTTAGGAGCGGGTCCAGAGGAGGCCACCAAGATGTTCAGAGGGCTGGAGAATCTCTCCTGTGAAGACAGGCTGACAGAGTTGGGGTTCTTTAGCCTGAGGAAGAGAAGGCTCCGGGGAGACCTTATAGCACCTTCCAGTGCCCGAAGGAGGATGCAACAGAACTGCAGAGGGACTTTTCACAAGGGCATGTCAGGTTGGGAGAAGGGGAGATGGCTTTACATTGAAAGAAGCCAGGCTTAGATTAGATATTAGGAAGAAATTCTTTATTGTGCGGGTGATGAGATACTGGAACAGGTTGCCCAGAGATGTTCTGGCTGTCCCATCCCAGAATGTGTTCAAGGCCAGGTTGAATGGGGCTCTGAGCAACTTGGTCTAGTGGAGGGTGGGCTGGAGAGCTGCACCGTCTTCTGGGAAAGTGTCACGCTCAAGCTTCATACAGACAAGTGAAAAACATGCTGATCACTGCTAGTTTTTGCAGGTGGGTGTTGCAGCGGATGACATCGTAGTTGTAAACTTGAATGGACTAAAACCACAGCATGTTTTTAGTGAGGATTGAAAAGGACTAACCATTAAATTAACAAACAAAGCTGACAGGAGACTTGAATTTGTACAGTAGATCAAATGTGAGATATCTTTTACATCTCAACTGATTTTTGTCCACAATTTAGGAGGCAGTAGAGAATGTCTTTTCGTGGCAGAGGAGGTGGAGGAGGAGGAAGAGGTGGCTTCAACCGTGGAGGAGGTGGCGGTGACAGAGGTGGCTTTAATCGTGGTGGACGAGGTGGCTTTGGACGGGGAGGTGGACGAGGAGGCTTCAACAGAGGCGGATATGACCAGGGCCCTCCAGAAAGGGTAGTTTGTAAGTTACATGGAGATGTGGTATTTATTTAGTTTAGAATGACTGCTCCAGATCTTTAGCATGTTTGTTCTTTATTTCAGTGTTGGGAGAGTTCATGCATCCATGTGAAGATGACATTGTTTGTAAATGTAAAACAGAAGAAAACAAGGTGCCTTATTTCAATGCCCCAGTGTACTTGGATAATAAGGAACAGATTGGCAAAGTGGATGAAATCTTCGGACAGCTGAGAGATTTTGTATCCTTTAAAAACATGCATGATGTACAGGATTATTTTTTAACAGCTAATTGGCTATTAAATGGGATTTCTCTAGGATTTTAAAATAGTTCAAGGCTTGTCTACCAGTTACATGTGAACAGACACAAGTCTGGCTGCAACTGTTGGTGTTAATGGGTGCTTCATTCATGTTAAGGGCCTGTCTTAAAGCCTTTTTGATATGACAGAGTACTTTAAGTCAGGCAGAGATTCTCACTCCATGCTGGTACTGGGGCTTTGTTTTGGATCCATGGTGGCTCAAGTTGTTACTTTTTCTACCTAACTGACTGAATTTTCTGCTATAGGTTGCTCACCCACGACAGAGTTGGATCAAGGGCATGGGATTTTTTCCCTGTGCGTCATGCAACCTTAGTCATAGTTCAGCTCATTATTTAAAGTGAGTTTGTGCTAAGATGTCCTAGTGCTCATTGTCCACTTTTTTACTGAAAGTGGTCTTGCACTAGGACGTCCTCTGGCAAAGCAAGCGTTTTGACACAGACACTAGTTCCATTCAGTTGTCACTGCCAGATTGACAAAATCCACGACAGAAGTGGGGGAGTAACCCTGTGACAAGACAGTAAGACTTAGCCTGTGTTGGTTGGTTGAGCATTAGTCACTAGCTACATGTATTTTCTTCTCCCATGTTAAGTGTGCAGTAAAATGTGTGGGTTGTAAAGCACTTTCGTGCTCTGAATCTGTCAACTTACCGATTTACTTTTTGTATCAGAATTACTTGAATTGCAAAGACTTGTTTTCTTCCTGCAATAACATATGAAGAAAGTATGTTGCTGGATTTTGCAACTTCTTGCTTCCCCATTTTTTCTTGACTTTCAGTTAAGCAGAGTTGGCCAGCAGCTCTTTCTGGTCTCGGGAACTGCATCCCAAAGTCCTTGCATGTTGGAGAGCCAAAGGATTTGTACAAGACTGTGTTTGGGATTACAGAGAGTGTCTGCCAGTTCCCTTTAGGATGAGACTAGGCATGTGGTTGGTCCAGCAGTCTCTGCTGGCGCTTACCTTCCCACAGCCAGGCACCCAGCAGCAGCATCACTAGCAGAGCCCTTGCAGCATGTGAATTATTCCAGATAAGCCTTGAGGTCACCCTGGGGCTAATGAGGTCATCACTTGCTATACTAATTTGTTTTTTTACTATTATGTTTTTATGTACTCTTTGCACTGGTGTGTACTTCCTTATGCCATAATACATGGGAGGCAAAAGTTATTTTACCACAAAATACTGTATTTGTAACTATAAATTGAGATAAAGTGGAAATAGTTTCTGTTGATCTTTCAAATGCAATTGTGACGATGTTTAGCTTAATTTATAAAATACTAATTTAGAAAATGTCTGAATGTGCCTAACATACAATAATCAAAATCACGATTTCTAATGTTTTATTACTGCTATGCTCCTTAAAGAAACTTACAGTATTTTTCAGTGAAACTGTCTGAGAACATGAAAGCCTCCTCATTTAAAAAAATGCAAAAGGTCAGCCAATCCCAATATCAGCATTTTATTGTATGTCATCAGTTAGATAAATCCAGTCTATGTCAGCAAATAACAAAAGCTTTATTTTAAATGAAAGCTGATTGGCCTTTGTAAACATAGACATTCATTTCCTCTTCCTTTTCAGTTTTGTATCTGCTTCAGTCTTCTTCCTCCCTGCCCCACAAGAAAAGATCTAACAAGTAAAAATCACACAAATATCTCTATTTTAATAACTTTCTAACTCTGTGTTTTATTTATTCCGTGCTTTCTTTATTTGGCTATTTGCAGAGGACAATTTGACATAAAGGGATAAGACAAACTGTGGGTATTTGTAAAGGGAAATATTAATGTGCTGTTTAGTCTTGGTATTTTGGAAGCCTCACGGAACTCTCTTCCTACAGTTTTACATTGATCCCGCAAAGCTGCTACCTCTTCAGAGATTTTTGCCAAGGCCCCCTGGAGAAAAAGGTGCTCCCAGAGGTGGTGGTAGAGGAGGACGTGGTGGTGTGCGTGGGGGAGGAAGAGGCGGTGGTAGAGGTAAGATCCCAAGAATGGAAACTGAAGATTGTTGGAGTTACTTGGGGTGGCATAGGTTATTTTGTTTATTTTTGGGGTCTTTGTAGTGGTGTTTTGTTTTTTTAAAGCTGCTGTTGAGTACTTGAGTATCAACAGCTGTATTGCAAAGAAAAATGTTATTCATGTTTCTCTTTGACTCACTAGAAAAGACAGTGATATCTTTCCAATGGCAAGACCTAGACTTCTGTAGCTAGCTAAATAACAACTGCAAAGCATAGGGAGGAGAGAACACTAATTTATAACAATGGCAGAAACTGTGACTACTAAGCAAACTGGTGGTAAAAGGTTGTAGATAATACACACTCAAAACTGTCATTGAAATCTATATATTTAGTATGTTTAGAGTCACAGAATAGTGGAATATCCTGAGTTGGAAGCCACCCACAAGGATCATCAAAGTCCAGCTCCTGGCCCTGCATGGGATAACCCCAAGAGTCACACCATGTGCCTGAGAGCATTGTCCGAATGCTTCTTGAACTCTGCCAGGCTTGGTGCTGTGACCACTTCACTGGGGAGCCTGTTCCAGTGCCTGACCACCCTCTGGATGAAGAACGTTTTTCTAATATCCAACCTAAACCTCCCCTGACACAGCTTCAGGCCGTTCCCTTGGGTCCTGTCACTGGTCACCAGAGAGGGTGCCTGCCTCTCCTCTTCCCTTTGTGAGGAACTTGTAACTGCAGTTAGGTCTCCCCTCAGTCTCCTCTTCTCCAGGCGGAACAGACCAAGTGCGCTGAGCTGCCCCTCACACAGCTTCCTCTCAAGACCCTTCACCATCTTCATAACCCTCCCTTGGACACTCTCTAATAGCTTTATATCTTTATGTTCTAAAAATCCAGTCTGGATATCAAAATACTTAAAATGCAGTATTTGAGAGAGAGAGAGAGAGGTGAATGATTTGGTAAATCTCATCTGTTGCTTTTTGAACATATCTGTGATGCATTTATACCTCAGTTGAAGCTGAAGTTAATTTTTTTCTTATGTGGCAGTTTCTTGCCTCTTCTTCCTATCCTGCCCCTTTGCAGAAAGGCACAAGTGTTGCAGAGTGGTTTGGTTTGTTTGCTTCAATGTTCTGTAGAGTTTTAATTGATAAATTATAATTATTAATAATTGTAATCAATTACTGGTTAATACAGACAATTTTTTGCTCTTGTGACAGAAGTTAATTGTGGAGTTTTGTTAGTGTCTTAAGTATTTTGGATATGGTGTAAGATATCAAGCAATACCTAAAATGCTGCAGATGGTCCCAGAAGAGACAAAGTACTAGTAAATGACCTGTTAACTGTCCAGCAACTGATAGTTTCTGTGGTTTTGTTGTTGTTCATTTCTTTTCAGAAGCTGTCAATTAAATCAATTGTTATGCATAACAAAGAATTTATATGCTCCTCAAAGGGTAATTTCTTTCTCATGTTTAGGAGGATTTGGAGGAGGAAGAGGTGGACCTGGTGGAGGAAGAGGATTCAGAGGAGGTAGAGGTGGAGGAGGATTCAGAGGAGGAAGAGGTGGTGGAGGAGGCTTTCGAGGTGAGTGTGTGTTTTTTACCATTCAGTAATAAGAATGGCACGTGATTTCTAAAGCTTATAGATACTAAACAGAATGTTCTAATTTCTCATGTACTGTAGGTGTTCATAGTTTTATGCAAAACATTTCTGTGCATCCCAGTAGCTTAAACCAAAGCACAGTATTGTGCATTTATTGATGCGTGTGTAAGAACATGTTAGTTTTTTGCATTCAGAAAGGACTGAGAACAGATAACAATGATAAATTATTCTGTTTATCAACTGATTCAGTGTTACATATGTAACTAATTTGTTTTAAATGCAAGTAAGATGTGAACTGTTTGCTGTGTTTTTCTTTCCTCTTAAAATAGGAAGAGGACATTAAAAATGGAGCCATGAATATCTCCCCACTGTCTTACCACGTGGTCTGCAGAAGGGAAGAACCAGGAAAAATTTTTGTAAAGGACCCTGGAAAAATTTTGGTAAAGAACTTGAAGCTGTAAAATGACAACTATTTTTACTGCCAGTGACTGTTGATATACACATGAGGACTGTAGCCCCTGGAGAAGAGCTGAAGACCACTCAGAATATACGTAAACTTTTCTAATTAAGCCAGGATTCAATGTTATTCTTTAGCTGTTTGTTTCTGCCAAGCAGCAGAGTCAATGCTTGACTTCATGATGGAGTTTGGAGTAAATAGTCAGTTGAAATGGGTTCTCAAAGGATCTTACAGGTTCACTACATGCACATTCATTCTTGTGAACCTGTTACCTGTGTGTGACTGATCCCTAATTCTCATCCTCTTTTTCTATTGAATCATCTGGGTTGCTCTGAAATGGACATGTCATTTAAACAACCTTCGTGAACCTTTTTTATAAACTAAACTTAAACATTTTGTTTTGATAAATTTTTTTTTTAAATACATAATAATGTATAAAAGATAGCAAAGTGTATTTTGTGAAGTTTTCTGTGTAAATCCCAATGAAAGGCAAAGGCATTGAGATGTTCTTAGTAGCTGCTGTCTAATGAATAAGACAAGGTTAGTACTATACCAAAGTGACCTAATTGTATCTAATTACACTCATGCTAAGATGTCAAGGGTTTTTAACTGTCCCTGCATACCCCCTTAGCCTGATTCTCTTGAGGTTTTGATGTCCTGGCGCTGCACCTCTGTGGTGCTCTGAACTTGCATAGGCCTAAGATTAAACAGCCCATCATTGGGCTCCTCTGCACATAGTGCTTCTGGTTATATATTGCTTAAAACTGGCATGAAAAAATCTGTGTGTCTTTGGTCTCTTTAAATGGATACAGTATGAGGATTGTTGAAAAGCCGGTGACTCTCTCTTCTTAAGGATGGAGGGGAGCAGGGTGCCTCTATTCTGGGACTTTGGATATAAAGTGGGAGGTAAAAAGTAGAATCAAGCTGGACTTCATCTGGAGCCAGGAGTCTCTTCACAGACCCTCCTACCAAGCGCCTTTGAAAAGGGATCTACAGAATAATGTACATGCACGTATGTTGAACAACTTGTCCCATGTGAAAAGAAATACATTTCAGAATTGATCATACTGTTACACTTTTTACTTGATGAATGCAGTACCAGGCAGATGAATTATATTAGTCTTCTGCTTAGCAAAAAGAAACAGGTAATTCTTCATCACTGAGATTGGACAGTTACTGGTAATTTTAACAAATGCGACCATTGGCTCTATTAATCTCTGCAAAAAAACTTGAAACAAGGTGGAAAACAAATTTGAAAGAATTCACTTAAGTATGAATAGATGCTGTATAGCCTAAGAGACAAAAGTGTTCTTCAGCTAAAAAAAAGAAACCACAAACATTGAATTTCTGCTACATCTGTTTTTGTGAGAAGAAACTGAGTGTAGTGTTTAGCCAGAGCACTATGAGAAAGTGAGGGATTCCAGTTGTTTTTGTGGTATTGCTACAGACTTAGCTTTAATGAGGTCAGTTAAATGCAGAACTCTGAAAATGTTTAGGCTTTTGTTGCTGTGCATTGCTAGGCCTAAGTGACTTAGGGCTTTGACTGCCCTTTAACTGGACAAAATTGTCTGTGAGTTGTTGCATTTCAGGCACATCACACTGCAGTTGAACAATACGGACCAAGTGCTACTGCAGTTGTTGGTGCTTCTGACATATTTGTAACTGCATCCACTGCTGTTCTCTGTTCACTGATGCTTCAGTAGCTGACTTGGATCTTCATTCCTTACTCATTTGACTTTGGAAGACTAATATAACACAGTCCTCGCTCTTACACCCAAAGTCATGCTCTGCTTTGCTATTCTCACTGCATGCTTTAGGGACACACTTTTTCCCAGGGTACCAGAAGACTCCTGCCATCACTTCAGAATTGCATGGTGTGACAGCTGATGTTCTGGTTGCAGGCAGTGCCGCCTTGCAGCTCAGGACAAGGCATGTATGTTTTGAGTCTCTCAGCAGATGGAGCAGTGAGTCAGCTTGGAGCATTGCGAGGGAAGCAAAGGCTTTGACATCTGTGTGCAGAGGGGCTAAAGAGCAATATCCACTGCAGCTCTAGGGGGAAGGTCGGCCCCTTGGTCATAAGGAATGGATTGCAGTCACAACTGAGAAATCCATGAGGAGCATTATGGCATGGCCTATGAATACATGCAATATTGGATGGATTTTATTCAAATATCCAGAAAAAATTTATAGTCTTAGACCTTTGTGGAGATTGTAGGATGTTAGGATATAAGAACGTCCTCAGTGAGTGGGTGTGAATATGAGGAAACTGGATGTGTTTGCCATATAATGATGCCTTTTTTCTTTTCTGCCCCATTCTGGGGAAGGATGGTGTTTGCAGAGCACATCCAGGTCCTGTTCTGCCTTGTCTTCTCTGTGCTATGACATGACCCTGCCCTCCTTATGTAAGGTGCTAACTGCAATAGATGAAATTTCAGTCTCTTAAAAAAATTAAAATGGCAGGTCTTGTTTGCAGTGTAAGCTGTACAGTAAAGCTGTAATGACCTAAAATACAGGTTCTCTCATTTTACATGACAGCTTTCACTCTGTCCTGAACTTTTTACTCAAATCCTATCCGTGATTCTATCATGTCGTCCTGATCCTAGTAAGGGGAATGTTTCAGTTTTATGTAAGTGCTTACAGTTACCCTAGGGTGCTTCTGCAGAGAATAGGAAAAGGGGGCTCACTGGCACCCTGACGAAAGTAGGTGTGTTAGCAGAAATGGGAAGTTCCAAGTAGTTGTAATATCTAGGGAAGAGAAGTCATGGTGCAGTCTGAAGTGAGCAGAGGGGGGCATTAGTGGTAGTGTAGGCTCTTGATGACTGGTGTTCCCTGGATTTCCCCTCGCTGCAGCCTTTGGGACAAAGCTGGGCCATCTAAAGAGCTGCTCACCTGCCATCTGCTCCTGCAGCACAAAGCGAGTTGTCCTGCAATACTCTGAAGCTCAGGTAGGCTTCAGTGCGCCCCACAGTGCTTGGCTCCCCATGCAGGACACAGCAGTAGTGGGATCACCTACCTGTCTCCTCCTCCATTTGCCAGTGTCTGCATGTGCTTGCTGTTGGCAGAAGCAGAGTGTTCAACGTTTTCAAAACGTGTTTGCAAGTGAATGTGTTGGCTGTGGCAGTGTTTGACCCAGGCACAAGGTCTGGCTTTCAGCTGATCTTTAAAATGACAGCTGGTAAAACACTAGAATCTGATCGCTGAAAGGTATTTAGAAGACCTGAAGCCTTTTGTCCCTTCCACACCAAAATTCTGAGTTTATGTTTTTGTTCTATTTGGGATCTGTTAGGCAGAGGGTGATACGTGGAGGTGTGTTATCAAACTGAAATTGTTACCCATTGAGAATGGCTGTAGTGCCCCTGCATTCCTTCTTGGTTGGATGTTTGTTCATGTTGTGTTTTCTGCAGTTGCTGGGATAGGATGGTTCAAGGTAGTTCATAGATCTGCTATGTTACTTGGTCAGAGAAGCTGGATGAAGTGCAGAAAATAACTGGGATATTTTAATGTGAGTCTGCAGCACTGGCCATTGGAGAACAGAAAGGATTCTCTCTGGCACTGACTCACAGCTATGGACATTTGCCTGAAGCACTGCTGGACTGTCAGATACATACTGGTGCAAAGTTATTTGCAAAACATCACCTTGGCAAAAACCAGTGTTGTCTGAAAAAAAAAGGCATAGCTACTGTGTGAAGTAAGGCAAGTAAAAAGCTTTGGGCAGTCATGTATTTTTCAAGGTGTTTTCTTCTGTCAGCTGAAAGTCTCTTTAGAGTCAAGCTTTTCTAAACAACAGTTTAAATCCAGGAAAAATCAGTGAGGGGGAAAAGCAAGTTATTTCTTTTCCATCAGATTTGAACTGTTTGCATCTGTGAAAAGATTAAAGGCATGTTCTGCCTTAGCCCCTTTTTTCTCTCAATTCCAATTACTGTAAAATTAGTCAATTTAAGAAGAGACAGAGATGTGATGACACACAGAGGATGGACTGCACATCAGAAAATTGCGTTTTAATTAGTATAAAATTTCTATGGCCTCGTTAACTGCTACTCTACATCTGGAATCCTATCTGAATATTAATAATAATGATTTGCTTTTCTGACACATTCAGCATTGCAAGCTATGACTTCTGTGGAAGCAGCAAGATCTGAGGTGCTTTTGAAAATCTTGCCAAAGTGTCAGAGGAGGAAATCAAAGATATCAAATTATCACTATGCTTTTATCTTATGAGGCAGGACTGTGGTGCGCTAGGGAAATTGCCTCATTGCCAAACAGATCATCTTTCGTTTTAGAACTCCCCCACCCTGTTCCTGCCTAATCCTCTTCTGACAGGAAAAATACTGTAATAATACAAGGACCCTGAGAGCTGTAAGAGTGAGTGTAGATTTGGGGCATTAAAGCAAATGTTTGCTGGTAGAACTGTGACACGTGATCCTGTGTAGTAATGATGACAGATGTTGTGACTGCACAAGTCTTACATAAAACTAATCTTTCTTTAGTATTCAAATGGGTGAAAGATGCAGGATGTCTGTTTGGAGAGCTGAGGAGTAGAAGGAATTGCTTTTTGAGTGTTTGACAGGTTGGGGAAGAGAGTTCTTCAAGTACATTTCCTTATGGAATGACTGTATTCCTCAATATTGCCTGTGTCACTGCACCCTTATTGCTGCTCAGAAGACACAGCCCTAGTCTGGGACCTGTTTGAGCTGCCTGTGAACCACATACTACTGAAGAACTACTGGTTGCTCATCCTTGTCACTTTTATACCCAGTATGAATACTAACTATAGGCAAAAACTGTGAAGCAGGACTGATGGGAAACAGCTGCTTTCTGATACTACATATGAACTCTTTGGGCAGGGATTTATTGCAGCTAATATTTATGCAGGGTTTTTTAAAAGGTCTTTACTTTGGTGTGCTAGTACCTCATCATTGAAGAGAAACAAACATGAGCTTCTGCTGCTCGGAGCTTTGGAAAATGCCCAGTGATCTTCTGCCTAGTAACATGCCTTAGAAAATTTGCTCAAAGCAAGATTACATGTGTTGTGTTTAGGAGCAGGAGGTTGTTCAGGCTTGTAAGACATATTCAACAATCATTTCTGCAAACCAGGCTACTTTAGAAATGTAGCAATTGAGTTTTCTGACAGTCATACTTCACTTTAGAAAATACTGGAATGTGTTTTTCTTGTGTCTGTGTGAGCTTGAGAGTTTAAATCAAACAAAGAATTTTTAAGAAACAGGTCTAAAGATTTGAAGGGGTGGGCTTTAAAGTAAACCTATCCTGCTTTTTAAAGAAACTGACATTTGTGTCTTCATGTTGTACTGCAGGTTTATGTGCTTTCTGTGATGATGGGAATTAGTTACAAGCCAGGCTGATGATCAGCTGAACTGAGTCAACTTTTGTTGAGGTTTCCAAAGCATTGCACAAGAGGTTTGAGGGGAAAAGTTTGGGGGCATGTGACAGTTAATCTCTTTAGCAGTAAGAATGAAGTTTAAGCACACTGTTGGAAACTTACTCAGTTCTGTGCTGCTCTTTGTTTTAATTAACAATCTCCTGAACAGATTGGGAGTGTAAACTTCTTTCCACTTTAGTCCAATTAAATCATGCTTGGAAGCTGTCAATGGTGGGGGGAACTCCGCCCTACTCCCTTCTTTTAATTGTTCAATGAGTCTGTTGAGTAATGAAAGAATTTCCTTGACAGGGTTTTGTAGTGTTTAGTCGTCTTGATGAATTATTGCAGAGGATAGACGACAGTATTTTGTCGAAAATG
This sequence comes from Grallaria varia, assembly GCA_013396735.1. Lineage (NCBI taxonomy): Eukaryota > Metazoa > Chordata > Aves > Passeriformes > Formicariidae > Grallaria > Grallaria varia. Next base: position 368,909 of record VWZG01006594.1, read on the forward strand.
CGTTGGAATGACTCATCCAATTCCTCAGAAAGTGACAATGAAGCTCATTCAGCGTTTACACAGACTGAACACAACATAGTTGCAGCTTACTTAATAACAGCAGGTATGGGCATTAGCAAATTGTTGTGTAACTTTTTAAAATAGAACTTGTAGATCTGAATGCTCATTTTGTATAGTAACAGGGATGGTATTTCATTTTGTATTAGACAACTATCTGATGGCTTTTCTCCATATTTACTGACAAGTTAGCAGTCAGCTGCCTGACTGAAATCTGCAGAAACATCTGAAGTGTGCAGAAACATCTAAGTTTTCTGCTCTATATTTGAAGGCAGTGTTGTGTCTCAAAAAATATATTTTGTTGATATGTAATTATAGAAGAGAGTGAGAATTAGTTTCTGCCAGCTTGCAAAGGAGATAAAAATAGGGCATAGCTGTCACATCTTGCATTTTTCTGTGATGTGCTCGAAGCTATCTTGAGACTTCTCCTGGGCCACATGTTCATAGTAATATATGTGTAGTCTGAGCATGTGAGCGGGTGTCTGTTGGGAGGATGTAAGGGGAAGGGTTGGAATGTGACTTAGAGGGAGGGAGCTGGTCATTAATCAGAGAAGAGCAGACTCCAGTTGCAGCTGTATTTTTCACCAATGACACGTTAGAAAAGCACGCTGTAAGGCTTGACATCCTGTTTGTCCCCTGTGACTTCAGTGGTCTTTGGCTAAACACGAATGATTATAGTATTATTTTTTTCCCCTTAAAAATTTTCTTGTTGTGTAACCACAACTGCTCGAGTAGTGCTTTTCTGAAGCACTGAGTGCTATAGCAATGAAATATCCACCTAACCCAAGCCTGAAACCTACCATGTTTAAAAAGAGGCCTTCTGTACCTTTATTACAGCAACTCTAATCAGTTTATCAATACTTTATTCATAGACTGTAGCATAAATTTTCTATGTTACAGTTAGATCTTAAAATACTTGGAAATATTAATTTACATTTATATGAAAGAGTATTGCTGATGGTCACATTTTATTTAGCGTATCTGTCTGAAGTGGTGAGTCTCAAATTGCTGTTCTGGTAAAGATGGTATTTTAGGGTGCAAAGACAATAATTTATATCAGGTCTTTAGAGAAATTTGTAGAACAGCAACATAGATCAATAGACTTTTAAAGAAGCTGTAGAGATTGATAATGGTCAAATACTGGAAAGCTAAATATATTCTGCAATACTGTCACACTATTTGCAGATAACTGGATCTAAGAGGTGCTGCAAGTAAGTATGATGTCTATTATATTTTGATTAAAATTGATTATATTGTATGTAACAAGGTGATCTTTTCAGATAGTTTTGACCACCTGGTGTAGGGATCAAAGCTATCATAGGGTATCAATGGAATTAGCCAGAATCAACCCAGCTCCTC
>VWZG01006594.1:370439-549669 GCA_013396735.1 Grallaria varia
TTTTTTTTTTTTTTTTTTTCTTATTATGGTTAGAGGGGTATAGTAAATCTTTCACTTTACTTTCTTAATGAGAAATGTTTTTGGCACTATGGTCTATAACATATTTGCAAGTATGATTTATTGCTTTGCAAATGCCTTACCACAGCAAATCTCACATCTGGAAAATTTAAGCCATGTTAATAAGCAGATGTCTAATAATAAGAATGAAGTCTGGGTGCAGTGTTCATCATTATACTGATTTTGAAAGGTTTTGAATGCTTCTCTATTGTTTTCGGAGAGGGAAATTGTTAAGTATTGCACTCTGCAGTGGTCAATATATTCATCTTTGTGATGACAGCAGGGATACTCAGCCTGCAGGAAGCAATACTGCCTCTCGGATATCTTTCTGCTTATAGTGCTGAAATGCTCTGGTATAATTTAAAAATGCTACCTGGAAAAGTAAATTATGTCCGTGTTATACATGGACCTTACCTTCATTGTTTTGATGCTACTACCTAGCATTGCCAAGTCCAACATTAAACCATGTCCCTAAGCACCATCTTTACACATCTTTTAAATACCTCCAAGGGATGGTGGCTCAATCCCTGCCCTAGGCAGCCAGTTCCAATGCTTGATAACACTTTCAGTGGAGAAATTTTTCCTGTTGTCCAAAATAATTCTTCCCTGATGCAACTTGAGGCCATTTCCTCTCACCCTATCATGTTACCTGGCAGAAGAGGCCCTCTCCACCTGGCTACAACCTCCTTTCACGTAATTGTAGAGAGCGATAAGGTCCCCCTGAGCCTCCTTTTCTCCAGGCAAAACACCTCCATCTCCCTCAGCCACTCCTCTTAAGACTTGTGCTCCGGCCCTTTCACCAGCTTCATTGCCTTTCTAAGGGCACTGTTTAACTTCTGCCTGGAGGAACTTTGTTCGGCTACTTGACGTAATCCTCAGAAACAGAGACGGGAGCATTTCTTATATCTGCATGCTTTTTTTCTCACTTTGTTCACGATGGAATGCATCTGCGGTCTTACATTTTCCTCCTCAAAGCATTTTCCCCCTATTATTACTTTGTTCTAGTGTTGGTAACAAATTAATATAGGCTTAGCAATTTCCACTCTTTCTTCCCTATTTTGATTTAGTTTGATTCCCTCCCCCTTCTTAAAATTAAGACTGGACTCTAAATCACCAAATTCAAGTGTGTCTAGCAGGATCTTACCTTCATCCTGAGGATATGAGTTTACAGTCCTGTTGTATGTCTGATTTCATTCTTGGTGGCTGTAATATTTGTTAAAGCATGCCTTATAAGAAGCCTGTACTATTTTATAAACTTGTAATTCCCTTTTGCTGCCTCTCTCCCAAGAGAAGACATACTATCTGTCAACAGGAGAGCTCACAGAACTGGCACTGCAAGTGTTTTTTATTATGGTGTTCATTTCAGATCAGATCCTCATCTCCTTGTTTTTGTTAATTTTAGGAGCACATAGCATCACAGTGTCATTCCTGAAATGTGTGGGTATGTGAATATGATATCTGTGTGGCCAATAGATGTTGGACCTTCAACAGCAGACCTGCACTGAGAACAGACATGCTTGGTAGTTTGATAAGAGAGAGAGCCAAGAGTTAATTATAATTTGGCCTAATTTGATTTTAAAATTACTGAATCTGATAAATTTCTTTAACATAGGAGATAGGTACTGATTAATATAGTGTTGCAGTGAAAATCCTTATATGAGTTTTAGGTATAATAAAAAGGGTACCAAGGTGGCTGTGAAAGTAGGTGGATCTGCTCGTGGAAGGCCACATTCAGTATGACAGCCACTCACTCGAGCTTCTTGCAGAATTATCCCTCAGATCTGTGATGATGAAAGCTATGGTGATTTGAGTCATAGGTGAAACTTTGAAAAAAAAAACAAACAAGCAAAAACCTAAACCAAAACAAAAATTCTGGGGGGCATTGCCATGTGTTAATTAGACTTTTACCAGCATAACATTCCACTATGCACTTGGCAATTTAAGATGCCCAGGCTATACAAATCTTTGTAAGTTTAGGATTTGCTTCTGTGATACTGTAGCAGCTGTGCCAGTCTAGAGAATCTATGAACAGCTTACTCTGATTATTTGCAAGTTATTTTTTTTATATCTGTATTTGCTTGAACATGTTCGAAGTCTCATTGTATTGGTAAGGGCTGTGAGTCTGTGCTGGGGTGCAAGGTGGAGTTTTTACCCTTACTCTTTATTAAAGCTTGTATTAATAATGGGTTAGTGAAAATTTAGAGGATGAGAATTTGCTCTGGATACCTCTACAACAGGCTGGACTCTGAAGAGAATAAACCCACCAACAGTAAAAAAAAATGCTTTGTGGGAATGCCGGATAAACTCAGTCCAAGAATCATGCAGTAGGCTAGGAAGGGGGAATAGCAGGAAAAAAGGAGAATGTGGAGGTTTTAATATAGGTCACCAGGATCAGAAAAAGCTTCCTGAAGCACAGAATTGTGAAGAATGTCCTGGGTACCTTGAAGAGGATTAAGTCCAAAGCAAATTTCAGAGGGATTGGACATGAAGAGAGGAGAATTTTAGCTTTAGCTTTGTTACAACTCTCTGACTCCTGGCCATTTCTTGTGTTTCCTAATGATAGTTTGAGTCAAGCCAGGCCAAAAAGGTATAAAAATACGCAGGTTAGTGAGGCAGCAGCAAGTTTAGTGCAGAGATGGATGTTTCCCATGGCTATGACATGGTCCTAGAGCTTGTCAGGTGGAGGCAATAGCTCTGGTGCAAGCCCAGCCATACCACTGTGGCAGGCTGTGCGGATCATCCAGACTGCTTGACAAGGCTCAGAAAATAGAATTTGCTGCAACCTGAGCCAACTCTGAGGCTGGCAAAGCTTTGGGACCTCATGAGCAAAGAGAGGAGTTAGTCTGGCCAGTATAATGATACCAAAGTCAAAATTTCTATACCCTCTTTGCCCAGGATTATTGTCTGAATGCACAGTGGGAACTTATCTGCCAAGAATGGAAGAACTCAGGTATTGCCAGGGGCCTTCTGCTAGATCAGGTCCATAATTTTTTTCCCCCCACTTTTTTTTTTTTCCAGTCACCAACTGTATTCTTTTTTATTGTGGAAGTCAGTGCTATCCTTGGTGGCCAGAGTGTTTGAAATGTAATCCTAGATGCATTTGAATTTCTGCTGTGGTTGTTGTCATTGCATTGCAAGTCCCAGTTTGCCAAATGCTCCACTGTTGGCACTCACTGAATCCAAGTGAAAGTTGCCTATTTGGAAAATCTTTTCTCTCCTTTTCAGGTGTCTGTTCTTTTTGCAAAATTGCTCTTAAGTGACTTGCCTGTTTGGGACTTACATTTTACAATAGGCTGCATTTTCTTCTGCATGTGTATTACTGGCTGGTGTGTATCTTTCGTAAAATTTCCCTTTTTCTGTTTTTACAGGAGTGATAAGCATTTTCAGTAACATTGTTGTGTTAGGCATCTTTGTTAAGTACAAAGAGCTTCGGACAGCAACCAATGCAATTATTATCAACTTGGCTTTCACTGACATCGGTGTTAGTGGCATTGGTTACCCCATGTCTGCAGCCTCAGACCTGCATGGAAGCTGGAAATTTGGATATACTGGATGCCAGGTACTGAAATTCAGTGAGAGAGTAAATTTTGAGTACTTAAAAGCAAACTGAGAAATAAGTAGTAGCTCTTTTTGGTGTTAGCTCTTTTAAGAGATAAGATGGAGATGCAGAATTTGACGGTAGACCTGAAGCTGGTGTTCTGTAATGTTAATTTCTGGAGACAGTATTTCATATGAGTTTCACTTTAAGTTTTTAATCTGGAAACATTAAAGTAGGGACCTTGCATCTATCAACTAGAGATTTTTAAATAGCTTTAAGATGGCTTACAAAATCAAATCTCAAAATCAAGATGGTTACAGTAGCACATGTACTTTTGATGATTTAATTGATAGTTAAAAAACTTTGAAAGTAGCTAATGTTTTGATGATGATCTTAACAGACCTTAATGAGTTCTCCTTGGCAAATACATGTTCTTTTGGATAGGACTATTACGACATCCAAAATGAAGGCCTGAAAGGCTACTGGTCTCCATTAAAGACTTAGTCTACTGTTTTAATAGCTGTCTATTTTTAAGAATAGACGGACTGAAAAAAATTATACTTTCACAGCAGAGAGATGGTACCCTTCGTCACTGCTGTGATTTAAATTTACATTATTGATTGACTGTTGGGCTTAAGTGCCCAGGAAGATGAGTAGTAATGTGAAGGCATGTGCTGAAAATATGTCTCAAGGCAAGCATTAGCAACGCTATGCATTTTGGATCTTTATATAATTGATGCTTATAACAATCTGACGTATCACTTGCCGCAGCAGACAAATGCTTCAAGCTCAAAATTCAGTCACTGTTTGAGAGGAAACTTCACTTTTATCGTATTTGGATCTGGACTGACTTGTAGCATGTCCATGTGGATATGAAATCTCACTACCAATGCTTTGAGAGTTAAGATGACTTGAAGCACAACTCATGTCAGCCTAAACCAAATGAATCCTGTGATCTGAGATGGCTGAATGTCATATGATTCTATTATAACTGCTGATGGCATGTGGTGTGGCTCAGGTCTCTGTATTTCTAGGGTGCCAGTGGTAAACACAGCCCTCCCACATCCTTCCTGGTCAGGCTTCCCATGGGAGGTTGGGGCAGATGCATTTGGAGCATGCTGGGATTCCAACATTTGTGCAATAAATCTGACACGCATAAAAATGGGGGCTGAGGGGGTAAATCAGTGTGCCATATCTGTGAGATAAATGCAGTTGTACGTACAACAGATGAAAAAGTGATAATTCAGAACCTCACATTTGCTAAAGCTGTAACTCTTTGGTGAACCAAATGCTCTTCAGATTTCCTCAATATATATTGAAAACATGAACCCTCCCAAACTCTGTATCTCAAAATTTACTTATTGAAGTATGATGCTTCTTCGATTTTGAGACTTACGGCTTTAGGATGTTTGATGTGCACACAAGCAGATTGCTTTTTGAAATGTTTAATTTTTAATGAGTCAGCCTCAAATTGACTGCACTGAAGGCCTTGCTTATGGAAGGGAGCTCTGGCTCAATGTGATGTGTTGTAGTGCCTTTGATTCAGTACACAAGTTTGTTCTTGTACCTTTGAAAGATTTCTCAGGAAGGATTTTCTTGTTTGTTTGTTTTAATTCCAGATCTATGCTGCCTTAAATATCTTTTTTGGGATGGCGAGCATTGGTTTGCTCACTGTTGTTGCAGTGGATCGTTATCTGACAATCTGCAGGCCTGATATAGGTACTGTACTTACAATCAAAAGTCGTTCACTCTCAGTCTTCTAAGAAATAAAAGTGTGATTTGGTTGCGTTATTTTCTCATGAATGACTCCATAATTACAGTGCTGGGCATAGTTTGAACCTACAGTACTTGGTTAAGTAAGTTATCTGGTTGGCCTGGATGGTACTGCTTGTGAAAGCAAAACACTCACAGTTAGGCTGTTATTCTGTTTTTAAGTTGAATTTTCACGGCTGTTTTCAGTCTTTAGAGGGCCACGTCCATATACAGGAGCACATGAAAAGCCTCTGGCTATGGGAGGTTTTGATCTTTGGGAAGTGTGTGTGCCTCTAGTATTGTGTTAACATCAGGAAGGGTGTTTTTCTCTCCTCTGTCGCAGCTGTATTGCAACAGTTAATTCCTCCCCGTGCAATCTTCCGAGGATGGACTTGAATGCACTGTTGCGTAATCAGCTTTTTGGTGTGGGGCCAGGGTCAGGTATTGCCTGTATGCTGAGAGTTGGAATGGGTGAGGATATTTAAGTGGCTTAAAAGGCTGGAAAGATTGAGATGTCTGTGCAGTATGAAACGGGTATGCTGCAGTGTTTGGGAGCATAAACCTTTGCAAGGCTCATTATTAAGCCATTATGTGCTTGCTGGAAGCCACTTGTCAGTCTAATTTAACACTGGAAAGAAGTAGTAGATGACAACAATTTGTGATTGTATGTGCTTGGCCACAGGAAGAAGAATGACTACCCGTAGCTATGCCACTCTAATCCTTACTGCTTGGATAAATGCAGTCTTTTGGGCTTCCATGCCTACTGTAGGCTGGGCTAGCTACGCTCCGGATCCAACTGGAGCAACATGCACAGTAAATTGGAGGAAAAATGATGTGTAAGATTCCCCCTTACGCTTTCTTTTAACTTTGCTGTCTCACTGAAGTCTAAGATTATTTAATTCACCACTATATAAGTATAACTTCTTTCTGAAGTATGAGGCCTAATTTTTAAAAATAATTTAAAATAATGGAAATAACACAGAGCAAGTCTAGGAAAAAAACTATAGGAGCCATGCTTCAAAATGGCAAGACTTATAGTTGCTAATAAAAACTTAAAGCTAAAGAAAGTTTTCCTAATTATTTAAAAGCTTGTTATAAAATTTCATAATCAAATCAAAATATGAGATTCTTTAGTAGCTTCCTTTGTAAGTTACTCTGTTTTGTTTTTCTGTCTTATCAGGTCCTTTGTTTCCTACACAATGAGTGTAATTGCTGTTAATTTTGTTGTGCCCTTAACAGTCATGTTTTACTGTTATTACAATGTTTCCCGGACAATGAGACAATATGCCAGCAGTAATTGCCTGGAGAGCATTAACATAGATTGGTCTGACCAAATAGATGTGACAAAGGTAAAAGAGCGCATGTTTTGTTTTAAATGTGTTCTTATGTGTTAAAGTCCTGGGGGCAAAGGAGCAACGCAGCCTTCTAAGCATTTCTGTTTTCTACATTCCCCCTTTTCTTTCATACTATATATTAACTGAAATTGAGCTTTGGTGAAAAGGCTTGCTTGCCTTTTAACACTAAATCTACTTTTGGTCTAATACTCTTTCCAGAATAGTTACTTTGTAGGCTGGGAACATCATGAGTTTTCCTTGCCTTTGCCCTCTATCATTACCCAGAAATGTCCCTCAGAGGTGCCCTAGAAGAACTTTTACTCTCTGTCTGCAGCATCCTTAGGCTTTCTGCTGGGTTCACAGGTGTATCTGGTCTGAAATGGATTGGTCAGCTCTGGTTTGAACTCGTGGCCTAGGAATGAAAGTGCATTTCCAGCACCCAAGCTGTGTCGTTCCAATCCCTTGTTCTTTTCAGTCTGTTGAGCTTATCTCTTTCTTGTGTAAACAGTAGCAAATGAGAGTTATGGCATGAAATGATAAATCCTGCCTAGAGGGTTGACATTTTTTTAATGTTTAAAAGTCCTTGAGAACTCTTGAAGTTCACTAGCTCCTTTGATTTTGTGTAAAGATGTGATTGATGGTTGGGCATGATGAAAAAGTGAGAGAGAATTGGACAGAAGAGTATGTACCTATGGTTTTTTGTCCATGCAAACTTAACATTCCTTGGAAAACTTTCTCATTGCTAAATTCTGAAAATAGTATTGTTACCTAAAAAGGATAATTTGAGCATCTTGCTTTTATGAAGAACTTTCAGAATGCCTGAAACTGAGGACTCCACTAAAAATTTAGACCCCTGTTTGTAAAGAAAATGCATTTTTCTTGTTTTGAAGCTGAAGACACTAAGCTATATTTAAAAAGAAAAAAGATTAAAGCTTTGGAGTTAAGCAGTATCCTTCTTTAGATTTGGACTGCTTGCTTTTCACAAATCAGCATCTTTTAAACTTTCTATGCACCAACCTTCTAAATGAAAGAATTCTTTCTAACATTATTATCAATGGGTATTCTGTTTGTATTTAAAATTAATCTTCTGTGAGAGAGTCACTGCTTGTTTGTTGGTTATGGTCTAGAGCAGCTCATACAAGCTGTTTACTTCTTGTTGCTCATTTTGTTCATCACTGAAAGACTGAATAAGGGTATAGGTAAGCAGCACTAGGGAATACTGTATGTAAAAAGAGCCCTGCAATTCTGTTTGGTTTTCTAGTAGTTTGTTTTGTCCTCTTGATAATTCTAGGTTTCCATTCCAGTTTCCATTACTGGTTCACGTCCATAAGAAAAGCCAGAAAAGTCAGCCTCAGTTAATACCTTTCCTGCCTTCCCACAACCCCCATTTTTCACTATGCAGGTCTAGCTGTGGCATGGTGTGTTCTGGGGTGTGAGCCCCAACATGCCCCAACTCTTCTCTGTGACAGACCGGCAGAGAAGATATGACTGCTCAGGTATCTTCTCAGTATGATACTTGAACATGTCTGTCATGCTTCACACAACCAAGCAGATGCCTCTGGGTTCCTTCAGTATATGTCCTAGAACATTTACTTGCTTTTAATTATTTGTACCATAATTAAGCCTTATGAAGCATTTTTATCAATGGCCTAATTAAACATTTGACTTAGATTTTTCTCTCTGTTCATATTTATTGTTTGTAATAGCATCCTACAGTGACCTGTTATGGGGATCATGATTCATGTGTGAAGTCCTCTCTGGTAATCGAAACTCCTGATGGAGAGATTTAACATAATCAGTAGTGCTGACTTTGAAGGAAGATTGTATGTAATGAAATGACAGTATACCAGATATGTGGCCTAGGTGTGCTATTAAATCCTCAAATGAGATTTCATTGTAACCTGCTAAAAAGTGTCAGATGTGCTTGTTCATATATTATTTCATTCAGGAAAGCTCTATTTTCACACAGATGCATGGGCTTTTGTTACGAGGTCTTCATCCTGAAGTAATACTGGTTATGTGTCTGTTCCTCTTGTTTTACAGATGTCTATTGTGATGATTGTAATGTTCTTGGTGGCATGGTCTCCTTATTCTATTGTGTGTTTATGGTCTTCCTTTGGAGACCCAAAGAAAATTTCTCCTGTAATGGCCATCATAGCTCCTCTGTTCGCAAAATCTTCCACATTCTATAATCCCTGCATTTATGTTGTTGCAAACAAAAAGTAAGTGTTCCTAATTTAGTCCCAGTCTACTTCATGATTTTAGCATATCATCTGACAACAGACTCATCATCTGTAAAATATGACAAACTGATCAGTGAAGAGCAAAGGGTAAGCCACTGTTAATTTACCAAAGATGACCTTTTGGACGGGAAAGTCTAAAATAAATTATTTTAATCATCATCAGAACATACTCAATTAATACATATTTTTGAGAACATATTAACATAGCTTTTGTAAGATTTTTGAAAGTCCCTTCGTCTTTTCTCAAGGGCATTCATTATGGAATTTGGATTGCATCAGTAGTAGACTGGTTTTAATGACTAGGGCCAAAATATGTGTGGCTTAATGACATGTTATTTGTGTAGAATTTCTTGTTTGATTTGGAACATATCATATTCTGACTGATTAGGATGGATTGACCTTTTTCATTAAAGTGAGTAAGTTAAGCCTATTCAAATTTGAACAGGCATAACACATGCTCCAATAAAGCCAGTGCCTCTGAGGACTGGGTTTTGCAGAGGCCTCCTTCCTTTCTCTGCTACCAACCTTCAGGCAGAGCCTGTGATCTTTGTCTAGGTAAACTTACCTGATGCTGCTGAATCAATGAAAAAACACCTGGGGTTTTCTCATTCTGTAAGTTCGTCTTTGTCATGGCTGTGCCCTCTCCTGGGATAAACAAAAGCTCCTGTGATCCCTGTTGTAGAAGAAACACTGAAATTAACTGGACATTCCTGTACAGTTTGAACTGTACCCTTTTGAATTCCAAATACATATTTTTATTAAGTAAGTTTTGCTAATATTGAAAACTATTGTAATAGTTAAGGCCATATTACCCAGTTTTTCTTTGTATTTGGTTTTCTAGCTAATGATCTTTCTGTTTGCCCTTTCTTGTCCTCTGCAGGTTTCGGAGGGCGATCCTGGCAATGGTGCGATGTCAGACAAGACAAGAGATAACTATAAACAATGCTTTGCCCATGAGTGTATCTCAAAGTGCATTGACATCATAGAACTCTTGTTATTTACCTGCTTAAGTTACATGGAAAGGAGTGAAATCTGGGTTAATTAGTCTTTTGGATGATTAATCTTTTGGAATAATAGTCTGTCCCAGCCAGCTGTTTTGTGTTAGTCATAGTAATCTTTTTAGATAAGAATACAGAAAGACAAAATCCACTAAGACTTTAGTTTTTGAGAGTGAGGTTTACTGGACCAGTATGTCTGTCCCAAACAAAAAAGGCTGGTGAAGTGGTTTACTGTGACACTTACAGAGTTAGACAAGGTGACAGAGGGACAGGGAGAGACTGAAACAGGAGGTGCTTAGCTTCAGTAACCCTAGATTTTACATTTGTAATTCGTTTCATGAATTGCTTTCCACCCACTTCCCTTGAAAGTTTTCCAGCCTTGAACTATTCTGAATTCTCCCTATGACTGTATATTTCCATACCAAGTGTCCGTGTTGATATGCTTTCCAAAGTTCTGTGAATATGTTAGGATGTCAAAATATCTAGCCAGACTCTATAGATAATCTTTTAACAGCTTTTAGGATTTTGAAGGAGTTTCAGTATATTTAAAGTATTCTTACAATTTTGACTCAGACCACCAAATTAATTTGTATGAAAGACAGCTTTTTTGTTTTGTTTTGTTTTGTTAGTAGTATGTTTCTAGTGCTTGTGATTGCAAAGCAAATCCTGAAAATGAGACAAAATGTACCCTAAAGCTCCACACTTGGGAGGCACATAAAACTGAGTAAATATTATGGTAATTTCTCATCACTTTTAAGTCAATCTTTTAGTTATATAGGTCTGATGTATAGTTTTCAAGAAATACTTTGGCAATATGAGCAATAGATTTATTCAGGATGGAAAAGATGACTGTATAGATCTAGCTTCTATTATTATGTATGCATGCATCTAAAATTTGGCTTTGCATTGTGTAACTTATTTAAAATATATGTGTATTTTTGGCAAAACCCTGTTTTTACAGTATTTTTTAGAAGCTCTGGAATCTAGGTTTCTTATTAATTTGTAATTTTTAGTGTTAAAAAAAGCGCCACACAATATCCTCATGGTGTACTAGATTTCCTTCAGGAACCTTGCAACACTTTATAGACAGTAATTAGTGCACTGCTTCTTAGTAGAAGAAAAGAGATGTTTTATTACACACTAGCTCTACAACCTACATGTTAAAATAGCCTTGAAACATGCTGGATGTGATTTGAAGCAGAGTGTGTTCTGACAGAATAAAGGATGAGCTGGTTTAACTGATCCCATTCAGGATACATTTGAAGGTTAAGCAACTACAGATCTTGGCTAATCTGTTGTAATCTGCTGTTACTAAATGGATGTCTACATTCACATTCATAGCACCCTGCACATGAGTGCCTAGCAATAGAGTTTTTTCAAATTTTTTCATATCAGTTCTGCTGGAAGGAAGCCATGAATCTGTTTATTTACTTCTACCTCCTAATGAGCTTTTTTGAAGAAGTTCTTGGTTTTTGTCCTTCACAATGCACTTGCGTTTACCATGGCAGGAGTGATGGCACTGGAACAAGGTATATATTTTATTGTTTGTTATATAGGGCAATTTATAAGGAAAAGGGTTAAAGATATTGGAGATAAAATTCTCCTACATTGCAAATTCATTCTAGCATAGTTGAAATCAATGCATGTTTTGCACTGGTTCTATGGCTAGCAGCATTCCTTAATAGAAGCAGATGGTCATTATGGCTTTGTACTTAGCAAATAGCTATTCTAAATCTTCATTTTTTGCAGAAGGCAATTTCTTTGTGCTCCTTGATTTTCCTGCTATTGTAATGTCCTTTCTATTTCTACCTATGAGTTAACTACTGTAAGGTGATTCAGGTTTAATTAAAATACATTAGTTTTTTTTCTTTTTTAGTCCACAGTAAATAATATAATTTTTGATAATAAGGAGGTTAATTTGAAATGCAGTGACTTGGTATTGTCATGTCATGTCATGCTACTTATTGTCACAGCCTATCTGATATAAAGCTGCATGAGGAAAAAATAAAATAGAGGAAGAATCTAGAGAAAAAGGGAAGAAAATTAAAGATAGACTTATTGAGGGCAGGGGAATCTTCAAGCTTGTATATGCAAACAATATATTCCAAGGAAATGAAAATACAATGATTCCTGAAAATGCGGAGAAATCCCACTTCACTGAAGTCAATGGGAGCAGAAAGTCCTTAGCATCTTTATAAAGCAAATAATTTTTATGTAGACTTCTATGCTCTTCTTTACTCAAATATACTGTGGTATATTTTGAATTTTCTGTCTATTCTGAAAGGTAAGTATAGAAAATACTTTGAATCTTCATCATACAGAAAAATTAGATTAGTAATCCTATATTCTGAATTTTAGTAAATTAGATGGTATGCAGTTCTCACTTGAGACACATACATGCATTATTCCTTATGCAATGGCTTCTCAATGGAGCAAGAGATGGATGGAGGATGGTGCTTACATGCTTTAGAATAAAGCAAATCTAGATTTCATGTGAAAGGATCATTTCTGTTTTGCATTCTTTTTCTCTTTAGAGATTCCATGTTTGTGGAGTTTGTTCAATTTTTAAATGCAGATAATTGTTGTTGATTTCCCTGTCCTTTTTTTTTTTTTTCTGGTAGTAGTGTTGCCGAAAGAGCATTTGAATTTAAACCTGAAATTCAAATTTCTGATAAATAAATGCCAATATCTCTGTCCTTTTATTTTTTTTTTCCCCTGATGCTAGGTCTGTACTCTGTAATGATCCTGACATGTATGAGATCCCTGTGAATGTTCCTGTGGATACTGTAAAACTTCGTATAGAGAAAACTGTCATACGAAGGATTCCAACTGAAGCCTTTTACTACTTAGTAGATCTCAAATACCTGTGGGTAACTTACAATTGTGTAGCCAATATTGATATCAGCAGCTTCTATAACTTGAAACTACTGCATGAGTTACGGCTGGATGGTAATCTGCTCTCAACTTTCCCTTGGGAATCACTGGCAGAGATGCCCAACTTGCGGACTCTTGATTTACACAACAATAAAGTGACCAGCATTCCTGCTGATGCTGGCCGGTACCTGAGAAACCTCACCTACCTGGACATATCCAGCAACAAGCTCACCACCTTGCCATCAGACCTGATGGACATTTGGCCCCCCTTCTCAGGAACTGTCCTGTCCAAGAACGCAAACATTCTGGTGACACAGAGAGTCATTTTGGGTATGTTAAACAGCATCTTTTATTCCTTATTAAAATGTACCTAAACATTAAATTGCAAGTGAGAGCATGGAGGGGACCAGCCTGGGATTCAGGAGAGTGGGTTTTATCCAGGTCAGTGTTCTGGTTTGCTGTGTGATTATTTATTTATTTTCTGTTGGTGACAGAAAACCATAAAATGAAGATTGTGACTTCCATGTATGTTGTTATCTCAAGATTATAAAACTGGACTAAAAGCTATGAGAATCCGGCCTACAGGAATACAGGTCATATGGAGTATTCTGCAGCCATATAAATGCAGGGCTTACATTGTGTTTCTGGTGACATTTGCCTCATCTCTGTATGTGTCTGCAACTGCGAGCATGTCCATTTGCCACTGCTTTTTCCCAGTGATTCACAAGCCAAGCAAGTAGCTAGAGGTGATGCCCATATGTGTCCTGTGACACATGCTGCAGAGAGTGTTGGTGGCTCAAAAAAGGGGAACTCTGTTCGCTCCAGGACCCCTGTTGACCTTGCAATGTTCTAAAGCTGACTGATTATCCTGAAGTTTTTCCCAATTTACATGTTGGATATGAGAGAGACAAGGAAACTGATCCCTACAACTTCCCAATACTTTTTGTAGTGTTTAAGGCAAGTATACAAGAATAATTTGGTCAGACTGATTTTTTTTTTTTTTCAAAATTGTATCCATCTCTTTAGAATACAATTACATCAGTTCTATTTGTGGCTTTGTGTTGCGTCTTACACTTTCTCTCTACTTCCTAGTCTTGCAGGAACCCCTTTCTCTTCTGCAGTCTCAGAACTTGCCTGGAACAGTTCTATCAATAGTGTTCTTTTCTGTCACTGTTCACATAAAAGTGCATGTTTTGAGGTTTTTGTAGGGTAGCAAGTGGAAGGGAGGAAAACCAGCTGGCTGTCTCTTCTGCAATAGTTCTGTAAGCACTGGTAAAGATCGGCCCTGTGTTGTGCTGTCCAATATTTCCAATTTCTTGATCTAAACCGTCACTATTCAGTGTTCATTTGTTCAGCTGCTTTCACAGAGGAAGCTGCAGTTTGAAACTCACATATATAAAATCTCATCTGAATGGAACTTAATGGAGGCAAGTAGGCTGAACGGCTTCTTCATATGCATGGTAACTGTAGGTTTGCAGCATTAAAGGGTCTTCATTAACTCAGGATTTAAAAAAAAAAAAAAAGAAAAAGCTGTAAAATTAAGTCCATCTCAGTACTCCTTTCCCTGTCTCCACCTGAAGGCTACAGGAGGCAGTAAAGTAGGAGCTGACTGTGCTAGATCTAATCTCCTCATGATCTCATGTGGAAGTCCTAGGGGTTAATTGGTTTTCTTGTCATACACAGCCCTCATCACTTAAAAAACCAACCAACCAATCAACCCACAAAACCATAAAACCCCCAACCAAACAAAAAAATTCCCCACCACAGACAACACCCCCCTAAAAAACCTCAACCAAAAGTCCCACAAACCAACACAAAAAATAAGCACAAAAAATCTTAAACCACACACACTTCTCTCCTCTCCTCACTCCTGGCAACCATCTGCAGGCTTCCTTGGTGCGGGCACTTTACCAGCCTCCTCTAGTCCTGGAAAACCCTCTGCTACCAGCACTGAGTTCTCTAGAGACCTGGGATGTGACCTTTGGACCATTTTCTGTTAGGAAGTACAAGTAGTGGGTTTTAATGCAGATCTCCAGAGGGGCACACACACTGAATTTAAACAGCATGTTGCTTCTCTCTTTTTTAATGTTAGGTGCTAAGGAAGGCTCTGTGCAGCCATTATAGATTTGTATCTGAGAATGCAAAATGTCATGTAGTCATTTCGTTGTGTTGTGTTGAAGAAATCTACCTTAGGTAAGCTGTGAATTAATTAGCTGAGTTTTTTTGGTCATTGACATCATAGCTTTCTGATGACTATGTCCCAATGCAGATAGACAGTGCTTGCTATACAAGAAACTCTGTAGTGAATAAGAAAATCCCCTTCCTCTGGAGATTAGAAAGTACAATGCTCTTTATGTCATTGGTCATTTTGACAAATTTACTTATTCTCCACTGTGCGTTATTTTTATTGTGTATATTGCAAGTTGCAGTTACAGCACTCGCACTCGCTGGCACTGTTGACAGTCTTACAGGGCAGTTGTTTTTCAAGAATAAATGGCTGATAGAAACTATCAGGACAGAAATATGACTTAGGAGTTCAGATGTCACTATAATGCTCCAACCATCTCCAAGGAGATGTAGGCTTGTCTCTGACACTCCTGTCTCTATGGGGCTTGCTGAAGCCTGAGGGAGAAGAAAGGTATCCCATAGGTACTCTCCTCCTCTGAGCCTGAGATGAAGATCACAGAGGTATGTGATCAGGAAAGATCTAGCCTGCTAGGATGCAGAACCAGAAGACCTGAGCCCTTTTGGTAAAGTTAGTGCTGCTCTTAAAGCCTGTGGCAAGACCACTCAGAGGCTTCTTTGGTAATCTCCTCCAGTGATTATGTATCAGGGATTAGGAGAAACTTTCTCACTATCCTAACCGCTATCTACCTTACTGCAAACTAAGCTGATTACCTCTTGTCCTACAGGAGATGGACAGACAGACAAACTAATCACCATCTCTCATAGTAGCCTTTCATATGTTTTCCTTCCCTATCTGCAGTCCTAACTGCTGACACCATTTCTTTCACCAGCTCCTAATATAATATGAGGACTTTGGTTTGGTTTTGTTTTTTTTTTTGTTGGAGGGTTGGGGGTTTTTTGGAGGGGGTAGTGGGAGGTTGTGTTACTCTTTATCTTACCATTGTTATTGGCTCCCTTTGGACTCCTTTAGGTTTTAAAAAAAGGTTTCTTATGAAATTTGATGCCCACAATTGCACACTTTGATGCTCCAGACTGTACTATGTACTTCAGCTGTTCTCTGTGGGAGTATTCAGCCTGACCTACGTACCTGCTTGGAATGTAAATGCAGCCAGAGCACTGCTGGAAGGTGGAACCCTGAGCAAATAAATATGTTTTTTCTACTCAGGTAAACAGTGGTCAGATTCAAATTAGTGTAAGCAATAATGGCTTGAGCTCTCTACTCTCCTAGTTCTGGCAAAAGAAAACTGCCATTTGTATTTCATTAACAAGATCAAAACCAGCAAAGCCCCAGATTCAACTGTTTGTGCATATGTATGTTTTAACACCAACAGGCAATTTTATCTTCAGTGTCTTGACTGAGCATCAAGAAGGTTGCAGGTAAGAGAAAGTTCAGGTTCCTCATGTTTTCTTCAAGGAGCCAAAGACTACTTTTGTGAGAGGACTGATATGTTAGCATCTCCTTATTCCAGTTCATAATCTCTGTACTAAGAGTTTTGGAGTTTAACTACCTCACTCTCTGTGATGCTCCTCTGTGTGTGCCCTATGCCAAATGGAAGAGGGTTAGGGAATGATTCATGGCCCTATTGTTAAGTGGCTCACTCTGGCTCTCATCCACACAATTTAGGGCCAGCCCTCTTTAAAGCTGACTGTCTGTTCCATGCTTCGTAATATTTAGTCCTTGGTTCTCTCTGGGCTCTACAGGATGCTGCAGTGACTGTGAAATGTAATTCTGGGAGTCAGGGGTGCTTGTCCTTCAGTCTGACCTGCTGAAGTAATGTGAGAGTGGCATTGCAAAGCATACAACTGTGTTCTTGTAATATAAAATAGCAGTGGTATGTATACCTTAAGGTATACATAGGATACATATATGGGCTTGCATACATAAGATAGGCTTGCAGAGTAGTTTGGAGGTGCAAAGCCTGCTGCACTTACACTGCAACAACAAGATAGAGAGAGCTATCCTTGGTGTGGTCTCATCCATAAGCCTTGTAGGGAGCAAATCTTGGAGTGCAAACTGTCCCTGGAGCCACGTCTGGCTTTGTCTTGAAAAATGCCCTTTGGAACAGCTCAGAACAAAGCTGTGGAGCGAGTCGTCAATTAAGCAGTGCAAATGACTGAAAGACCAGAGTGTGATTTCTTCTGGCCCTCTGTTGGTTACCTCTAGAGCCATAGCCTAGTCCTTTGATCCAAATCACTGGATTGTACAGCACTGGCTGCTGTACAGGAATTGAAATGTCTGGCATGAATGATGGCAGTAGCATTTTCTGTGTTGTGGTCTCTAATGAGTCACTGGGAGGAACAGAGGAATCCAGTATTTAATAGACTGGCAGTTAGATGAGATCTTGCCTCTGTTGCCCGTAGAGGTGCTGGTCCCTCAGGAATGCTGCAGGTCCCTCAGGATCCCATCTGGGCCAGTGGGTAGATACTGCTTTTCCTGAATATACTCCTTAGCAATTGCCCTGTGTAGAAAACACTGCAACACAGTGTTGGACATGGACTTTACTGTTTAGAACCATTGATCAAAATTTGTAGCTTCACTTGGAAAGAGCCTTGGTTAGGTTGGCCCAAGCTGTGGTGAAAATTTCTAGCATCTCAAAACGTGAATATGTGACATCTGGCCATTTTGCAGCAGCTGAAAAGCAGTTACACAAGTTATGGTCTGAGTCTGGTTACTGATTTACAAAGGAAATTTTGTGCATAGCTATTCCAAATGCTAAGGTCCATATTGACACAGCATGGGGAAACACTGCTTGCTGAGAAGACTACAAAAATGTGTATGCACACACACACATATACATATATTTGCCATTGTGCGTGCAAGCATGCATATAAATGTGTGAGTGTATAATATAAAATATTCTAAATATAGAAAAAGAAAGGTGTTTAGAGACTTTTTTAATCAATATTTAATGTTAAAATAACACTGCATTGGCATAATGCAATGCATAAATATTTATCAATGTTTGTTTTGCCTTGGTGAGTATTTCTTTCTCAGATCAACAAGTTGCCTTAATATTTCTACAAAAGAATTCAGGGTTTATAAAAACTTTCTGTTGTATCAGATACACGATACACGTGCCATTGAAGACTTCTAATTATTTTTATTTTTACTTCTTAAGAAATTATTTCCTGAGGGGATTCCATCTCATTCCTGTATTAAAACTCCATATTCTTCTCAATTTTCCTGTTTTTTATCCATTTTTTAACCGTCTCTTTATTATTTCACGTGTTTGATCTCACTTTTAACATCTTGTAAACACAAGCTGTTAAATTTCAGAATGCCCCTTTTAGTTTGGAAACTAGGTTTAAATTCACATTTCTGTTCTCTTCAATATCTAAGTGAAGTATCAAATTCAGTGTTTTATCCTTACTTCCAACTCAATAGCGCTTTCTTCTTTTCATTTTGGAAATTCACGTGACTTGATGATTTACAATGGCTAAAAATAATGTGAATACTGTCAGATATTGGCAAGACACAGGTAAATAGAAGGGATGCACTGTGGAGGCAAGGATGGAAATCCTGTACTTGTATATATTATCTGTACTTATGGCAGTCCTGCTTCTTTAGCCAGTTCCACTGGGAAATGCAATGCATGAGGGAGATGAGCTGACTAGCTTGTACTACATGCAGAAGTACAATCTTCTTGTACTACAGCTTTACTCTGAGATTGAAACCAGGAATTCAGAATGACCTGAGGTGGTCAAACCTGTGTCTCAGACTGGACTAACCAGCCATCCAGTCAAAGGACTCTTCATCTTTGCTTCATCATTCCCTTTATTTGGTCAGTTTCTGATAGTTTCTGTAACAACTTTGGGTTTTCTTCAGGACACTGGGGGAATGTGAAAGCCATGTATGTATAAATATTAGGAAAAGTTCCTTCACTGAAAGGATAATCAGGGAAGAAACACCAGCCCTGGGATTTAAAGACATGGTTTAGTGCTGGACTTGGCAATAGTGGGTTAATGGTTGGACTTGATGGTCCTAAAGGTCTTTTCTAACATAAATCTTTCCATGATTCTGTTTCAATGATGAGTTTCAACTGCTTCGAGTAGGTTAGTAACAATAATAAACCTTGTCCTTTCCTACAGTGAAGTTTGTAGGATGCAGAAAAGTGGCAGAAAAAATATTTTTGGTAGTGTTCAATGCAAGGGAGACCCTACTGCCTAGAATGTGGGACGGGAACTCTGCTGATGCTGCAGAGCTGTCTTGGCTGACGCTGGAGACCCAGAGTTCCTGCCCTGCTCCCTGCTGGTAGCACAGCTGCCCCTTGCTTCTTTCCTCTCAATTGCACAGGAGCTGTGCCAGGAGTTCACTTGTGTTTTGACAGTTTTTGCTATAGAGGAACTCTGGCAGCTGAGGTCTTGTTTCAAGGCAATCCGGCTTTCCCTCTTATACCTTAGGAGAGTTTGGTTTTCAAATGCTCATATATTCTATTTCCTAACATAGAGAGGAAAACTGACCCCTTAGAAGCAACTGAGAATTAAAAAAAAAACCAACAAAAACCCCAATATTACAGGAGTATCGTCTCTACCTACAAAGCTCCCCTAATTGAAAAAATGAGCACAAATAGATACGTGTGTGTGCTTGATTGAGGAGAGTTTTTATAAGCACAAACATCTGATATGCCTAGATATGGAAAACACTTGAATGGTATCTCTTTTCCTTGTGAATATATGTGTGAAGTTCTGTCTTGGTTTGGGGTTTTTTTTGAGGAAAAGTGGTTGCTGATACAGTTTCCTTGACTTCTCCTTCTCTGTTCCAGCAAGCAATAGATGTAAAATCTCTTCTGTCTGGAAGAGGTGAAATTGGATTGTGATGTCAAAGTCATGGAATCTCTTCAGGTCAAGTCTTCTTTTAAAGAGCGGGGATTAATTTGGGTTTACACAGTTTTAACCAATCACTACCATTGTGCTTAAAATAACCTAATCTTGATCTGGTGATAAAAGGTAGCAGTAGTTAATTATCCATGTATTCTTTCATCTGTAGTTTTTTTCCAGAACAAAGCAAAACATTTTTCCATTAGCTGTTTTGATAACTCTTAAGAATACACACTGAACAATATTAGCAGGTGTTTCAGGCTTTCCCCCCCCCACCTTTAATATTGGTTTGACTTATCTATTGTGCTCATCAGTAAATTCAGTAGCCAGGGGTTCTTGCATGCCATCCTTGTTTCAGACCGTAAGTTTTGTTTATTGGTAGTACTCAAAAAGAGATGAGAAAGGTATACCCAGAAGTATAAGTCTAATGAGAAAATATTTGCACTCATAAGTGATATGCTGTGTGATATTTTAGCTGGTGAAGCCACTGTTTCTCTGTGAAGGTCAACATAGTGGAGTAATCAATACCAGCTGAGGATTTAGACTGATACTCCTCAGAAATGGCTATTCTCTTTCAACACAGTGAGTTCAGAAAGATGGAGAAGCCTCTCATTCAAAGACTGGAATCAAAAAGCAAATGTTACTGCCTCTGACAGAAGAGAGATAGCATTCTTGTGTACCATCATGAAAACATTGTAGTCATCAGGGGGTTTTGTGGTCCTTCCTATTTTCTATTCTTCTGCTATTCTTTTTGGATATATTTCAGAGGGTATACTAAATTGAAGCCAGACTGCTAACAATTTTGATATAGTTCAGAGTCAGATAAGATTTTTATTGGCCTAAAACATTTCCTCCTTTTATCCTTTTTTTTTTTTCCCCACTGGGGAGAGATGTTGGTGGAAGCTCTGAACCCTTAAATCATCATGTTCCCTGCAAGCTTTGAAAAAAGGGTCAGAGAAGCTCAAACTCTAAGAGCCCAAGGAAGGACGAAGTGCAGAGGAGAGTGACAGGAAGCAATAGTCCTGAAAATCTGTCTTTCCAGAAGGCACAGGCAGGTTAAAAAGTACCATCAGTCTTAAGACATCTTTTCAAAGTGTTTTTTCCTAGATAAATAGCAAAGTTAAGCAAAGGTAGTGCCGGTACATTATAGAAGTTTACAGGATCATAGTAAAGAAAAAATTTGCTTAATGAACATTCACACTGTTCTCACTCGCCTCTGAAAATACTCCCATACCACTCAGCTGAACGAAAAAGTCAAATTGAAAGAGAAAATATTAACTCAGAATAGATCCACAGTTGTCCTTGCTTGTACTTGGCAGTAGTCATGCATCATACTGTAATCACAATATCTATATATTGCCTGACAAGTTTTTTTTATTTCCTCTCTTCCCTCCCTGCTCCAGGTTTTCAGGACAACCCATGGTTCTGTGACTGTCGCATTTCAAAGCTAATCGAATTTTCCAAAATTGTGGACAATGCAGTTGTACTTCTTGATCCATTGATTTCATGTAGCGGACCTGAGAGCCTGGCAGGAATCTTCTTCCAGAGAGCTGAGTTAGAGCAGTGTCTTAAACCATCTGTGATGACGTCGGCAACAAAAATCACTTCACCTCTGGGAAGCAATGTTCTGCTACGCTGTGATGCAACTGGGTACCCAACACCACAGCTTACCTGGACTAGGTCGGACAATATACCAGTGAACTATACAGGTATAATTGCTCTTTTATAGGACATGGGAGAGCCTAAGTTGTTGGGTTGCTTGTGCTTTGAGATCATTGTAATGAGTAACAATGAACCTTGTGTTGCATCAAGCTGGCAATTGTATACGTGCAACAGCTGTTATAAAATTCTTTGTCTAGTTCTTGGTCTTAAAAGGTCCAACAGATTGTTTTGATTTTGGATGTGTTCTATAATAAGAACAGTGTGTGTGGAAGGGAGAAATGGATGAAGTGGGGGAAGGATAAAGCAAAATGAAGGTTGGGTTAGTTGGGTTCTAACTCAGAAGCTGAAAAACAGAAAGAAGAATTTGTTGCTGGAATCTCTGTTTCATTTCAAAATGTTCATTTTTAAAAAGCCCATGAGGCCATAACTAAGCCACTTAAATCTCAGCATTGGAAAAATAAAATTTTCCAAATTCATGCAAATTATATGGTAATTACTCCAGACATTCATTTTCATTTTGACCCAAGCTGAGCACTTTTATTTAATAATGTAATATGGCAGAGAATTCCATAGTTTATGTTGGGAGTTTGGTTTGGTTTTGTTTTTGTTTTTTTTTTTGTTGGTGAGTTTTGTTGTTTGTTCGTGTTTCATTTTTAAAAGTTTAATATATGTGATTCCTTTTGGCAGAAATAACTTGAGGGAAGAAGTAGTCTAGTAATGTTTACTTTCTCTTTAACTCCCATTCATGATGTTTTACTCTTTGCATTTTCCTGTAGTAATTCAAGAAACTCCTGGAGAGGGTGTCAGATGGTCCATAATAAGCTTGACAGGAATTTCATACAAGGATGCAGGAGAATACAGATGTAAAGCCAAGAACTTGGCAGGAATGTCAGAAGCTGCTGTTACTGTCACGGTGGTTGGTGTAGTTACTACGACTGCGTCACCGCAGAAGTATGGAAGGAAGCAAGAGTCTGAGAGACAGAATACAACTCAGGAGGAATCCAAGCAGGAACCCGAGACAACAACCACACCTCTTTCCACCACACCGACCACAACAGCTCTGGTTAGCACTCTAAGATCAACAACCATCACGTTTACTGACAAGAAGCAATCCAGGCTCATGTTCGATGGAAAGAAAAATTCAAAGGCAGCGACAAATGGAAACAAAAAGCAGACTGTGGAGATTGGCAAGAAAGGTGAGGACACTCCACTGAGTACAGCAGGTATGGCTGAGCAAAATGTTACCGTGAAGAACCTAAGAGTGATCAGTGAAACTGATGAAAGAGTGACCTTAACTTGGAAAACTGTCAATGCCACAAGCAACTCCGCAGTGACTGTGTTATACTCCAAATATGGTGAGAAAGATATGTTGCCTCTGAGCACTGATTCTAACAAAAACAAAGTCACAATTGATGGTTTGCAGCCTAGTACTCAATATATGGCATGTGTCTCACCCAAAGGCGTGCCACCTACGAAAGAACAGTGTGTTATTTTCTCCACTGATGGGTTAAATGATGAAAGTAGCTCTCAGTTTTCTATTCTGATAGTGGCCAGCAGTGCAGCATGCGCAGTTGTTTTACCAGTGATATTTTTTTTACTCTACAAAGTTTTAAAACTTCACATGAAACCAAAAACTGCAAAGGAAGCTGATCTTGCAAAAGAGACCTATGTGAAATTTGAAACACTGTCTCTTAAGCCTCGAACAGTGAATGCGGGAGATCAGCTCTGGGCACGAAGGTACACAGATGAGTCAGAAAGACTTCTCCTTTGCTCTAGGTCAAGCATGGATTCTCAAATGACCTTCAAAAGTGAGGGCTCTAGGTCAGAGTATCTGTGTTGAACATGGGTGAGGGTGGAGATGGAATAAGCAATAGGTAAAATTAATCCCAAATTATGATACTTCATCTGGAAGCAGGTTGATGCTAGGTCGGGGTCAGAATATTTCGTCTGATGTAATACAGTCTACTGGATGAGTAGGGTGGTGGGTAGGAGGGAGAATAGAAGAAAAATGTTGCCTATTTATTTTCTTTTTTTTTTATGTTTGGGACTTTGGATGTGAAGGCATGATAGTCTTCAAAATATGAATACAGCTTTGAAATGGTTCCCTGGTTAAAAATATTCTATTTTTTTGTTTTTATTAAAGTGTTCTGTTTTCTCTTCTCTCATTTTACTATATGATGTCTTAGTTGCATGTATCAGACATTAATCATAATCTTCATGAAAGTGATACACTTAAAAATAATAGGAAAATGGTTTAAACTACTTCTATTGTGGTCACTGTTTGAAAATACAAGTTTTCCTCTTACATGAGTTTGTGCTTTGAGATGTCATACAGCTCTGTTTGTACAGTATCTTGGACTGAATGTGTTCTCAGGCCAGTCAAGACTGAAGCTAGGTAGCCACAGCTTATGGACCCTTGAGAAGTACAATACACATCATATTGTCGTTTTGCAGATGGGACTGTAAAGGGCAAAGAAACTCCTTTAGTATTCTTAAGCTCAGGTAAGATGCTGTGAGTACCTCTGAGAGAGAAACTAGTTAATAATATTATTGTACATCAGATTATTTTATTACAAAATCTCAGCCTTAGAATTTACTTGGATGTGTCTGTCTATATACCTCAATTCCAGAAATCTCAGTACAGAAAATTTTGTGGTACTGTGTAATGCAACACACACTCTTATATGTCTGTGTGTTACACAGATATTGCACTGTGTTATGTACTGCACTGCAGTCATATTATACAGTTTTACATAATGTAAGAAGAGGTTTTGTCCTCAGGTCATGTTGGATGTGAGGTTCAATGAGCACAGTGAAAGTTAATTATGAGCACGCTTCCTCATGTTTAAAAAAATCAGGATTTAATAGTAACGATGAATTCAGAGTTGCCTAATAATTATAATAATGATTTGTCTATTCTGAGGCTGCTTTTTTAATGCCTGAAGTAAATAACAGAACTTTTATTGTTTGAGGTTCAGATATTGTGGTTAGAAGTATGTATGGATTGTGAAGCACAGTTTGCCCCAAAAATTACAACTGTGTTGTTTTCTTGGACCTTTCTATGCCTAGAGGAACTGTTTGTTTTGCTTGGAAATTGGGAATTGTCATTTTCCAGAGAGAGAAAGCTACAAACCAAAGCTCAGTTTGTCAGCTTCAGAACAGTGGCATTTTTCAGTGTCACTAGTATTGGGTTAAATTTTGCCTGCTGGAGTGCTGACGAGCTGATCTTGTAAGGCATAGACTGAAAACACTTTGTCAAAAAGCCTCCAACATAAAACCATGTCAGGAAATTAACACATGGAAAAATTTCCGTAGTATCTGCACAATAGTATTTGATGACCAGGACTAGTAGAATGAGTATTTGAGACTTTGAGATCTGTAGTAAAGAAGAAGGTGAGATGTTCAAAAGTGCAAAATTAGCATTAGAAATAACCTTGGTGTTCCTTTCTTTGGTACTAGTATAAGTGATTATAAATCAGTCTTTCTTTGTTTTCCATGGATAATGTTGACTGCAGTGAAAATGGTTTTAGTTCTCTAAGTGGAGTATTTTACCTTTTTTGTTTTTTTTAATTTTGGATTTTTTTTAGGGAAAGCAGATTCTTTTTATGTCAAAACCAAGGTTCATCTGACAAGCTAGTTAATGATAAACTAAGATTTTAACAGGACCTGAAGTGTTTAAATATTTGCCTTCTCTTTTCCATATAGATAGTATGGCTGGTGGTTGTTGTTCAAGGTGTTTCCAATTAAAAACACCACATTGGTCATTAAGGAGAGCAGTTGTGTTGACATTTATTTTTTAATTCCTGGAGAATATTTGATTTCACATTTCAAAGCTCTGCAAGAAACTTGAATCTAGTTCTGGAGTTCAAAAGTGCTATCACCTGACTTGTAGGTGATACATCAATATATTGAATTGAGGTGGTGCACAGTTGTTTGAGAGAGCTCACTTGTGAATGTTAAACCTTTTGGTTTGACTAATCCTGGTGGAATTGGCATGTCCTAAGGTTTGAAATTAATCTCTGGCCACGTGGGCTATCAGCGTATCAAAGATGGAGTTTATTATAAAGAGCATATTCTTTCAAGAGTATGTGAGATACATGTTTTTTCCACAGTCCTTGAGACCAGAGAGTTACATAACCCAGATATGCTTCTGGACCTCATGTCAAAACAGCAAAATTGCTGGGGAATTTTGGCAGGAATTTGATACAAAGGCCAAAGCACACAATAAAGACACGCACTGCATCACCCAGGATTGGTTTAATTAAAGAGCTGAAGTAATAATATTGCTAACAGATGCAATTTTTTTGTATTGTCAATTGTTAATGATGGAATCATTATGATACATTTTGTCATCCATAATAATTTGTATAATATCTTCTGAAATGCAATACTGAATCAATCATCGCTATGAATAATGATGACGATAATCTATATTTAGTTAGTAGGAGAATTTGGAGAGGATTTAACCAATGTTTATATATCGCCTTTCATATATTTTGCACCTTTTTTTATACATTACCTTCAAAGGCTGTGGATGGCTAATGAAATAACTGACTAATGTGAGCTGAATTCTAAATAGACCTCACTTTTACTTAGAGCTTTAGCGGGCCTTAGTACTTAACGTGCTTAACCATAATCTTGGCTTCAATGTGCACTTACTAAGCCAAACTTATTTTATCCCTGCATCTATTTTAGTCCTTGTCACTGCTCAGAGTGGACTTCGTATTCCTTGCACTATCATCAGATTCTCATACTTTTCTCAGGCAGGGAAATAAGAGAGAAAACTCTTTCCTGTGTACTATGGAACTGTCTGTAATAGCGAAACCATTCAGACTTGAACTAAGAGGCTGAACAAAGGACATTTTAAATTAATTACCTTTTCAAAGAAGTAATTAAAATAAAAGTTGTTTTGATGTGAAAATAAATTGGTTTTATACGAGACACTGTTTGCCTGACTCTTTTGTTTTTGTTTATAGCTTTAGACAACATGACATGAGTGTAGCTATGGAGATAAGAAGAAATCTGAAAAGAAATGAGCATACAAAAAGAAGGCTGAGAAACAACAGAAGGGTAATATCCTAGAGGGTGCTGGGACTGTGTGCCTTAAAGTCTTGCTTGCAATTCTGCTACATACGTGGCAAGGGTGCTGAGGCATGTGCAGACAGGTATCTACCAAAGAATGGATGAAGATACTGCCAGTTTATTGCAATGTCTGGAGCTCTACACATGCCCAGTTTCAACAAGGTGGGGGCAGCTGTAAAATTGGAAAAAAAAAGTATGGATCAAAGGGACCAAGGGAATTTGAAAAATGTACTTGAAGCTGGTCTTAAAGTCTGCATGTGTCCCAGTGAAAGTTGTGAGAGCTTTTTGGAGGACATTGCCTTTGAACTGAAAAAGGGGAAGCAAGTAGCTTGGGAATGTATTGCAAGAAAGAGAGGGGCATGTATCAGCAACAATTCTGTCTAGACTGTGAAACCTAGATATAAAATCATCCATCATGATCTATGATTTTCTTTTAAAAAGAACCAATTTTTTAGATTTGTAGCTGGAGATAGACCAACTTGAATTTCCTTCATGGCCATAGATGAGATTTCAAAATTAACCTTTTTAAAATTATTTAACTGGGTGTAGGCTGGAAACATGCTGACCTGGATGCCTTCTTTCAAATTCCTTACATTGTTCTAGGTACAGAAAGCCACTGAAGCTGCAGGTTAGCACTGTCACTTTCCTTTGTTGAGAATTAGACGTTTTCAATAGAATATATGCTTTCTCTTTTCTTTATAAATCACTGAAATTTTTTTCAAAGGATCAAAGTTTCCTTCAGAGTGGAGACATGATTATTGTGTCATTTTTAGATATCTGAAAGACTCCCTTGCTAAACAGTGGCAAAATCAAGCTGAATTATCAGTGTGAAACAGTCTGTAGTTAGGAGAGATTAATTTATTTATTTTTACAAATCTGTATTATTCATCAGTGTTCAAGATAGGAATCCTTTCAAACAAAAGGGCAGAAAGCAGCCATGAGCAAGAGGATAGAATATTTCCCAATATAGAAGTAAAAGCTCTGCACTTCTCCCCAATTTCATGTTTTTTTATAAAGTGACATCCTAACGTCGTGTTTAGAAAGAATGTGGAATTGCTCAAATTATTGCAGCAAGTTCAGTAGCACAAGTCAGGTTTATATTTTAAGTATCTTTTTTCTAACTTCAGGTCTGGTATTTTTGAAAAACACTTGATTGGCTTAAGAATATCATGAAAGGAGCTGATTGTACAAACAACTATAACTAACCTTTCATATTAGTGAAATACCAGATTACTGACAATGTGTGAATTTTGCAGAAGGTACTCTGACAAAATATTCTAAAACATGATGAGCAATCAAATATTTGGCACATCTTTTTTAAGGAAGAGCCAAAGGAATTTGGTAAAGGTGTGGTTTCTTTTTGGATTTTTAAGTATGTTCTTCTATGGAGGTGACTTGGGTGACTGAGAGAGGACTTGGTGAAATGCCTATGCCCAGAGAAACCTAAAATGGAACTTGTTTTCTTACTCTCTTTGAATGCAGGAGAGAGGAGCTTTATGTGTGTGTGTATGTGTATACCAAGGGCAGGAACAGAGTATTCCAGGGTTATTGCCTCAGGCGGAGTTTGAGCAATTTCTTCTAAGGCCTCTGGTATGACCTGCTGGTACTTGAGAATGCTAGTGCACTAGATGGAAAGTAAGAACAATCCAAAATGACAATTACTAGTGGATTCAGTGCAAGTATAATTTAAATTCAATGGATTGCTTGCTCAGTCAAGTAAACAAGTGCTTGGTTGATACATTTTCAGTCTTTTCATTCATTTAGACATACAGGTGAAGGAAACCTTTGGCATCCTCAAAGAAATTTTCTAATACTTCAAAAAGTAAATTGATAAACAAATCTCCAGATCACATTCTTGCTTGACTCTTTTTCACTTATTCTTTCCAGTTCAATACTGTTTTGGAAAAGAGGAACAATATGTATAGTCTGCTCTGTATTATTTTCCAGTCTCTAAAACAATGACACCCTTGTTGAAGGAAAAGGAAAATAAATCCAATGCTTGTTAAGTACCTTTTTCTCTAAGAACCTGATTTAATTAATGATGATGAAAGCAGATGCCATGGGCCAGTCAGATGGACTTCTGAGTCATGTGTCTTGAATTTTATCCTGCTACTATTTGGCCAAATGTTTGAGCCACCAAAAATAACTTGTACCAATTATATTTTTTTGTTTCATAGCCCAGTCTCTTGTGTTTAAGATCAGCCAGCTATAGAACATGGCAAACTAAATTCAGAATAACATTACTTTCTCTTTTAATGTTACTTTTCTTTTGTCTTCATATTTTAAAGATGCTTACTTGACTTTAAATAGAGCCTACTTCAATATTAGACTAATCCTGCAGCATACTGCTAGCTTCTGATTGCACAGAAATGGTCATTATCTGTAGATATTTTCCCAGAGCACGTGCTCAGGTCTCGAGTGACCGGTTCTGGTTTCTCACTGATTGGTTTAAAAAAGCATACTGCTTGGTGTTTCCTTCCTGCTGAAACAGGAATGTGAAAATAGGAATCATAACACTCCTGCTTGTTCTGAGCATCATGCTTCATGACTGAAGATCAGAGAAAGCAATATTCTAAATTTAATTTGCCATGCTCTATAGCTGGCTGCTTACCATACTCTTATATTATCCTCTTTTCCCCTCTGGGATTTAACTTCCTCATGAACTTAAGCACTGCACCTTGCAATTGTGTTGTTTGCTGTTGTGTCTGGATTGCAGCAATATCCTCAAAGCACTCAGTTCCTGGTGTTCGGTGTCAATCATTCTGAGTTCAGCCTTAATCTGAGCATAGCATTTTTCATTAGAAGACTGTGCTAAGTTACTTCTCAACAATAAGAGGGGGACTTTCTTCCATGGTGAAGGCATCCTTTCATGCACAAAAGTGCTGTTCATTTGTTCCTTAGTTTGCTTGAGCATTCTTTACTCTTTGACAGAGGAGCGGACATTCCCTTTGGATAGGGTAATCAGCAGCAGAAACAATGCAAGCAACATTTTTCTCAAGCCAGGAAAATAACAGCCTTTGTTCTGGTCAGGCACAATGACCAAATAGACATTATGTCCAGTAGCTATATCAGCTATTTCTTTCAAACTGTTAACAGGGACTTCATGAGGAGAGGTAACTAATAAAGTCCCTTGTTTATTGATGGGGGAAAAAAAAAGACGTTTTCTTGTGTCTTTCACCATAACTTAACTCTAGAGATTGCCTGAATGTGAATTGATACAGACAAAAGTTTGTCCTGTCACAAGGTAATTAAGTTTTCAATTTCTCACTACTGAAGATTCATGTAGAAATGAAATCCAAATCAAATGGTAAGAGAGAGAAAATGGTGATTCTTAGAGCTCACTGACTTTCATAAAGAAACTAGTAGAATGGTCATGAATGTTCCTTTAAGGGGTCATCAGCCAAAAATTATGAAAAAAAAAAAAAAAAGGAATAATGGTTAAACAACTGCTCTTTATTAAATAGAAGCCTGGAAAAGCCCAGAATCAACAGGTGAACATTTAGAAAGGTGCTCGCTCCAAGCATACTATAGAAGTGATAATTTGGTGGCTGGGACATGAGAGAATTTTTAGTGTAACTATCTATGTGCAAGTCTGCCTTGAAAGAGAACACTAACTTGGCACCTGATCAAACACAGATTCTAAACTAACAAAAAGGCTGTGGTGGAGGTGAATGCAGGAGAAGCAAAGAAGAAATTCCTACAGAAAACATACAAGTAAGATTAAGTAAAGAATAAAAACACTCTGCTGAACAGTACGCACTTCCCTGAGTGGAAGGACCTCATTCACCAATTGTTTGGCTTCTAAAATCATGGGCAAGAACTGCAAGCAGAACGGATAGAGACAATTCACCCAGTCCAGTAATGGATCCAGGAAAGATCTGCATTAGCGTTTAGAGAAATCTGGTCTGAGGGACACAAGACTGTATTGTTGTACATGCTTTCTTCATTATATTTGATATTAATTCAGAAGCTGAGGTAACTGCTTTGCAACAAGAGTTGTGGATGGGAGAAAACCTAGACTTAGGCTGAAGCAAAATAAGAGATTGGCTTTCTGAGTCTGATGAGTCTACATAGGAAAGAGCCATGATATTGACACTTTTGCCATCAATGGAGAAAAACTGAACTGTAAAATTTGGATGGGCTGCATGGTAAGTGGGAAAAGCTAGAACAGTATTGGATGACAGCTGCCAACTGGAAAAATAGTTGGAGGAAACATGGACAATGTTGCCTGAATGATTTTCAGTCTTACTGAGTAGAATACTGAAGCAGAAGAGAGAATTAAGCTATGTAGGTGATGTACTTTTATTGGACCTGTTATACTCCAAACATATTCTGGCATATCTCTCTGATCCTTCCCAGTTATAGTAAGTTCTGGGCAGAATGAGTTGAAAAAACTTTAACTATAGGAAGCCCAGCACAGTACAAATAGCTTGTGATTCATCAAAAGGGCAGGGGGACAGGCCTGGAGGAAGTTGAAGTCAAATGTCACCACCTAAAAATATAACTGAAATGATGAGATTTCTTCCTCTGAATGTCTGAAGTAAATTCCACAAAAGGCCATGCTCTTTATCAACTGTATGATGCCAATCTTGTGTGGGCTGGGGATAAAACATAGGAATAGGTTCTGCAAAGATGCTCTAAATTATTTATTGACCACATCTTGGGAACTGACATTTGACAGTGTTTCTGAGCCCACAGCCATTTCAGCAAATGCCAATAGCTCAAGATTTAGTGGAGTGGTACTCCAGTTACAGTGAGATGAATCCAGTCACACATTGTTTCGGGCAGTGTTCAGACACCAAGAATAAGTATGCACAAATAGTGAGAAAGACTGGAGAGAGGTTGGAACATGCGAGAGATTCAGAAGATGCTTCCACATCTTGATAATTTCAGCAATGTGACAGGTAGAACATAAGCCACTTGAGGTATTGATAAATTAGTAATAGACAAAGTGCCCTTTACTAATGTGTTTTAAACCTATCCCAAAAAATATTATAGCAGAAAAGTCTGTGAGGATGACTGGCTGTCTATTGAGGGGACCATAGATGACTGAGATTTTCAGAATAGCAAAGGAGCCTTGTGGGGATACAACTGAATGGTCTCCTTTTGTCACTGTACAAATCTGGTGTGTATAAGTAACACTGATGTCCATAGACAAATGAAAACTATCTGTGATTTTTTTTAATTGACCTCAATAACCATCAGGGACCTGTGTGCTGCCTAGCACTTTTGTGCAAGAGAAGGGAGCTTTTTGTTTATATGCAGGAGTTTCATAACCGTTCTACCATCCTCAAAGTTCCTCAGTTTATGAGAAACAGCCCTGCCAGCTGCCATAAAGTCACCACTCACAGAACTTATATACACTGCCCAAGTACTGATGCTGCAGAAAGGAAAAGTGATTGCCATTCACAGTGTAGCATACCAAGTCCTTCTTTGGTGTTGGCTGACTACTTTTTCTAGTTTTGTAGAAACGCTGCTTCTCAGTAACTCTGCAATTCAGCTGGTCACAGAAAATTGCTTTGGGTTCAGCACTCCAGTCTCAAGAGTGTTACTTCAAGCCCTAACCACATTGCTTGAGTGCTGACTGATGCTTTGCTGCATCAGAAAGACTTTTTTTTAAAGTTACTGAATAGTGACTACCTTACTTCTATGAAAAGTCCAGTGGATTAGTCAGGAGAAATCCTGACAACTTTGGAAGTAAGTTTTCATGGTAAATGGATCTATATTAAACACATGAAGCAAAGATATGGCAGTATTTTCCTGTCTGCATGTTTGTCTGAATTAAACTGGATGCTTAATCTGATGGGTCCTGGTAAAAACAGAGCGATGAGAAAAATGAATGTTGTCATTTATTTGTTGTAGATGCAGCTGTAGCATGTAGCCACGCAGCAGTACAGGCAAACCATTGAGCCTTAAATGCTTATAACTCTTTCCTCTCTTGAATTATTCTGCACTTTCACTTTATACATTGTTCTTCACCATATTACAAAAGTGTTAGTAGTGGCTGAGTACTTGATCCACAGAACACTCTGACTTGAAGAATCTTCAATAACTGATAATCTTTGAAGGTATCCTTTTCTTATTGATAAAAGTGGACAGGTGCCTGGTCTTGCCAGTAGAGGAAAAGGAAAGCTGACGTCAATTTCTAGTTAATGTTTGTTGCTGGAACCTCTTGTAGACTTTAGCCTGAGGAAAGAAATGTCCATGTCATATGCTCACACAGTGGCAACTTGTGTTTGGAACAGGCGTAAAAGTGCATGGCATGAAAACTGTATCCTGAAGCCTTAATCAAATAGTCCTCTTATTTTGCGGTTATGTTTGCTAATATTGTCTAAAATCTTGTAAATATTTTTCATTTTTTCTCTTATTTCCTAGTATCAGGCAAAAGTTAAATTATGTGTGTTTAAAAAAATACTTAATTAGGCCCTGGAGATCACATGATAGAGATATTCTCATATTAAAGGACCTAATCTCTTTTGATTCTCTGGGATAAAAAAAGAAATGTACTTATTTAAACAGTGTTGGTTGTTAAGAGGAGAATCTGTCATTTCCATAAGATAGGTCTGGTCCAATATTTTTAATGTAGTCAGTGGGAGTTTGATATTGACGTCAGTGAGCTCAGGATCAGTTTCGCCTTCATGTCTGGAAGCAAGGAGCTGTTACCCTGGGCATTTCATCCTGGAATGTGATGATAAGCCTGTGATCCAGCAATATTTGAGGAGAATTCCTGCTCTTAGTCCATATGATTTGCAGCGATGAGTGGTCGTGACCATTGAGTACACAGGTAGAAATGAGTGTCTTTGACTTCTGTGCCAACACAAGTAAGGTAGGTCCTTCTGCGAGTCTCCAGAGATACATAGACTGTGGTAGAAATTTACCATTTGGCCCAGATATTTTAGGTGGTTAGTTTTCTTCCTATGACATGTTCTGCCTTGCCTGCCAGCCCAGTTCCAAATAGGGCAGTCAAATGCAAACGTGCAAATGGAGAAGTCTCTTTACCACTGGGAAACACTTGCAGACTCTCAGAATAGATTTCCTGTGCCCCTCTCCACTTACTAGAGTCTTATTTCATTTTGGAAAACTGGGCACCTCTGGCTAATTTTCAAAGCACTGCCCAAGAGGTACACCAAACCCCTTCCCATGGGCATTGCTGAGGAGGATTTGGGTGGATGCTTCTTCTTAGAATTTTGTCCTAATGCCCAGCTGTAATATTATACAGGATGGCCCTGAAATACTCTATTTTTTAATGAAGATGCTATAATAGGTTGGGGTGCATCTTATAGATGGTGATTCTGGAGTAGCTACTTCATTATCGTGATTTTCTTTTGGTAACTTGTGAAGTAACTTGAGAGTGTGAAGCATTTTTTCATATAGTGTATGGGTCAGTGAGCCTCAGAAATGCTCTCTTATATCTGTATAGAAGTAAACATTGCTTTCTGAGAATAACAAATTATATTTAAAAGTCTCCAGTCCTTTGCAATACCCCTTGGGAAGAAGATTGGGTATTTATTTCCAATGCAACCAATGTACAAATCCAAATTAATTTTTGCAATTTTGAGTACAACCTTACATCCAAGAGTCTGAGTGCACTTTATAGCAGCTATTAAATTAAGTAACCCTCCTTCATGCAAAGGAAGTATCGGTCCTTTTGCACCAAGATCATGCAGGAAACCTGTGGCAGGGCTGTAGATGGAATGAAAGAATGTTTTAATACACTGTGCATATGGTTATAACATCCGCAGGATTTGTCTGGCCATTCATAGACATTTTATTTTGCACTGTGACTGATTTCACTTTTGCTTTTCCCAGACTAGTGTAAGGCAAAAGCTACACCAGCCAGTACATGCTGGCAACTCCAAAGGAGGTATCTATAGCTTCCAGAAATCTGTTCGTTCACCCTTTGGCTGGGCAGACATGGCTTGTGATGTGCAGCCAAGGAGACATTTTGTAAGAATGTATGTGAGCATTAGTGAGCACTTTGCTTGCTGTTTGTTTGTTTGTTATACAATCACTTGTATGCTACTCTGCTACAAAGTGATTTTCCCTTGTCCTTAATGCTTAATGAAGTGCTTACTGCTTGCTCATAAATCCCTGAGACAAACCCCTTGCTAGGTCATTTTGTTTTCTTCAAAACTGCCATAGGAATAATACAGTTTCTGATTCCTCAGAGGATTCCTGTAGAGTAGTAGTGTTTTGCAGGGCTCCAGAGGTAAAATGTCTACTGCAAGGAACTGTTTCTTTCTGAAATCACCACTGTCTGCTGAGTCTTACCTGGAGCCTCCATATTCTCCAGTGATCCCGGATCAGTTCAAAGCTTTGAAGTAAAGAACCATTATCTAAAAGCTAATTATAATGTGGGCAATTGCTTGTACTTAGTATGACTGCCTTTTTCTTGCCTGCTCTTCTCCCCCTGTCCCCGTTTAGATGGGGAATTGGCAGCTGTGGCCCCAAGCAGGGTGTGTTTGGTAGCTGCAGGATTTGGATGCCAAGTTCTGGGATATCACTCGCAGTGGCATTTGGGTCTGTGATAGGCTCTGGCATTGCACTGCCTGCAGCTGTGAGGCTCTCTGAGGTGCTGTCAGGTCAAGCTCCATGGCAGAGCCCCTTGGTGGTCACTCGCCACTTTCTGTGCCAACTGCTTCCTGATATGGTGTAAGAAATCCACACGCAGGACCCTTGTGGCCACTGTGGGTGGGGTCTGACCCTCACACATTGTTTTGCTTCAGTTCTGTACTGCACCTGTAAAGTTGTCTCATGCTGAAATTGACATTAGACCAAAATCTTACACTTCCAGTGCAAGCTTGCTTTCAGTGGGCTTTGAGGAAAGTCTTCAGGAGTTCCTCAATGCTCAAATATATATTAATCAGGCCAAAGTTGCTTCTGGAGATCTCTCAAATCTGTTCTACAAATTGTAGGAAAATGAACATTCCCAGCAGTTAGCAGCACATTTTATTACACCTGCTCTTAGTTGCCCACTGTCAAATCCTTCTGGCACCAGCTGTGTGTCCATGTACAGGAAAATAATAAACTTCCACAAAGAGAATGTGTCTTGCAACGTGCTCAGGAGATCATCGCCTCCTTCAGAGTGTTTGAGTCCGGCAGCAAGTGGGAGCATCCTGCAGCTGCTTTCAGCCCAGTACTGGGCACTGACAACATCTCTGGTAATTCCAGTCTCTTCAGTTCACCTCAAGGGCTTTTGCTGTGGAAAACTGTCTATAACAATGCCTGTTTTTTCTTCTACTCCTATTTATTGTCCCTCTTGTTTGATTCTGTCTTTGAGATGTAATAAGCAGATGCAAGCTTATGCAGATGTGTGTTTCTGTAGGTATGACAAACTGGTGTAATAGATGCACCAGGTGAAATGGGATTAATTGGACAAAATGAATTGGATTGGTAAATGCAGTGATTCTCTTCTATATAGCCAGCAAAGCACAGTAAAACAAAGCCATAAAGTGTTCCCTGGTGTTTATTTTCTAAAAAACATCATGGTCATGAGAGGAATGAACCATCTGAAAAGGTTTGTAATGAGGACAAAGAAGTTGATTGAAAAAGTAATTTTAATTATCCACCTTTCCTGAGCCAACCTAATGGGATAAAAAAAAGGAAAAGTATCTGTGATAGGTGGACTTCAAATAAGAACCTATGGACTAACAGATAAATTCCTAATATCTTACTGGTATCAGTGTAAATGGTGAGTGCTCAGGAACTCCAAAGACAAGCGAAATCAGATTTCAGACAGTATCTTTTTTCTGAGAGATCTGCTAGAACAGCTCTTCTAGTACATGCATTAGAAATCATTTTGCTGTGGGGGAAACAGCATTCCTTGGGAAACAGCATCCCATTCCTTGGGATGGAAACAGCAAAAGAACACAGGGAGGATACATTTTTTGGCCCTGATAGTGAGGTAATGCCATACTTGTTACTAAGATCCTTTCTTAAATGTTCTCACATAGCAATCTGCATAGACCTAATTAATGGTAACAAATGACTTGCTTTATCCTCACTTTTATCTCTGCTTCAGAGAGCCAACTGACTGTTTCAACGTACTATTTAAACTACTCCTTTATGTCTGTTAGCATAGAGGTCTAATGCCATCATCTAACATTGATAAATGTCATAAGTCAGTAATGTGCTATGTGGCTTCCCCAGAATGTTTCACTCTTGTTCTGGCCGTCTAGATACAAGAGAGAGCACATTTAACCTTCTTTCTGGATCCTTCTGTAGGTACCAGTGTGGTCTAGCTGATGAAATAAGCATTAACTCTACAGCAGCTGGTGAAAGGTTCCTGTTAAAATATTAAATGTAAAACTGCTTTAAAAATATAGTATTGGCTATAATTAACAGTTATAGTTTAAACGTGGATTTTTTTGTCTTTTTATTTCACTAAAGATCAGTTTGCAGTAGGAAAAAAAATGCAACCATAGCAGAAAAAAATACAGGACTCAAACTACCAAAAAAACCCCAAGTAGATGTTTGTTGTAATTTCTGTGGTGAAACAGACAACTGGAAAGAGATTGCTTACAATAACACTTGGTTTTCAAAAACCTTTCATGATTTAAAGCCCCACTCTGTCATTAGTTTTACTAGTAAATTAAATTAAAACATCCTGCCCACCAACTATCATCTCCAGACTGTTGAAAGTGCTGAGTAACATGCCTGAGGACAGAGCCAGAATGGCCATCATGCCTCAGGAAGAGATTTCAGGCATTCCTGTCTTTGAGAGATCGCTGGAATATGCCACTGTCTCATGCTGTACCTCTCCCTGCTCTGTCTGGCAGGCAATTTAGTATTGCATAATGTCCCTTTTGTCAGAATTATGGATATGCAGGCTGAACCTGCTGAAATGATGTTAATAGTACTGAATCAAGAACTGTCATGTCAGAGAAGGTGTGGTCATCAGTCAGCTATCCCCATGCTGACCCTGAGATCAAGCTTCAGCAGGTAGGTGTAGGGCATCTTGGGTGTTTTTCCCCGAAGGCTATCAGAAATCCCCAGTGTCATTGCAGTAGTGGCTTCTGCCAATCAGCTACAGCTCTGGTGGCAATACCTTTTCTGACAGAATGACACACACATGAACATGTAGTCCTAGGGGCTGGCAGATATCCTGGGCCATCAGAGAGGTTCTGGAAGCTGTTTTGTGAGGTCTGAGTGCTGTTCGCTGCTCTGTGCTATTCGTACTAGAGACAGCCACTACACATTTCCTTTGCTGTATCAGTGAACTCTTGCATTTAATATTTAACCTGTGTTGGTTGTAATTTGGATTATGATGACTATGAAATATAATTTTAACCAGCTTTGGACATGCCTAAGGTGAGAATTAGACTTTCAGAGGCTGACAGCAAAAGAAGTTCAAGTGCTGACAAACTAGTGTAATGTGTAGTAAGCAGCAATAAAAACCAATACATGATTTAAACAATGTGCTAATTATTCCAGTGTAGATACTGAAAGCCCTGGGAAACTGTGGGAGAGCCTTGTTTCCTTCAAGGTTTAGAAACAGCCAGAATGTACTGTCCTTGAACTAGGCAACAGCAGCTGTTTGCCAAGGTAGGGGAGAAGTTCCCCTCCATTTAAATCGCTAGGTTGTCTTACCTACTTTGGCAAAGAAAGCCTTCCAAAGCTAGCCAAGATAGCAGTAAATCCAAGAGAGAGGAATCAAATGTTTATTTGTTGTTAGTTCTTCAGTCTCTTGAGTCAACAGGTCAAATTCAGCTAAGTTCTTCACACTTGACGAACTGGAGTAATTCTTTTGGAATGATTCAGCAGTGAGCCTACAAAATGTTATTTTTGTCTAACTTATGAGTGCTAGACTAGTGTAAATTGGTTTACTTAACTGTAGGTGAGCACAATAGTTCACTTTGTAGAAATGCATTTGAACAACTTCTCAAATGCTAAATGACTTCAGGTGCGAAGGAATTATTGTGTGCGGTATGCTGAACAACTTGTTGAAAAATAACATGTTTGGAAAGTGTAGGTGTGACACAGCCTTATGTATTTCATACTTTGTTGAGAACTTCCTGGTTTGGTGTAAGGGGATGTGATTTGTGCTATCCACTTTCAAATGGATGTTTACATCCTTAGGCCTAGATCATACACCATATTATGGGTCTGGTAGCTAGTTCTGCTCTATGTTTGGTTTTTAAGGGGAAAAAGATTAATCCTTCTATCAAGAGATTTTTCTTCCTATTTTTAAGTCATTCTTATAATTCTATGATGGTAAAATTAACAGCTTTATTAACTACTCTTCACCTGACTGAAGTGAAGGGATCTCTGCTTTCAGAATAGGTCCTTGTGGTATTGGCATGTCAGACATTCACTTTTGCTTTGGAGGAGAAAAAGAAAACTAAATTCTGGGATGTGCCTTTGACTGTATTTTGTGTGAAGGCAAGAAGGGGACATGGAACAAGGAGAAGATTGAGGGAGATGTTCAGAAAAGATAATGTGTGTAAATGAGAGACTAAAATAATGTGAGTCAGACAGAAATCGTTTCTGGGTTTTAAAAGGAAAGGCAGAACTTATTCATTTTGTCTCCTCAGTGAGTTTGTCTGAGTCTGCCCTGGAAGAGGCCAGGGATGTGCTTGGATGGCCACCCTCATGGTCTGGCAAACACTATGTTTGTGGCTGCTCACAAAGAAGTGACACATTCCTTTTAAACTGTTTAGGTTGCCTGCTCCTAGCTTGAACAGTGAAGAAAATTGTGTGAGGAAGAACCAATGGCTGCAGAATTAGTAAAAGAGGTTCATGTGGAACATACCACAGTTCCTGGGCAGGATCCTGTAATTCTAGATGGGATGGCATTATACTGTGCTTTTACACTGTTTGCCCTTTTGTATTCCAGGAGACTATTTGGAGAAGCAAACGCTGTTTGGCATGAGTCTGGCCCTGCATAATTTACATTACTGCTATTGTATTTGATAGCATGTGGGATAGAGACTAGGTTCTGAACGGAGTATATGGAAATGTGGCTGCCATTTGTCAGTCTGGATTTAATTAGCTGCATTAGCTGCAGCAGTGAAGATGGAGCGACCTGAATGTGCCTGCACGCAGACAGAAACATCAAGAAACAGTCCTTTTAATGGACAGTGGCCCAATTTATAATCAGGTTTCATGCTTCCTATTTTCTCTCAGTGCAAGTCTAGACTCTTATCAATTCAGACAAATACGGGGTGGGAAAGGAAGGGGAGGGGGAGAATTCCCAGAGGTGGAACTCATACAGCTGTAGGTGACCATCTGATACGGCTGCTGTATCCAGCTGTTGTGTTAGTATTTATTCTAGCACAACACCGAAGAAATAAAATTTTAAAAATCAAAGGAAAGAAAAAAGTGACAGAACCAGAATGCCTCACAGTAGTTAGGTCAACAAA
Source organism: Grallaria varia (assembly GCA_013396735.1). Taxonomy (NCBI): domain Eukaryota; kingdom Metazoa; phylum Chordata; class Aves; order Passeriformes; family Formicariidae; genus Grallaria; species Grallaria varia. The sequence continues at coordinate 410,346 of VWZG01006594.1, forward strand.
GCCTGGTGCAGTCACCTGCTTAAATGTCAACACATTCAAAATTCAGCAAATCTTATAAGAACAAACTTATGCTTGTGCTCCAGAGCTTTGCTAGTCTAGGCTGATGGACTGGGAAAAAAGGGGATTTTTTTTTTATAATGAAGAATTATGATCTTAATGCACCTGGAACTGTCTAGTTTTTATACCTCAGTGGAACAGGTGTAAAAGGGCATTGGATCCCAACGGTAGTCTTGTGCAGCACTGGTGTACATATAAATGACTGCAATATCTGTGAGATATGCAGGCTCAGAATATGTTGCCCCAGTCTCTGTCTGACAGCAGGTATTTTCCAGGAAATACAGAAGGGCCAAATTCAGAGCTAAGAGAGTTGGTTTCAACTTTGGAACTACAAACACATACCCTAGATTTGAACTTGACCTTAAACTGATTTGAATTTCCAGTTGAAATATATCAGAGAAACCAGAGGGATTTTTTCCCCTCTCTTTTTACATTAAATGTTTTGATGACAAAATTTGTTTCTGGTGGTAAAACACATGATGATATTCAAATGAATGCAGCTAATCATGATTGAACAAGAGTAATATAAACCTGCCTACAGTCTCTGAGGAAAAAAAAACTTAGCTGGAAAGCTGCAGGTACTTCTCAAGCAGGAGGGGCTGCTTTTCTACAGAGACTGTATTTATAACGGGTGGCTGGATATCTGCATGCTGGCTCAGTTCCCTGTAGTAAGGAACTGACCACATTACTATTTGCAAACACAGGGTTCAGTCAAGTGGTACTAAAAAGAGAAGAGGTGGGGCAAGCAGAGCTTTAAAAAGAAAAGAGGAGTCTGTCCAAGTTTGAATGTAAAAAGCAACTGCGTTTCGAAGAAGGAAAGTACCTGGAGATCTTGCTCCCTGCAGTCTACTGAGTGCTGTGGTGAAGTTTTCCAAATTCTCTGCTTTTAAGATTTAAATAGCAGCTTTTCTCGTTGCGAGGAAATTTGCAGCGATCCTTGCGAGCATTGCTTTTAAGCTGTGTTAAATTTGTGGCAGGAGTGTCAGGCATTTCGTACTTGGCTTCCAAAAGAGGAGAAAAAAAAAGAAACGAAAGAGAGAGAGAGAAAAAAGCCCTGATCTGTGTGAGGAAGAAATCTCCCAGGAATTTCTTCAAGGTTGTAGTCAGACACAGTAAGGTCTAAAGTGACAAGAAAAGCAAGGCAAAGATAAAACTTGGAATTGCGATAAGATGTTTGAGTGTAAAGTGGGAGATTGCAGAAACCTTTTGGGATTACACGTGCTCATCCTGTCCTGGATATGACTCAATACAAGCTAGTTTTTCTCTAGTGACAGCTCAAAAAACCCTCAGGATTATGTTTCCCTTCCTTGTTGCTTTTTTGCCAGTGGTTTTTAAAATTGGTTTTGTCAGCCTCTCAGCTCTGCAGCACTGGAACTGTCCTAATGGATACAGATTTCAGCCTGAAAACTTTGCTTGTATAGGTAAGTTACTGAACATTCTCAGTTCAAGAAAGCTGCTTTTGTATTCTCTTAATTTAACTTTATAATTATCAAAGAATTTTTTTACAGATTGCTTGTGTGTTGTACTGGCAGAACTAATAAATCTGCTTCTTAATATCTGTTGCTTCTCAAAATGGACAGAACTCATTTTATTTTCAGAGATCAGCACTTGTCTGTCAGTTTAATTATTAGAAAGCAGGATAAATTTTCATATGATCATTAAGAGATCTGAACTGTTCTCTAGTCACCAAAACTCTTTGCCATAGCTTTAGTGTCTCCATAGTTTCATTACATGGGCATGCATTAATTCATGCTTCTATATATATGCAAAATTTGTGTACAGGTGTGTTTTTTTATTTCTTTATGCATATAGAAAGAGTATTTTAATGATTATGTATTAGTATATACTTGGACAAAGTTAAAAGCTATTCTTTCTATGCTTATTGGTGCATGCAGATGTGTGTGCTCATGTCAATACGTCTCATACAATGCATGGATTGCAGGTGTGCTTGATACTGTAGTATTGAACTCTGGGTGAAGTGCATGACACTAATGCTACTGGAATGACCTCCAGTGATTTGGGGCAAGTAAAATGCAGGTTCCTATTCTTTACAAAGTGCAAGACAAAGAATGATAGAACCCTTTTCCCTCCCATGCTACTCTGAGGTCCAATTTTTTCAAGAAATACATAGCCAATGAAATTGTGGACTTTGCAGTAAGGAGATGAGGAAATGCTCTGTAAGGATTCAAGCAAACAGACCTAATACTTGGAGTTAATGCTTTTGCTTTGGGTTCCTTGGGCCTCAGAGACTCTTACTCAGTTCTTGGCATGATTCTAGTGATGTAATAACAGGTGCCTTCTCTGTGCATTCGGCCAAGAAATACCATCTCGTAAGCACAAAATAGGAGCATGCGTCTTAAATGCTGTCATATTGAGAGACGAGAAGGTAGGCATTTTTTGTGTACAAATTATAAACCTGACTGAAGGTTTACGGAGACCCAAACACACCTGTGGTACTTCCACCCTGATGCTTCAATTCAAATAAGAAGCATACTTCTGAAATTAATCTCCATATTACCACCTCTTACTATGCTTGCTTCACATTGAAAAACACTGTCAAAATGCACAAACTGGATTCCCTTTAGGCAAACCTAAACTAGAGGGTGTTCCTGTGGAAAAGCATCAACCCTCTCTGCTATGGATGGCCATTCAAGTCCATGGGACCAGTCTAGGCCTGGTTCCCTGTGACCTCAATCTGAAATATATGCAATGTGTGTGCCATATCCTTAGCAACTGTTGCACTTCACACAGCCTCTCCTACAGATGATGCTATTTGCTAATATGTACTTTGCTTCCACAACCTAATTAGGATGTTATTTATGACTTCTTTGTTATTGGATTGCCCAATTAAGAGCTCATGTATAACAGGGGAATCCTACAGAGATGAAGGGAGTTTCTTGGCTATTGTTTAATGAGTAAAAAACCCATTCTCAATATTAACATGCAAACAGCTGCAAAGACATATTTTTTTATTTCAGTGGACATATTTTGCGTATTGATACACATTACTCTTCTATTAATGAAGACATAACCTGCCCTGAATTTTGTCTTTTCTGTTGAAAGTTAGCTGCTGTATGAATGGAGGAGTCTAGGTAAAGCACCAAAACAGATTGGCCTGTAGCTTAGCAAAGTCTCCAAGAAATAGTAATAGCAGAATTCTTCTGCATAAAAGATAACATTACTATGGCATACTCTGAGCAATGCCATATGACACAGAGTAAATGAAAAATGAGATGTGTTAGGGTAACTTTTCAATTACAAACCACTGGATTACAGGCAATTAAGCAAAGGTGAAGTTTTGACATGAAATGTAAGACTGAAGGAGGCTTTGGTGTAAGGGATTTCCCCGGCTCTTTCCTCTCTGTACTGGATACACAACTGGTGTTCTGACCAGAAGACCGGACATATGGCATTCTAGTTCAATAATTATGTGAGACAGAGGGTGCAGTGAAAGCAAGTGGTAGGAAGCTGGAGGCAGGCTTTGAAGGTAATACTGGGGATAAAAGTGGTGAGTGGGAGGCATGACTCATACCACTGACCTGTGAACAATGACAGCAAGCAGAATCATGGTTTGGCGACCATTCTTGGTGAGCTGTAATAGATACAGCAATTGTAAAATATTCTTAATCATCTGTGACTGTGGTGGCAACCTGCCAGCCGTAAGGACTACCCTGCACTGAGTAAGTGTCTGCTCTCTGTTACAAATGTGTAGGCTTTTCTAGATTTGTTTTCCACACTGCCACTACAGACGAATGTATAGACTGTGCTCTTCTTACATTGCTAAATAGCTCATTTCTTAATTAGTTCCGTTTATTTCTGTGGATATTCAAAGATCAAAGACCTCCTCATCCTGTGGAAGTATAATGAAATCTAAGCCTAATTGTCTCACATAATTTTATACACTTATTTTAAGAGAGATTATTAGAATCCTGACTCAGTATGCCAAAAGAGGAGAGGCCTTTCAGAGGGACTGTGTCCTACAACAGCAAGGTTTATAGGAAAGTATGGGAGAAGAGATCACAAGGTCAGAACAAAACTAGTCTAATGAAGGAATGAATCAATTTATTGACAAGTTATGGTAGCATTGGATGCATTTCTGCAATTTTTGACATTGCCATTTTGAATTAATAATTTATTTTAAGCTGATATCAGGACTGGGTACTCAGTCACCTTTAAACAACTCATCTGTGCAGATCCCAGTTAAAATATAGAACCTTCTACCTCTGAATAAAAATAGTCTGGCCTACAAAGAAAAAAATACGTGCATAGTTGGTCCTGGGAGAGCTTTGATTTCCAACATATTTGACAAAGTAAACATACACAGGACACCAGGGGATGGGCCTGTGCCTGTTGGAATCTGTTGCCTGTGCCATTCTGAAATACCACTTTAATAACAGTATTTTTTTATTCTCTTATGGTATATAGATGCTTTCCCTACTCAAGACCAAAACAGTTTTCCACATGGCACTGTTTATCTGAAGAAGCCCGCAGAGCAGCCCCTTGCATTATCAATTCTAGAGTATATACTTATGCCTGTTACTCTTGGGCTACTCCAGGTGTATGTATTATCTTCTGGATACTACAGGACTAGAGGTGTACTTTGGTTTCAGGACTGATGTTAAATACTCACTATGTAAGTTTTAAAATTGAATAAAAATAGGTATTCTTTAAAACCCCAACAGTATTGTAAAAAAAGTCTTGGAATAAGGAAGAACAAACCCCACATTTTTGAATTTTTGCCTAATCATAGTTTCTTAAACTCTGCACACCTCTACCAGATCCTGACATTAACTGCTCAGCCCTTGTCACTTCTTCAGGATTAACATGCTGCACATTCCTAGAGAGCTGGAGCCTGCAATTGAAGGTGACAACTGCAGCTATCTAGGTCACCTCTTTTGGTCAGATGCTTCTTTCGGTCTCAAGCTTTCCTCTTTCTTTCTTACCATTCACCTCTCTCCTGCCACAGAGCACTGGAGATGAGAAATATTAAGTTATTACTCTTTGTTTTACATGTTTAGATACCCCTTAATTAGCTAAATCCTGGCTTCACTTTGCTCCATACAGCTTTCTGAAGACATGCTGTTAAAAATTCTTGGCTGTATTCTGCGAAATAGGAAATACCAAAACTTTATTAATTCACAGCTCTTCTTTCTTTCTTTGCAAGTGTCTCATAAGGAGCAGTAAGAGCCAATGAAATGGAGAACGGTTTTTTCTGCCCCTGTTTTGACAGGGGTAAACCTGATAAGGTGCCACTGTTTCCCTCTGTATTTCAGAAGAGCTGCAGTTGAGGCATGTTTGTTTCCTTGTTTTCAGTAGCCATCTTCCAGCTAGTTAATTTCGTATAATATTGCCTTGGAGAAAGGTGCTTGTAAATATTTTTACCAAATAGTATTCAGGAATTCTTGAACATGCATCTGAACCCAGAGACCAATTCATAAGAAGATTCACACTGAATTACCTGAAAATTTGGTCCAGCTGAGTACGGACAAATACTATCTTCAGCTGTAAAAACTTAGATTAAAATAGGGAAGAGGCAAATGTGTTACAAGAAAGGACAGAAATGACATCACACATAACATTACACTTCATGCTGCGGAGGGCTCAGGGGTAGACTCTGGGGCCAATAACTAATACTACAAGACTCGTTGTTTTGCTCAGTGGAAAATAGCAGTTATTAATTTTATGCTCTGTTTTAAAAAAGACTAACTACTTCCTGCTATCTAATTTGAAATCTGTTTTTAAATGAAGCTGGATGACAGTGTTTGATGATGCCTCATGAACTTTATCTTTGAAAGGCAAGCCAATAATAGTATAGTATAGTATGGTGAAAGTTGCATGATCTGGGAAATAGAGGTCCATTTTGTAGTTACTAATTTACACATAGAATTTATTTTGAAGATAAAATCATTTTTTTCCATTCTAGTGAGCAAACACTTGAGATCTGAATCCATAAAGTGGAAAAAAAGAAGGGTATTTTAGTTCCTGTAGGTCTTTTTTGCCCTTTCTCTTCATATCTACAATTGGTTTCTACATTTTAATTCAATTCTGCATTTGATTCCATTTTATACTTGATAAATCATATGCTTGCTCTTGCTGTCATGTCTGTGGTATGATTATCCCTGTGGCTCTGGGCTGGAAGAGTCCAGGAGCTGATTACCACCTTATTGTATTCATATTGTATTTCTTACCGTAGTGTGTGAGCACTTCAGCACCTCTATCCTCTCAAAAATTGTTAGTGGTCAGGTTGTATTTTAAACCTCATTTAAAATTGGAAAGAAAAGATGCTGAGCTGTGCATCATCTATTTTATTGTGACCTGCTGATAGCTGGAGTGTCTTTTTCCACTTCTCACTATTTTCTGTTCTTTGAGCTGTATGCTTTAAGCAAAACAGATAAAAGGGATGGGCTGCTTTCTCTGTCACCCAGATGAAATTTCACATTCAACCTTTTTGAAAAGATCACGGTGGTGGCTACATATAGCAGATTGAATTAATCCCCAGTCCAACTCGACAGGAACTAAATTTCTGTGGGGTTATTTGAGTGGATGTATCTACACATATACTTCATGTATATAATGTATGTATTTGGGGCCATAATGAAATGCAAGTTCTGGCTCACTGTGGTTTCTCTGTATCCCTGCCAGGCATACTAATGCTTCAACCTTCTGCAACCGGACCTTTCTCAGGACTCTCAATAAAGTAGTATATTTGTATGCAAAGTCATTGAGAGCTGCCAACATCGTGATGACATGATTCATCGTTTTTGCTGATTCTCAAGGCATTTTTTCCATAAAGAAGCCTTTGAGAACTAAGCAGAACCTTATTCTTCCTTTCAGGACTGGCTGTCAGGGCACTGTAGACAGCTTTTGTGTTCACTAAGCCGATTTCTTTCACAGGGTAAAGTTCCCACTGGGGGATGTGGTTGCCAGGACACGTAAAACAGCTACAGCAGGATGCAACTCCATGCTTTCCTTTGGCACTAAAAGTGCAGATGAAGGCACTGCTAGTTGCACCTCATGGATGATTTTATGATCAAGCTCTCATAAACCTTAAGAAACAGCTTTTTTGGTTTTGTTCTGTGGGTTTGGTTGGTTCGTTGGTTGGTTTGGGGGTTTTGTTTGTTTTGTTGGGGGGTTGGTGTCTTTGGTTGGTGGGTTTGTTTGGGGTTTTTGTTTATTTGTTTTTGTTTGTTTGTTTGTACTTTAAGCAAAGAAGAGATGATGTAAAATATAGGATCCTCTTCCATTGTTAATGCCATAAAAGCCAAACAGTCACAGCGCTGAGGCGTGTTTCACAATAGCACTTTGTCTCTTGGCCCTTTCCATTTACTGCTGGAGGTGGCATTCCCTGGTGACCAACCTGCGACAGTGCCCCTGGTCTTTTATTGGGCAGTTATTCTTTCATGATAGCTGTTCTTCAACTGGAGGGATGGCTTGCTTTTCAATATGTGTGGCTTTTGCTTTATTATGTGAATTTTGGTGATGATGAAAATGGACAGGTTGATAACCCTGAAATCTTCTCTTCAAGTACAGTTACTGGGGAGATGTGTAAATTCTTGTAGCCAGATCAGTGAATGAGCTCTTTCTCGGAAAGCTGGTTTAGTAAACTCATATAAAGCTGGAAAATCCATCTTGTAAATAAAAGGTCATTGTTCTGATACCTTGGTATATAGCTCAGTAACCTTGTGCTTGGTAACCCTGTGCATGTCTTCTCAGTCTGATCTTGACTTTATAATATCCTGTGATGTTTTCCATGCCTTCAGGGTTTTTTGGTAGCTAGTTCCCTTAATGAATAATTCTTGTTAAAAATGTGAATTTAATGTCTAAATTTGAATTCCCTGGTTTCAGTTATGGGCCATCAGTCCTTGTTAAATTGTTCCTGAAAAAGATTATAGTATCCTTTAGAAAATCTACCTTCTTTTTTTTCTTATTGTTTTTGGTTTTGTTTGTTTGTTTTTCGGTTTGGTTTGGTTCTGGTTTTGTTTTTGTGAAGGTAATTATTTGTGGCGATCAATCCTTCTTCCAAGTCTCTTTCTGATATTCTAAGCATCCTGAGCTCTTTAAGTGTCTCACAGAAAGACACTTTTCCTTACCTTCCAATCAGGCTTTTTATCCTTTTTGTACACACCTAATTTTTTTGGATCCTTTAACAACCTATATCTGCAAAATACAAACAGCATGCCAGTACAGCCTGACCACTGCCATATACAGAAGTGAATTTTTTTTCCCCACAGTCAGTAATGTTTCCTGTGCTTTTATGAGTTGTGATTTGAATTTTCTTGCCCATGTTAAGAGGTCAGCTTTCTGTCCAGTATGAATACAAATCCTTCTCAGAGAAAGCAGTTCCAATACATCTGTAGGTCAGGCCTATCTTTTTTAATGTGCTCTTTATTGTGCTTGAATAATAGCTCAGCAATGTTTCACACTGCTTAATCAAACAGCCTCTCTCTTTAGCATCTACACAGTTGCCTTTATCACTCATATGTATAATTTCCACAGAGGAATAACATCAAGTTCATTTGAAAGCTACTACTGTTATAAAAGTATATTGACTAATATAAACTACATTATAGTCTTTATCAATGCAGTCTCGCCCCTGCTAGATCAGGTTAATTGTATGGCTTAATCAGCCGGGTACTTGATTTGAAAACCAGTGCTGAGGTACAGAGAGACAAGCAGTTTTCATGTCTAACACTGGCAGCAGCTGGATAACAAGCTGGGGTCACCAAAACCTTCCCATATGGACTATCGAAGAGCCCTTTAGTGTTAATGACATCCAGGCAATGTTAGCAAAGAGTGTCTAGTTTTAAAATGGTGCCTCGGAGCTCATGGTTTCTGTAGCCCATTAACGCTTCTAAGACAGTCAAACCTTTTGAAAGGGGATTTGGAGGAGTTATTCCTTTAAGGCTGTGAAGAATGGAACGTACAATCCTAGTACATGAGGGAAAATATGCTCCTGAAAGCTGATTGATTGAAGAAAATTGTGGGTTAGAATTAGAGTACTTTGTGGAATTACGTTGCTGAAAATGATTCTGTTTTACCTTCATAATCTGTTAAACAGAAATCAGTTGCACATGCTCTGATTGCATTTCATACATCGCCAAATTGGTTCATCAGCTATTTGGAACATAAAGCTGTGGTAAAACTCTAAAAACAATACAAAAATTTCTCTAATCTGCATAGATACATTAGGTGACGGTAAAGCCTTGACATCCTTTTTGAACAACTTTCATACCTGACACAGAAGAAACCCCTAAACGCTCTTAGTACATATAGTTTCTTAAAGCAGTTGAAGGGTGCAGGTTCCCAGAACTATGGAATAGCAGATCTGGTTGCTTAGCTCTCCCTAAGTTACTGAGAAAGTTTCTTTAAAACTTTGATGGGTTGGTTAAATTGCTGTTCCTTATAGTTAAGGTGCCATTGCTGCCCTTCTTTATCCTCACATAACACTCACAGACCTAGTTCTGCTTATGAACCAATGCCCTTTAGTGCCTTGATCAAATGAGTCTCTTTAAAACAAAATATATTGATTCCTTTATCCCTGCATGTGCAAAGTCACATGTTAAAACCCAAAACAAAAGCCACTGACATCTAATAGAACTTGGGCAAGAAAAAAGCTGCTCCTTAGAGCAACCCTCACAGAAGCTGAAGAAAGAAAGTACACAAGAAATATACCAACATATGGTGCTGCCAGATGTCAAGTACCGTGGGAAGTTGCTATCAGGTGCATTTGCTTTCAGCAGGTACTAAAATTTTTCTCAGTTTTGTGGGACAATTATCCATGGTACTGCCAAAGTGATTAATTTCTTTTCCCCTTAGTGTAAACTATGCTTCTTAGTGGGAATATTTTTTTTTTGAAAAATAAATGCCTTAATTTAGGACTCAATAGTTACTGCATCAACCCTGATAAAACACCATAAATACATCAAATATCTTTTAATTTCTGAAAGCTCTAATCTGCCAGTTAAAAGGCAAGTTTCTAATTAGTTTGCTTTTTACTTTGGTTTGGGCTTGTTGCTGTCAGAATATAGTGGGAGTTTTAGTGCTTTGTGTGCATGTTTGAGATTTGACTCAAACCAAAATGAGCTCAGCATTGAACTCAGTGCCGTGGCAGTCTGTTCGCTGCTTTGCAAAGTCTGTTAATTTGTTGGCAAAATTACTATTGTTGATAAAAGGATAAAGATAGAAGGAAGCAGCTGCAAGCAGCATTTACATAGCAAATAATAACACAAATGAAGACAAGTCTGTTCCCTGTGTTTGGGCAATTAGAGACCAGAGTGCCCAAACACTAGGGAGAAGGGTGATTTCCCTGGGCAGTCAAAGAAAACCCCAAAAACCTCCAACATCCTCCAAAATCACTGTGAGTGTGACAGTGGACAAAACAATAATTCTGAAACTAATGCATGAAGGAATCATATCTGTCCTGGGTTTCTGTAGCTGAATTTTTTTTTGGTAGTGGAGGGGGCTGCAGAGGTGCCTTCTGTTAGAAGCTGCTAGAAGCTTCCCCTGTCCCAGGGGAGCCAATGACACTTGGCCCCAGGAGGGACATCCAGCTCCTGACCAGGGCCAAGCCAACTAGAGATCACAGTAATGCCTCTGTGATAACATATTTAAGAATTGGATGTTGTTGTGCAGAAGAAATTCCAGAGAGCGAGAACGTGGGATAACAGGAAGACGTAAAGGTCAGTGCAGCAGGAGGGGGAGGAAGCACCTCATGGAGCAGGGGAAGGACTCAGAGCTAAAACCCCTGCAGCCCATGGAGGACCACTGCGGTGCAGAGACCCCCCTGCAGCCCATGGAGGAGCCCGTGCTGGAGCNATGGACTCATGTTGGAGAAGTCTATTAAAGACTGTCTCCCATGGGAGGGGCCCCATGGAGCAGGGGATGGACTCAGCTGTAGTAAAGACCGTGGTGAAGCAGAATGTCCCTCTGCAACCCACGGAGGCCCATCGGGGTGCACAGACTCAACTTTTACTGCATCCCATGGAAGAGTAACCCCGAGGGGTGGGGGAACTCACATTGCAAGCGACAGAAACTGCAACACCCCATGGACAGAAGGAGGGGTGGGGGGAAAAGTGTGTGTGGTGTGTGGTTTTTTTGGACTGTTTTTTTTCTCACTCTTTAGCTTAACTTTTATTCTGTTAGTAATAAATTTAGGTGTTATCTCACTTTGAGTCTGTTTTTGCCCAGAAAGGTGTTAAGTGTATGACCACTCTCCCTTCTGCCTAGTTGCAGAAAGGGATTTAATGAGTCCATGACCCTGGAATCTGGCCAGGGTCAACCCACTACAATATCATATCATCATATCATTTGTTAATGATGGGATATTAAGTGTTGTGACCAATTTATTATCAGATAACTATGTCAAAGATATTCTTTCTCCTTGTCCTTGCTGCTTTTGCTAGCTGAATTTTCCTGATCTTTTTCAAATACCTGTTTCAGATATTGATGAGTGCCTTGAAGGCGGCTTGGGAACCTGTGGCCAAACCTGTATCAATACTCCAGGATCCTACATGTGCTCCTGTTTACCTGGCTACTCTTTGGATATTGACAAGCAGTCTTGCTATGTGAATGGTAAGGTCATTTTAATTTTTGATGACTGAAAAAGAGCTTCAGAGATTTAATTAGCACTGTTTTTCAAAATGAACAATGCCTGCTGGTCCCTACTGGACACTGACTGGGGTGCTGTGGTTCACCAACAAAAAACTGCCTCTTCTACTCTGTGGCTAAATGGCAAGGCCAACAGTGGGTGCCACAGAAGAGTGATGTTGAGGAATGGAAAGTATGGTGCTGCTAAGATGAATGAAAATATGCAAACAAACATATAAAACTAAACAATTACTTTCTGTTTAGCCTTCTCTGCATGCTCAGAACTTCAAACTCTTATCCTGTCCTTACTACTTCCAGGAAGATGTGGCAGTACACAAGATTTTGCTATCTTTGCCTTTCGGTCCGTTAGCATTGATGTCTTTCCAGTATGTTTAGGGACAGTGCTGTGAAGTTGTAAGCAGGAAGCCCTTAATTTTGGTTTCAACCATTGGCAGTGTCTTAAAAAAAGAGCAGTGCTACTGGGAGTTATTTCTCTCCCTCGCTCTGTCCAGAGTGTTTAATCAATTTAGATTTTTAAATGTGGGAGATGAGTTAATATTTCAAAGGTTTTAGCTCTTCTAAGAGGAAAATATTCACAGTTACAGCCTTTAAATAACCTTCCTTCTGTCCTCAACGGATGCTATCCTTGGAAAAAAATCTATCTGGATTTTATTGATTGCATTAACCCTAGAGTATGCGGTGGGATGGCTCTGAAGTTCACCTCTCACCTCTCTGCTTTGGTTTCCTGAATACCTGGCTTGGGTTCATGTCTGGGATAGGCCACAGCTCCCTTCTGATCCAGAATCTCAGATTTTCTTTTTTTCACTAACATTTACCTAGGATTCTTGCTAATGCAGAGCTGCGATGTGATAAGGAGTAATTCTGACCTGAGAAGTAGGAGGTGGACTTGAGTCCCTCTGTATGTAACCTTTGGGACTTTGAACATAACCAAAAATATTCTGCATAGCTCCCAAATTGCCACCAAATCAATTACTTCAGTCAGCCCCAAGAATCATCATAATTATCAGCTATGTGTCATTCACAAAGACCTAAACTGGATTTTTTATAGTTCTACCTTTGCATCTCTAGTCCCTTAAATAGAATTTTCCTTTTTTAAAAAATCAGATCTTTTGTGAACTTTTCACTTCTGAACTGAAGTGAAAACAAACACGTTACGTAACCATCCTATCTGTGCACAGGTATCTTTAAAAGGACAATCCTACCTTCATGCTGGAGGACTTCAATTTTTTAACATATTTTATAGCAACTGTACAAAGTGACTGATGGCACTACTGTGATGGATAAAGAGCCCTTATGCTAGGTATAAACCCTTCTGGGGATATACCTAGTGAAATACCCTCATGTTTTCAAGACAGGAAGCTCTTTGGGGCAGATAACTGCTTACCTGGTCATCAGACCCTTGATGAAATTATGTCCCAAATCTGACTCTTAAATTAAAAATTTCAGTTCCTGTTCCACTTACAGCCCTCATTCACAGGCACTTGATAGGAAATTCAGAGAATGAAAAGGACAAAACCAATGTGTGTAAATGCTCTTGGTCAACTAATTGGCAAAAATGCCAGCAGTACAGCTGTCAAATTCCTTAGATAATTCAACCTTACTACACTTCATCATTCATTTACCATTTACATGAAGCAAGTTTTCATAATTCAAATATACTCACATGGAGTTGCTCAGTGCAAACAGTAGCTGAAAAAGGGAGTCATTAAAATCCCAGATGCAGTTGCTATAATTGGGTGATAGCTTTAAGACTTGAGCTACAAACAAGTCTGTTAGTATAGAAACAATGTGCTGACCATCTTCCTTGTGAAGGAAAGAAAATTACATCTTGGGTGCTCATCAGAACTTTCTTCACTTGAAGAAATCAAAATTGGTCTCATTCCTCTGCTTTGAAAGGATTTGAATCAAACGACCCTGCAAATATGATGAAGGTGGAACATCTATCTAAAATTTGTGAAAGTGCTTCTTGTTGAGTTTAAATCCTTGGGTTTCATGCTAATGGTAAAGATACTTAGTTAAAATAGATGTGAACCTCTCCATAAAACCAGTTTAATTTTCAAAAGTTTATGTGCAAGAAAACTGGTGATAGTGCATCTTTGATGACATCCATCCCTGATAAATGGAGAGTTGCTTCTGCATTGCAGAAAGCTTATTTCAACAAGTGATTACACAGTCTTGAAAGCTGTAATTCTGTTGGATCTACATCAATAATTGCATTTCAAACTGATTGCTTAGAGCATTATTTGTATGCTGTGATCTGTTTCAGGTGACTGTGTTATAAATCTCTGCCACTACTACCACAATGTGATTTATTTTTCAAATGTTTTTATAGTGGTAAATTAGAGACTAGAGTCAATTCTCCCTAATATATATACCAACCAGAAAACAACAAACCCATGTTTCTTTTTAAAATGAAGGCCAAAATGTATCTGCCTACATAAAAGTTCCTTTCCTCTGCTACACACTTGACAAACTGCCATAACATTCAAACTGCCTATATGAAAAAAAACCTTGTGGTTTGGAAATGCAGTTAAGGTTCTTTGGGCAATCTTAACCCAGCTCCGTGGTGATACCATAAAAATAACTAAGGGCTTGACAAAACTGGAGTAGTGTAATTAGCAGCCCAAATCATTATGCCCTCCTAATTGTATTTCTATACATATCAATTCGTTTAAGGATGCATCAAGGATACTGGGACCATCCTAGTCGTTCATCACTTTCAACCTTAATTGGTGTTCTAGAGTTTGGGAAATAATTGGAGCACCTTTCATTTTAACATACTTTATGTTAAGTTACTGATATACCCTTACCCTTTGCTCAGTATGAATACAGTTTTTGTCTGGAAGGAGTTGATGCTGTTGAGCTGTAGGAGTTTTAAGTACAGGTCTTTTGTTTTCCTTCATCCCTCTGCAGCATAAGAATTCTCCACAGTCTCTCGCATCTTCCTTTGCCCTGTCTTGGAGTTTTTAATTACCCTTTCTGGATAGCTAAAATGAGATTCCAGGCCACCTGTATGGGATAAATTCTTGCTATAGCACAATAGTTTGAAGTGGTCTTACACTTGGAGACTCATCCATGACAAAATTCTTCCAACCTCAGCTGGCAAGCATGCAGTTGTTGTTCTGACCTCTGAATAGGCTGTAGGGTTTGGGATTAATGGTAACAACCATTGCAGTCTCAGTTTCCTAACTCAGATTTTTGACCTAATTTTCAGCATTAAATGTGAAGGACCATCACATTTTTATCTTATTGGTGATACACCGAGAAAGTTATTATTAAAATATATGAGATAGTTTCTGAAGTTTCTCTTTTACTAGTGTATTACTGAGGAGAACTTAATGCAGCAAAAATGTGTCTTTTATCAATTAATTGGTCTCTTTTTGTTTTCTCTACACCAGACCCTGCACCATTCCTACTTTTTAGCCATGGAAATGCCATCTTTAGAATTGACACTGAAGGGATCAATCACGAAAGATTGATTGCTGATACTGGTCCATCAACACTAATGGATTTTCATTATGTAGAAGAGAAAGTGTATTGGGTAGACTCTGAAAAGAGACTACTTCAAAGAATTCACCTGAATGGCACAAAACAAGAGGTAGAGTACTCAGTTCTATGGAATTCTCCACGTTAATGGGTGTTAACCACCCCATTGAAACCGCTTGTTCTTTAGGTACAATTCTGCCTTTACTGTTCATTGATTAGTTCTTTATTTTTGCTGCTGTAATAGTTCTGATCCTGAGTCTAGGCTGTTTTACTGGCTTTCAGATTTAGTACATTCAGTATTTTCTGTAGATCAAGTGAAGGAGAGTTAAAAATGAAGGAGAGGAAATTCACACAAGGTAAAACTTTGTTGACATTAATACTTCTACCAGTTTTAAATTAATCTCTGGCATTATGGAACTTTGTCTTCCAGATTATTGTAACACAAACTGACACAAATGCTATGAGAAATATGTACTTCAGTTCCTACTATTTTTTTTCTCAAACTTTTTACTGGTTTCTATGGTTGCATAAATGCTTCTTTTGGCACTTCATCCTTTGTTCAGAAAAAGCTGTGCAGTTCATTGCATCTGGCTGATTAAGAAGGGCAGACAGGCTGTTGTGGCTGAACTTTAATGCTGTAAGGGCCTTCTTTTGTTTGAGAGGAATTGCTAGTGTGCATGTACTCATGTGGAGTCTTCACTGATGCTTTTTCACTGATTTTTCAGGATCAGAGTCCAGCAGCAGTGTGTTAGGAAGTCTTCCATCTGTAAGAGTATAGGTTTGGGTGCTTCGTGGTGTGTGAAATGCAAAAAATTGTAGCTAAAAGATTAGTCCAGTATATTTCTTGTGCAAAACAGTTTCTTTTTTGCAGGATTTCAGTCCCTCAGTTCAGAGGGAGTATATATAAGTACAAAGACTAAAAGAAAGTGATGAAAGAATAAGAAAGAGCAATAGCTACAGGTTTGAAAGAAAATGAAGCCAGCAAAGGAATGAAATGAAAAAAGGGCATTCTATTCCCTATAATGAAAGCCACGTTTGGAGTAATCATTAGGATGCCTCTTTCAACTCTTTTTATCTGTTTACAGAGATTATGTTACATAGACAAAGGCATTTCAGGATTTGCTATTGACTGGATAAATCAAGACATTCTCTGGGCCAATAGACAGAAAGGAACTATAGAAGCAACAGACATGAATGGGAAGAAACGCAGAGTTCTTCTAAGAGATGTTGGTCATCCCACAAGGATTACCATTGATGCTGAACAAAGGTAATTTTAAATGGATTAGTAATTTCATTGAAATAGACTTCAAATATGTAAAGTACTATGACTGCGGTTTCATGGAATCATGGAAATGGATTGGAAGGGAACAAAAAGATCATCTAGTTCAACCCCCTTGCCATGGGCAGAGAAGCCATCCACTAGACCAAGTTGCTCAAAGTCCCATCCAAACTGGTTTTGAATGCTTCCAGGGATGAGGCGTCCACATCTTCTCTGGGCAACCTGTTCCAGTGCCTTACCACCCTCTCAGTAAGGATTTTCTTTCTAATATTCAATCTAAACCTACCCTCTCTCAGTTTAAAGCCATTCTCCCTTGTCCTGTCACAACATGTCCTTGTAAAAAGTCCCTCTCCAACTTTCCTATAATCCCCCTTTAGGAACTGGAAGGCTGCTATAAGGTTACCCTGGAGCCTTCTCTTTTTCAGGTTGATCAACCCCAAGTCTCTCAGCCTTTGTTCATGAGAGACCTCTGATCATCTTTGTGGCCCTCCTCTGGAATCCCTCCAACAGGTCTATGTGCTTCTTAGATGGAATCTCACAAGAGCAGAGTAGAGGTGGAGAATCACTTCCCTTGACCTTCTGGCCATGCTTCTTTTCATGTTGCCTGGGACATATTTGGCTTTCAGGGCTGTAAGTGCACTTTGCTGAGTCACGTTGAGCTTCTCATCCACAAACACCCCCAAATAATTCTCCCCCCAGATGGTATTTGTGCTTGGGATTGCCCTGACCCAGGTGCAGGACACTTGGCCTTGTTGAACACCATGAAGTTTGTATGGACCCACCTCTGAAGCCTGCCTAGGTCCCTCTGGACAGCATCCCTTGCCTCCAGTGTGCTGGCTGTGCCACACAGCCTGGTGTCATCAGCAAACTGGGGGTGCACTTAATCCCACTGTCCATGACACTGACAAAGATGGTCCCAATACCCATCCCTGAGAAATGCCACTCGCCACTTCTTTCCACGTGGACACTGAGCCATTGACTACAGCTCTTTGAATATGACTATTCAGCCAATTCCTTACTGACTGTTCCATCGGTCAAATCCATGTTTTTCCAGTTTGGAGACAAGAATGTCATGCTGAATAGTGTCAAATGCTTTGCACAAATTCAGGTAGATGATTTAGGATGCTCTCCCTCCTCCTCTGTCACTTGGAGAAGGAAGTTATCATCAATATATTCAAGGAAACTCCTGGATTCCTTATGCCCTGCTGTGTTGTCCCTCCAGCAGATATCGAGGTGGCTGGAGTCCTCCATGAGGACCAGGGCTTGTGAATGTGAGGCTGCTCCTGTCTGCCTATAAAGGACCTCATCCACTCAGTCTTCCTGGTCAGGTAGCTTGTAGCAGACCTCCACTATAATGTCACCTGACCTCTACTCCTTTTAACCCTGACTCAGAAGCTCTCTGTTGGCTCCTCAGCCATCCCCCAGGCAGAGCTTCATGTACTCCAGCTGGTCACTGACACCGACTCAGTCTCCCCTGCCTGTCCTTCCTAAAAAGCCTGTGTCCCTACATTTGAACACCCCAGTCACAGAAGCCATCCCACCATATCTCCATGAGGCCAATATCACAGCCCTTTGGGCATGTGCCCGTCTCTAACTCCTCTTATTTATTCCCCACGCTATGCATTTGCATAGAGGCCTTTAAACTGGGGCCCTGATGCAGCCAGTTTACTGGCTGGAATTCCTTTGTGCTGCCCTTCAGGTTCTATAGACTATGTGACAGCGAGGAAAAGCCGTGAGGCAGAGGCTAATTCTTTCTACTGGTTGGGTATAGTCCCTTGCCAATGAGATATAGTACATTTGGGGCCTGGAACAAATTATTAACATGAACACAGTAAAGGTGGTTTTATGCTACATTGTTTTGTATTGATATGTATAAATCCTGCAATTTTATGATGATAGGTCAAAACAATGATGTTTCTTGGAATTTTTGTCCATAAGAAACCCAAGGAAAGAATCTAAACCCAAACATTAAAAAATAAAATACAGATGAATTAGGAATAACTTGCTATTTTGGAAGAACTGCTGTTACCCTTAATCACATCAGTAAATGTGATCCATGAATATCTTGACATACAATTAGTTGCAGTGCATAACTGGTTTGAGCATTGGAGCTGTATTTTGACTGTGTCTTAATTTAATAACAGCATAGTCTGTCTGCTATAACCAGCAGGAAGATAGAAATTAGGACAATAACAAAAATGGTGTTTTTAAGTTAAGAACTGAAATGGTGTGTTCAAGTAGAAATTCTGGAGGTAGACACCTTCCCAGAGGCAGAGGGCAATGCAGATCTGCCTCAATCTGCCTTTCCTCAAGTTTGCAGGTGTTCCCCTTAGATTTGAAAGCTTATTCCAGATTCCTTGTGTGACTGTGTGGCTGAACAAAGCAGAGAGACAGACAATAGTGCTTCGTGGTTAAGCTGGGCTGATTCCTGCTTGACCTACATGAGAGAATTCTAGTAGAACTAGCAGCTCTAGTACCACACTGAGAAATTTTGTATACAAGAACAACTAAACAAGGAGTGTGTAGCAGGGATGTGGTTTTGCAAATCTAAGTTTGTTTATTGAATGGCTCTGTGTTTTTTTGTTTTGTTTTCTTAATATGCCTCTCTTGCCTACAGGTTTTTATTTTGGTCTTCGGATGGTACAATTTCCAGCATACACCGAGTGTCCCTCAGTGGAAGTGTTACGATAAATGTTTTAAGAACCACAGAAAAAATAAAGGCTATCTCACTAGATCTGGTTGATACAAGGCTCTACTGGATCCAACACGACCACCAGAAAGAGATTTCCCATATTGGATCATGCGACTATGATGGTGGAGCTGTTCGTTTGCTCAAAAATTCTGTCCGGTGGGTTTTTCTCAGCTTGTCAGAATTAAAACACTCATTTCAGGGATGCCATTAAGCTCTCTTCCTCATTCTCCCTTTTACCGTGTCAGTTCATAACATGAGGAGTA
Organism: Grallaria varia; assembly: GCA_013396735.1. NCBI lineage: Eukaryota > Metazoa > Chordata > Aves > Passeriformes > Formicariidae > Grallaria > Grallaria varia. Next base: position 429,730 of record VWZG01006594.1, read on the forward strand.
TGAAGTGTAGTACAAATGGCCTGAAACTGTAAATCTAAAATTAATGATGGGAAACTGCAAAAATATCACTATTGTAAAGATAATACTGCCATTCACTACTTTCCATCTTCCAAGCTTTTAGCAAATGATAAGTAAATCCTTAGAAATCCTCTCCGAGTGTTTATTAGTGGCCTTTTTCTCCTGATAGAAGAGCCAAAAGGAGAGATTAAATGATTTATCCAAGGTCACAGTGGGTGAGCTCAGGTGTCTGAGCTGTGCTCAAGAGACCAAACTAGATCAGGTCTTTCCCTTCCTCCTCTAAGCCTGCTGTCATCCTCAGCTGCTGAGTGGGGAGGCTTGGCTCTAGGCTCAGACCCTCCAGCAAGCAATGGCAGATGGGTTGAAAATTGTCCTGTACAAGAGAATTGTTGCTCTCTGGTCCCCAGTGCCGGGGCTCAGCACACCCGAGGGAGCTCTTAGACCCATGTGCTTCTGCCATGTGCTGTGCAGGGCTACAGGTGCTCTGTGCTGGTCTTGTGTTCAGTGAGGTGCTGGGGAAAAGGTCACCCGGTATCACTGCAGCGTCTGTCAGTGTGGCTGTACTGGCACACTTGAAAGACAGCAAAATGAGAAAAATACATGATTTTGCTGGGCTGCTGATTTAAATATGCAGCACTCCATTTGCGTATGAACACAAAGCTGGCTTCTCCCTGCACTGCCAGCAATCACATCGAATTTTTCCTTACCCTCTTTCTCCTTTCTCCCTCGAATTGGCTGTTGTTCACTAGGGCATCAACACTTTCCCTTTAGCCTGGATGACATGGATTCTCACCTGGATTACGTACTGAAAAGTGGAAGACAAAATTCCTTTTTTCAGTACTTTTTCTGCTTTCTCTTGTATTTACAACTGGGCCCTTTTGTGGTTCCTGCTAGCTGCTATAACTGACCAGTGAATGGAAACTACATTCCTGCAATAGGAGAAGAGACAGAAGATGGATTTTAAGAATGCCCTACTCCGACCTCTCCATCTCCACCTCGATTTCCTTGAACAGTCAGAATTGTCAGAGCAGGCACTGGATATTGGGAAATGGTGGAACTTATCTGACCTACAGCCTTCAAAAAAGCAAGTGTCTATTTTAGTTGCTGGGTTCACCAGAAGTGGGGTGACACCCAAGCTTTCTCTTCCAATTGAGTCAGTCCTGAACAATAGTTCAGAAAACCTGTGAGAAATGCAGGTTATCCATTTAGTGTTTATATCTTGCAAATTTGTAGGATTATTGCTGAATTATTTTGGAAATGTCTCTGCACCTCATCTGATTCTCATATGTAGAAGATAATATGATATATATGTATAACAGTACAAAGAAAAGTTATTCACAAAAGTGAACTTGACTGAACTGGATGCTCAGAAAATGTAAGACTGAGTAAATATATAGGAGTCAGGTAATGTGCCACTTTGTGTTATCTTTTCTTGTTGTAGGCATCAATTGCTTGGTATGTCTCTCTTTGCTGAGCACCTATACTACTCAGAGTTGAAATCTGGCATGATATGGAGAGCCAACAAATATACTGGAAAAGTTGTGGTCACAATTAGCCTGAAGCCATCATTTTTTCCACCAGTGGAGATAAAAATAGTACATCCATTTAAGCAGCCAGGTGCAAGAACTGATTCTCACTATTTGGGTAAGTAAAATGTAATGGTACAATTGTATGTGTGAGAATAATAATGTCATACACTCCAATTCTCCACACTAATAATTTTCTTTGGCAAAATTCCAGGCCTCACTGAAGTAAAGGAAAAAATTTCCTTTAACTTCAATGATCTAGTTCTACTTGTGTGTAAATCCAGCAGAGTATCAGGCTAGAGGTGTCAAACATCAGCTGCTCATTTCATTGATCTAAATACACATGCAAATAAATGTGACTTTCTCCTTCTCATCCTTTAGTTTACACAACGATGTTTTTATACTTTCCTGCTAAATGCACAAAGCATAAAGCTTTTTTAATCCTCTACCTGCATTATCTTTGTCAAATGTCTGCTTCATTCTGGAAGTTTTAGTCTAATGGAAATCTAAATACCTCTCATTATTGTGGCATTGAAGGACTTTAAGCACAAAGTATGTCCTACAAGTGATACTGTGGGTGTCTCAGCTTTGCTGTGAAATGGCTCAGTTAAGAGTCTGCCTGTCTTAGAAAGACTTCAGGTTGCCATAATAGCTATGGGATAAGAGCCTCAAATCTCTTTAATTGATATCAGTTGCAGCCCACAGAATGAGTTGGTCATCTTGCTGCCTTTTACTGTGGCTCCAAAAATGAAGGTAGTTGACTATCAATAACTCACCTTCCTTGAGGATTCCTGCTGAGGAAGTAGGAAGTGGGGAACGTCCAGGGGAAATAACGTCCCTTTCTCTGGTCTCTGGAAAGCAGACAGAGCATTCTTGCTTTAATTGAATAGCTTTTGTCACCAGTTTTGCGTGGATAAGAACAACCAAGAAAACAGCATAAAGGCGTTTCTGTGTTGAGCAATGGTTGCAGAACTCCAAAGGGAAGATGGCAACGGGTTGCCAGGGGTTCCCAGAGTTATAAGTGATATAAAGATACGAGGAAAATGTAATGTTTGTTTGAGCAAAAATGAAACTGTAAATATTTTTCTTGAACTATTTATAAATATCTACTATAAAATAGGCTTCGTCTTTCTTCATGCCACCCAACAGCTGCATATGATACCATGCCAGCTCTCCTTTTTGAAGACTGATCTGAGTCGGAAAATCAAAATCTTAAAAAAAAGCTTTCCCATTCAAATGCTTTGTTTTTAGAGCAAAGAGCTGTTGAGATGCAGAAAAAAAAGTACTCCTGGAAATCACTTTTACGCTGGTAAGGACAGGGAGCATCTATTCAGACATAATATCTGTGATGTGCTTCCTTTGAGAAAAACAGTCATCCTGGTACTCTCACACAGAGTAACTAAGGCAGGATGTGTTTGTGGTGCAGGCAGCGGCATGTCCGCACATCTCAGGGTTGTTACACCGAGATTTGGAAGGTCTTATGAGGTCTCCTTGGGTGTTTGTCACAATCTTGACCTACACATAAAGATGGAGAGTAAGAGACAATGACTGAGAAAGCTACTTCATGGTAGTGGTCTCCTGAACCTCAGGGACTGTTGGTTGTGCTACATCTCTCCACAAGAACATACAGCAAAATTTCATTGAAAATTTTCATTGACTGTGGGCATTTAGCTTTTATCCTTCTCTCAGAAGATTAACTTCACTTCTTCCACCAGAGCATTCTGCTTTCTGGTGTTTGTTTATCTTTTTGCTGGAAAAAGGCTTTTCCCAGTTTTATTAATATATAAACTACATGTGTATATGTATATAAAATACATATACCAGTGTTTTCAAATGCCTTGAGTATATAGCCCCATATTTCCAGTATGTTTAGCAAATTTTTGTAGGATAGCAAGTGTTGTCAACAGTAGGCCCTTCTTTAAATTCCAAATAACTTCTTGTAAAAATGTCCGGGAAGTGATGGAGTAGAAAGAAGCTTAACAGGCTGAATACAGATGAACCTTTCGGACCTTGTATGTACGTTGCTTGGCTTATCCACTGCAAGAAAGGGGATAAAAGGAGGACTAATGAGCCTGGAGTTCAAATGAGATTTATAGCTGATCTTACAACAGAGAAACCTGGAGATAAAAGCATACCTAGACTAATTGGATGCTCTGTACAAGCTAAGAAAATATATGTTGCAATGTAGTGTCAGCAGTGAATTATCAAGACCTCTTTAAAGCAGATAACTAGTGCGTTCCTTCAGATGAAAAGGGAACTGATGAGAAGTGTGCAACTGACATGACTTGATTTTTTTACTGCAATTTGAATTATTTACTTTGCTACTTAAATTCCCCATGTACTCTCTTTGATTTCTCTTTCAAATGGCTTCCCTGGATTGGTCAGGGCCAGTAAGTACAGAGAAGAGCATTGCTTCAGCTGTGGGTTTCGTGTAACCCCACCGAACAACTTTGGTATGGCACTACCATACTTTTATTAATGGCTTATATAATATCTTAATAGCCTTAAAATCTCAAAGACTGCTTCTGGAATTTTTTTAAGTGTCTTTTCTAACAGATAAATGGTATTCACTACACTTCCTTCCCATGAAAAAAGGTATTTGAGCAGCTTTTTCTGTGAAGCAGAAGTAGGAAGGCTTATGAGGATCTCTTGGGTACTTCTCTGCTTCCTTTGAAGGAACTTTGAACATATCTTCTTGGACATCAGAAAGATTCTGACTTTAAAATTTAAATTCAGCATTTATAACACTTGTATTTCTCATAGATCCACTCCAATACAAAGATTCTCTAGACTGTGCTACTACTTTTTGTCCAAATGAAACACACAGTCATTACGATCTGTCCAGCCATTCTTTTTGTTAAATAATGGGAGTAATAATGTGATAATAATTCTCAGTCTTCATATGCTATCTGTCTTTTAAAAATCTCTCTCTTATTTTGCATGTGTGCTCTGTGTCATTCTCTTATTTCGGAGTGTTTTACAGAGTAATATATACTACTGTGCAGGACTGGTGACATATGAAACCTGCTGCACAGTTTTCCCTTTCATAGTAACTATACGTATGCACCTAAGCCAACCCATCCCTTACTTCAGCCTCCCTAGATCTGCTTGTGCTGACATAGAGCAGGAAATGATCATTAGCACAGACGTACTCTTAGTCTTCCAAGCACTTTATTTTTACAGTGATTTTTGGCCTGATTTTACCAATAGAAAATAATAGAAGTTATTTTCCATTAATAAGAAGTTCCTTGGGTTGGGCAACCAGATGTTGAGAAGACAATACATCTCCGAGCATCCTTCTACTTGAAGGTTGTTATGGTAAGAACTTTGTTACACTTCACTCTATTTGTTCTTCCAGAAAAAGGAATCTGTGATTTGAACAGAGAGAAGTGCAGAAGAAGAAGTTGCAGGCCAGACTCAAGGACTCATCGGTGTAAATGTTCTAGTGGCTTTATTTTAAGTAGAAATAAACAGTTTTGTGAAGGTAATTTATGAATCTCTCTTCAGCTTTATTCCATCAGAGGAAAGAAAATTCTTCTGTTCTTTTACTTCTTGAGTACGAAAAAACACTACAAGGTTTTAAAAATTCCAGTTGTGCCATTTAAGTTTTGTGCCCTTCCAAGTTCTGAAATAGTCTAAGGAGAGACCTATGAACATGTCAGAGGTGAGAAATTTTGGTCTTAGTCTGAACAGGTAAAGCAGCTTCAGATAAGTAGACATGCTTATGTGTCCTAATTTAATTTTTAAATAAAAGTGAAAACAGATTCTTCACCAAAGGTGAAACATTGAACAATCCTGCAACAAGATAGTACTACTTTCAAAAAAGACAGGAGTTTTTAACATGCTTCTAAATATTTTAATCTGGATTGTTTTATTAAAAATCTTATATCACTGTTAGTAATAGACAAAATAATACTTTTTGAAGCATCTTTTTCACTACATGATAAGATTTTATAAGACATAAAGGCATCAAAATTCCTAGCTTACAGGATTTACAAACCTGCCTGAGCAGCAGCATTCCAGTTCTTGGGAAATTCACGAGGATTTCTTTCTGAATTTTGAACTCTTAATACACTTCTGCCTTCTGAGATTTCTACTTAAGTCATGTTGAAGCCAGAATTTTTAAAAGAATTTTTGTCTGAAGATGCCCAGTGTAATTTTTTTGGATGCACACAAGGTTTAAATGGCACCAAAATCTGTATGGAAAAGTGTATTTTTAATAGTCCTCTAGGCACCTCTAATGGACATGTGCAGCCTGAGTATATTTTGCTTGAAGTTTTTTAACACTGATTTGAATAAGGTCTGCAAACTTGCTGTTTTATAATTTGTTAGGAAAAACATATTTTGTTAAAATGAATGCAAAAAAAGAGGTACTTCTTGCAGACTATTTCTTTGTTTCATTAATCCATTCCCTGACACTGGTTGATGTTATTCTGACACAACAAGTGTTCCTTTTGGCAGATATTAATGAATGTGGCTTCTGGAATCATGGCTGTACTTTGGGCTGTGTGAACATCCCTGGTTCCTATTACTGTACCTGCCCAAGGGGTTTTGTTCTGCTGCCTGATAGGAAAACATGTCATGGTAAGTAGCATCATACTGGGGAGAGTCTTCATTTAACACTGGAACTGCTAAAAGTTTTGTGTGTTGCATTGCTCGCTTCCGATCCCTTATTACATAAGTAGGATCAGCTTAAACTGAGTGAACCAATTTCAGATGTCATGTTCAAGGGAGTGTAAGTTACACGTGAGTAATCGTATCGGCCGCTTCAGCAGAGAAAAGAAAAGTCACGTCTCCAGAGATACCTCTCTGGCTCTTTGCTCACATTAGCCACCATGCCACATTCCAGGTGGATAAGCAGTGGTATCTTTTTAAATATGGTTTCTGAATTTGACTCACTGTGGCTAGCCTGCATAAGAATTTGCCCAGTCTCTGAATGAGCAGCTTACAGCGTCATCTTTTTTCTTTTCGGATCAGGGCTGATGTGTATGACATTAATGGAATTAAATGTGTATACTCAGCCTAAAAATGAATTAAACCTTTCTAAAGTAAGTCTAGAACATAAAGTGTGAAAAACATCCAAATTTTTAGGTCTTGGGATATTCCCAGTCACTTTTGAAGTGAAACTTATGCATAGACAAAGGTCCTTCTGCCTTGTTTCCTTGGAAATAAAACTGGTATAAGCTCCAAGTAGGAGTTCAAGTGCACACCGATCATGGCAGGATCAGGACCTAGGGTATATTAAGTCATACATCACTACTTTAGCAGTCAGTCTGTCTCTTTTAGACCTCCAAGAATCACTTCTTCCTCTCTTAAGAGGCAGTCAGGAGCAGGTTTCAGTGACCCAAACATGGTGGTTCAGGGTGTGTGTGACAGCTGCAGAAGGCAGCCAGCTGTGACAGAAGGCCTGTGAGAGTGCTGTAGCCAGAGGCTAACAGGAGGTGGGGTATCCTTTTGTGTCCAAAATAACACTTAGACACTATGCAACTCAGTTGTATGTTGGACGACCAGCTTGATCTATATGCCTACATTTTGAGTGGCTCAAATGCGATAGTTTTCCTAACACAGGCTAGGGATGCAGCATGGACAGTGTAACTCCTTAACTACTGCAGCACAAGGCAGAGGTACCACCAACTATGCAATTTGAGAGAGACAAAGAGAGAGAGAGAGATGTCCTTTACAAAGCTCTTCATTTGTTGCCACAAACTTTGGTCAGAAAGAAACTCAAGTTCAGTTTCTTGAGCCTATTGTCTGTGCTTAAGCAGTTAGGACAGTCCAGTCCAGGTTGCAGTTGCCCTGGAGAAGTAACATTTGCAACAGCTATGCACCATTTAAGCCGGTGTACGCAGCTGATTCAAAGCAGCAGCTGTGGGAAACTTGCATTAGTTCCAGTCTTCCAGCAGGTGTTGCCATATGGCACTAGAATTGGGATAGAGATGGAGCACTGCAACACGGAAGGTGAAAGGAGCATATCCTATGAAACTGCATAAAAGAAATACTCAAAAAAATGTGGGCACTGCAACAATTCTAGTGGAAAGTAAAGGAAAGCTATTGTCAGGTCGTTTTTTTGCCTGCACGGCTTCTAAAATTGACACCAAGGAACACAGCTTTGTTCCAGTAAGGTTCATCTCCCGTTTTCGTTGATTCTAGCTCTGTTACACCTGGACTAGTAGGCAAGTAGATTTTCCTCATTCTCTTTGTGTTTTATACTTATTCTTTCAGTATAAATTTCTTGTAACTTTCTAAAGCTGGTCTGTTTTTTATGAAATGTAAGAAAGAATTCTATTTTGATAACATGTCTGCATAGCATTTTGGAAAACTTAAGGATGATAATATAATCGCTTCAGGACTCAGCAATTCTGGTTTTCTCCTGTGCTATAATTAGGACTGTGGAAAGAAAACTTGGGGAAAAAAAGAGAAACAAAGCAAAAAAAAACCCCTCAGAAACACCACAGAGTTGTTGTACTCACAATAGAACACCTTTTTTTAATATGTATTTCATTAATTTTTATAATAATTTAATTTTTCCCCCTCTTCAAATTACTATAGAGCTAATTTCCTGTACCAGTAATGACACTGAATGTAGTCATGGTTGCCTTCAAACATCTAAGGGTCCTGTTTGCTTTTGTCCAGAAGGATCTATACTCAAAGTGGATGGCAAAGCATGCACAGGTAAGTAACCCCTTTTTCTAGCTGTAGTGACTGCCAAACTCTGTTTATTCTTGGCACTGAGAGCCAGAAGTGAATGAAGGCATTCAACACTAATTTTGCACAGCTCTAAATGATAGTACAAGATAGGAGGTAATAGAATGTCAGGTGCTTTGGGTGCTGAATGAGCAATATTCATCTATTACAAATAGATTTGCATTCACAGCAATGTCCAATGTTTGCAGGCCAAATTCTTTTGTTGACAGCACAGATCAAGGCATGTCAAAGGTTTTTGTTGTAAAATTTGTATTTGAGGGGAAATACATGTACAAAATTAAGGCTTGGGTGAAATCTGAAGACAACTTTGTTGACATCACGCAGCCCAGGTTCAGAGTCACTCTAACTTATCCAAAAATGAAATTTTGGTAGTCAAAATACTCAAAGCTGCTACATTCATTAATCTGTCATTCCCCATTCCAGCAATTTTCCAAATTCAGGGGACTGTAGCTTTTTAACTGTATCTTTTCAGTCTTGGGGATCAAGATAGCCCCATTACTGCCAGCCTTACACCTTGAACAAAATCCTCTTTCCCTTTTAATCCATCTTGTATTGTGGCCAGTACTCTACATAGTTCAGTCATTATTGCTGTTTTGCTAGGGACACTCCACTGAGTAAGCTCGGGTTGGCATTGAGAATATAATAGAAAGAATAAGAAAAGAATAATTTATTTTTATTTGAAAACTTGGTTTGTTGCATTAGAAAATAACTAGTTGCCATCCTAGCCTGATAAACTTCTGAAGAGAGAATTGCATTAATTTGCTGTTTCTATGCATGGAGTGCGCAGTCTATAAAATTTATTACTCTTTAGTAGATGAAATGAGATTTGCATGGGAGAAGAGTTCTCTGAAACAATGAACATATGGAAGACCTCTCTCTTCATGTGTCTCATCCTCCCACCTCCTGTCTTGTGTTGTAAATTTTCAGGAAAAACTCTGTAACAAGTTACTACTAATTTGTTTTCACTTCATTGGGCTTTTGCTTTTAGCAGGAGGCCTTTCGGTAAATATGCCAGTCACTGAGATGATTTGCACTGTAAAAATCCTGAGCAGAGTGAATCATTCTCTTATACCTCTGATTTTGTTGTATTTTATTTTTTTTTAGAACGGAACAGTAAAATTTTACAAATGCTCTGTTTAAGGTTGTACCTCTCCAGATAATGGTGGCTGCAGTCAGATATGCTCTTCTTTAAGCCCATTCTCCTGGGAGTGTGCTTGTTATCCTGGATATAAGCTTCAGCGAGACAGAAAGCACTGCACAGCTATAGGTTGGTGTCTTAGTATGCCTGCATATTTCTGCCAATGAAAGTAAAAAACATTTTTGAGTCCTTTAGAGTGGATGGTGCAACTGGGATCCTTTTTGCACTGATTTAGGTTACCTTGTGAAACTTGGGAAGTAGTAGTTGTTAAGAAAGATAACCTACTTTGGAAATAATCCAGAACAAACACCAGTATATGGTTCAGTCTCCCTCTCCGAACGTTCAATCTATGATCCAACTTCAACATTTCACTCTGGGCTCTCATCCTGAAATATACAGGGTTTTGTGCCTTCATATAAATGTGGGTGTAAGTTTCTGCCCAGTGTTACTGACCTGGGACTGAGGTCCCTGCATTTGGAGAACAGGATAGGGAATAGTCTGTTGAAGGACTTTCCCTACAAGGATAGTTCTCTCCCACTGGCCCCAGAAAGCCCAGGTATTCGATGTGCGCTTTTGGGTTTCAGACCCTTTTGTTCCTTCTGAGAGAAGGGCACACCCTGATGAGCAGCAAGGTGTAAGCAATTGTCCAAGAGAGAGGAGGAAAGAGAAGTTTGTGATTTATTTCAGGAACAAAGGAAAAGCTCTATTTTTTGGAGGACAGCATTTTTCTTGCTTTTAGTGTGAAAGACTTCTCATATGCAAAAGTCAAGTGTTCTGGCATTTATTGTGATGCTGTGAAATGCTTAGAGGTGATTATCTTGAGGCTAAATCACTCAATGTGAAATGCAGTGGGGCTAGTGACTGCCTTTATCAAAAATTTTGAGACTGATGCTGAAAACTTATATTCACATTTATCATTAATTTCTGAGGCAAGTGGAATGTAAGAAAATTGCCATAATTTCTTTGTGCTTCTGTTCCTCATTTTATCTTTTACCATTACTTACTTACAACACTAGCTTGGTAGCAATGCAAGTTAGAGACCACTTTGAACTGAGTGCAATTAACATATCGGCGAATTTTCATCAACAGGTCCTAAGCCTTTTTTGTTATTTGCAAATGGCCAAGATATTCGCCAGATCAGTTTTGATGGAACAGATTATATAAGTTTACTTGACTGGCAGATGGGAATAGTCTTAGCACTGGACTCTGACCCAGTGGAAAATAAGGTAAGGCATTAAAAACGAGAGGATTTTGAAGTGTTGCAAGGACAAATGGATTGAGCTTTCATGTGCCTTAACCTTTCTGCTGTCAGTGATCTGGATTACACATAGTGCTGCTCGTTGTTGCGTTGCCTGCCTAGGAACAGAATTGGTACGGACTGTCGAACACTTGTTGAAGAGTTTTATCCTTTACTTACTTATTTAATGTGCTTTGTACTTTGGCAATGATAATTTACAGAGAGTGTTGATTACTAAATTCACTTCAGGCATGATTTCAATTTCAAAGAACTTTTGTATGACTGGTAAGTTTTCTCCATTAAGATTGTAGTGCTGTTTTCTGGAAATATATTGTGGGGTTCTTTCACTGTGTAGCAATAAAAGCAGTAGTATCTTTTTTTTTTTCTGTACAGCTCAATCCGACAATCCCTGCTAAATGTAGGAGTAATCTTAACAAGAATGACTTACCATGTCCTGACATTATTGAGCAAAATTACTGAATGCTCACTGAGTTTATTTCTCTTACAAAATACGTTTCTCATGTACAAGATAGTGCTATTGGGAAACAGAAGTCCTCTCTGCAGAAAGAGCTGTTTGTTGGTGTGGCTGCGTCCTAATGCCCTACTCCTTGCCTGCAGAAGTGGGAAGAACAGGAGTTCAGCTGTGCTTTGCTAAACTTCCATGGCAGATAGTTGTATTTTCCTGTCATGAGGCTCATTTACTTGTAAAAGTGTTACAAAGAAATACTGGTTGGCACAGTGAAAGTCGATGATAAACTCAGTTAAGTTGTTGGAAGCACCTCAAGACCCAGATGGACACGGCTAAACAAATATGAATGCCACCAGGTCTGCACTTACTGGAGGAGCATTTCTGGAACATTGCCACTTGCTCCTGAAATAGGGCCCTGCTGGAGAACCAGCAGTTGTTCTGTGCCGTGCCAAACATAAATCAGCTGTGCTGGTGACACTGGGTGTGCTCCCGTGCTCCTCTCCTGTGGGGAGCTCAGCATGGCTTTGGGGTGGGCAGTTTGGCGTGACATTGGGGTGGGCAGCACAGAGGTGAGGGGACGTGCAGGGGCCCTGCCAGGCTGCAGCAGCCTGGTCTGGTCAACATAGAACTGAGTGGCAAGGGAGCATCCCTTTGTGCTCCCATGGTATTGAACTAGCTTGTTTAATGCTAGACGCTTCCTCTTGTTGCTTTTACCTAGTGGTTAGCACCAAAACAAAATTATTTGTTTTGCTGTTACCATTCCCGAAGAAAGCCTCAGCATTGTTTTTCATGTGGTTCTGCCATATATTGTGTAACTCCCTCTGGGTATTGAATGCAAGACGAATTTTCTTTCCTCATCCTTGGAAACCACAAAACTAGCTTTCCCACCAGCAGAGAACTTTTCTTTTGACTCAAAACTATAAAGCCTCTCCTGGGTATATTAGAGCCTTGCAGAATAGACACCTAGAAAACATTAAGTTAACTGCAGGTTGAAAGAGAGAAAAAAAGAGAAGCAATTTATATAAAGTCCTTTTCCCCTTCCCAGCTCCTTGATACACATAGACTGCTACTAGCTTCTCCCTGCTGCTCCCTTTTTAACATGAGCAGCCAGTGGAATAAAGGCATGCTTCTTTTTGTTTCCTCAGCTGTGCTTTATGTGAGGTAACTCTCGCTGAAACAAACCTACAGGATATTCAGAGGGCTGTATATAGGGCAACAAGGATTTACAGCTAAGCAGAAGCTGCCTGTAGAAGTCATCCTGGTTGAAGGATAAGTGCCTTTTTACTTGATCAGGGATCACAGGTTACCTGTGCAGCTTTTTGTGAATAAGCAGTTTAGGGAATTTGCAAGACGAAAAAGTTGATTCAGAAGTGAAACTATTACACAAGAAAAGTAGAGTAGAAAGTGAGATGGAAACTAATGGAAACTAATAACACCTCGCCTGTTACTCATTTACAGATTTACTTCGCCCACACCGCCTTGAAATGGATAGAACGAGCTAATCTGGATGGCTCAAATCGTGAAAAAGTTATTCATGAAGCTATAGATACACCCGAAGGCCTTGCTGTGGACTGGATTAACCGTAAATTGTATTGGACAGACAGAGGGTACGTGCTGCACAGTACATTTATGTTGAAGCATGCCGTAAAATATTTGGAATAAATGACTGGTGATACAGAAATAGCTGAGATATCGCTCTAATTCAGTAGTGCTTCACATTCTGATTGGGTAGTTGTAATCTCAAGCATATACAGTTGGAAGGTTCTTTAAAACTGAAATGCTGGAAGTTCACTTTGAGTCTGCCATTGTATTTTTATCTTTGTCTTTCCAAGAAGCAGGGGTTTGGACTCAGTTGCAAGGAATCTAAAGCATGTACTGTATATATACGTATATGTATGTGCAGATGTGCATGTGAATATATATGTTTACACTCATTTATATACATACACTGTGGTATATTTTTATACATTCATATAAAAAAATTACAATATTGAGTACGTCTTGGGCAGAAGTCAGTGTTGTTGACAGCTAGAATCATGGCCCTTTAAGCTATTGTAGAGTCTTTATCGATTATCTCTGATAAAAGAGGAATGACAATATGACTTCACATTTCAGCTGCTACCTAAAGGAATGTGCAGAGAGAAACAAAACTGACCTTTGGTGAAAAGGCAGTGTGCCACCAAAACACACAACAAAGAGTGTTGATCACTCCTTGAAGAGTGATCATGTTTCAGTATGCTCCATAATTCATTAGTCAATAGAAAATAATTTTGAAAGTTCAGATCACTCTTTCTCCCTTATAAATACGCTGCTAGTCCACTTCCTTGCTAATAGGTACAATCTTGTCAACGTGATCATGCTCCTGTAGAAATATACCAGTGTTTCTCATGAAATGGCAAATTATGGTGCTTGTCTCTGTAAGACAAGAGTCCAGGAGGAATCTGAGAAATGGAATCTGCAACTTTCTTTTCACTCACCACATTTAGCGGTTTGTATTCCACATTTGAAGGAATATGTTTCTCCTTCTATCTCTGTGTGGCCTTTCTTTGAAGATTCAGATAGGCATTGAAGGCTGTAGGCTTGCTTTTAGGTAGAGGCTAATAATTGTTTGGCAGGGTGAAGTTTCTGGAAAAAAGGTGAATTCAAAGACTGGTGATGTAGAGTACTTGACTCAGCCATAGATTTTATGAATGATCTTAGGAACCTCAGCCTCATACTTTTCTGCAGAATAAATGTAATATGTAAAATGATTGGTGATTTCTGGATGAAAAATGCTATGTAAAATTACCCTTTAAAAAAATTCTATATACCTTTGATAAGTGCATTCAGTTAGTAGCTGGTTTTTCTCCTGACTCCCTTCAGAGCTAACAGTTATCTATTAGTGATCATACTTCCAACTCATTATTTGCTCAAAGAAGGAGAACTTAATGTCTTCTGCAGAGCAGCAGGTATTTTATCATCATGCCCTGGACCAAATAATGAGGCTGCAACATGAATTACTGGTTGATAAAACAACTAGACTCCCCACATCAGCAGGATTATTTCCTGTCACTGTAAATTTATTTATTACAGCTAAACTAAAGTGATGCAAAATCTTAGTACATTCTGCCTGAGAAGGTAATTAAAAAGATAGCAGGGATGACTTAACAGTGCTCTGTGTGTTGCAGGAAGGCGTGCATCGAAAGGAGCAATCTGAATGGAATGCAAAGAAAATTTATCATCTGGGAGGATATCTCCCAGCCCCGAGGGATTGCCATTCACCCATTTGCTAAGTAAGGAGTGAAAAATGCAGTTTATCATGTAATGCTTGGGGACGTTTTTTAAAAATGAGCATGCCAACCTTGCCCTTTTGACAGTCAAAACGTGCATTAGTCTCCTGCTAGGTTAAGTCTCTGTATGGCAGAATTGTGTGGACTGCAGTGTTTTATTGCTGGGTTTCTTTTGTGAGCTGGGATGTGTTCATTTCTCATACAGATTTAAAAGAAAATACCAGAAGCATTAATGATATTGTTTGCAGTTTAAGCTAAAGAAAAGCATGAGCAACTGAAGTCACTCTGACAGTTTGTAAGCACCACACTACAAACTTCGATGGTTCCATACCTATCAGCGCGAAGAAGGGAGTCACTTTTAACCAGCAGTGCTTACAAAGGAGTTCTTTGGCCATGGTTCAGTTTATGAGCAAACTAAACTTAGTCTACTGTTGTTAAGGTCTGTTGGTTTAAATGCTCCTAATATCTTCTTAAGTAGTATCGAGATGATCCCAGGAGTTTTGGGTGTTTAAACTCTTGATGAAATTTTGTCTATTTTAATCAGTAGCAAAGTCCCATGAATTTCAGTGAATATGTCTGTAGTAGGAGCATTTTTAATCTGTTGATTTTTTTAATATTTTTTTTTTTTTAAATGTTCATATCCTGCTATAACTAAGTACTCATGAATCAAGGAATGAAGCAAAGTTGGGGGAGAGGTGTTTTGTTAGCTTCCCTCTGGACATAAAAGACCTGAAAGCATCTTTCAATAGAGGTTGAAAGTGATAGAGTCATTCTGCAGGAAAACTTTGTAGAACAGGTAGGTTCTGGGAGATTGTTTATTAGACACATTGGTACATGCAAAGGGTACAAGGGGAAAGGGAAGAGGAAACCACTAAAATCTTCCTTTGTAGGAAGTTAATGGTGAAAGGATGAACAGGCATTATAGCAATGTCCATAGTTGTAAATATTGAAGAGGGATCTGAAACACGGTTAAGGCTATTGAAAATACTGATCCCTGCATTGGATACAGAAAAAGTACTTTGGTAAATAAAGCTAAATGAATCTGCAGGCTATTTCAGTAAA
The DNA here is from genome assembly GCA_013396735.1 of Grallaria varia. Classification (NCBI taxonomy): domain Eukaryota; kingdom Metazoa; phylum Chordata; class Aves; order Passeriformes; family Formicariidae; genus Grallaria; species Grallaria varia. Next base: position 445,154 of record VWZG01006594.1, read on the forward strand.
CCAGGCAGAGGCAACTTATGCCTGGGAAGTCAGGAGCCCAAGCTTTAGAAGTAATTTGTGAATTTGGTATCCCCATTTTAAGTTACTATCTAGCACTGTCTGTTTCTTGAAAACTGATAAGCACTCAGTGAATAACACACAGGACTCTACAGGGAGACCTTGAGAATCATGATTTTATTAAAAGAAGAAAATATACTGGTTTATGTTTCAAAAACAAAATAACCTGTGTACTCTTGCTTGTTTTCCATGGGTAGTGGGTAATTTTGGTTCCATTCGTGTATTATTACACCATTGTTTAGACAAGGGGCTAGCTAATGCATTGTCTTCCGTTATCTGGGTTTGCTAAGCCACTATCAACTGTCACGTGGAAAATCAAAAAGCAGATATAAAGACCTGGCAGTTTGCATAGGCAGGAGTTGTTTTTCAAAGGTTTCATGCTAGTGAACAGTGAGGATTCTGCATAAGACCCAGTGTAATCATCTGGAATCCTATGGCAAGTGTGAAAAGACCAGAAGCCAATATGTTTGCTTGAAGCTTGCACTTTTCCTCCTGTGACTCAGGGCTGCATTGCTCTGATCTGACCTTTCTGCTTTGAAAGAACTCCATGGAAAGAAGGACAAACATTTACTTACTGACTTCCTGTATTCTTTTGTTTTCTAAAGGAGGTTATTCTGGACTGACATGGGGCTCAATCCCCGGATTGACAGCTCTTCATTAGAAGGCATCGATCGCCAGGTTATAGCCAGCACTGGTCTGGTGTGGCCCAGTGGAATAGCTCTCGACTACTTGGCCGACAAAGTGTACTGGTGTGATGCTAAGCAGTCGGTGCTTGAGAGCGCGAATCTGGATGGTTCTGGTCGTCGAATTCTTGCCCAGAATGATGTAGGTGAGGTTTTGGCATTGATAATTACCTACTGCTGCTTGTCAATGTGTGTGTGTACCTGCGTATGTGCATGCAAATTACTGGTCAGCAGCTGTGCTGTATATCCCGTGCGATGCTGTGCTGAGGTTAATGGGCTCACTTTAGTTCATGCTGTAACCCAGCTGACTTTTATTCATTTTAGCAGAAGTATGTCATTCTAACAGTCTCGGTTTTCACTAATCAGTCACTTTGCATTGCAAACAGCGGACTTCTCTGCCTACACAGAAAAATGAAAATAAGGAAAAAAGTTAAAAATGTGGTTCGCTGTTTCATGCATGACTGCTTAGTTTAATTCAGGTGTTGCTGTGTTTATTATATCAGTGAGTTATTTTGACATAAACTGAAAGATAATTAATCTTTGTTGTTAAGGTCCTTAAGCAGCAAACCTGCATCTGCATGTTGAACACTGAAATAGTTCTAAACACACAGGATACCAAATGGAAAAATGATTTATACAGTGTGCTAGTAGTTGTTATGGCATTGAAGGTGAGCAGAGTGGGCTCTTGGAGGAATCAGTGTTCTTCAGTGGAGAAGACAACAAAAGGTCTCAGCAGAGTGATTTTCCAGCCTTCCTTTCCTTTGCCTGCACATATACTGCTGTACATTCCACTTTGCAAATGATCTGCAAAGGAGGACCTTGAAGCCTGAACAAAGTTTCACCTTTTTTTCTTCCACAAGGAATGAGTCAATGTCTTATGGGGAGAAAACAGAGGAGAGTTAGGAGCACTGTACAAACACAAGCTATGAGAAAAGAGGTAGGCTTGGAGCAGTGATACGGCTGTTGTGGGGGAAAAGGACATCAGCACCTGCAAAGAAGTGAAAGAATTGAAAGGCTGTAAGGGTATGAATTTAGAGAAGCAGAGAGACTTGATACCCTGGTGTTTTGCTAATGCTGTTGGTGAGACCAGAATTCAGCCTGTGTTCTTGGGCAGCTGTACATTGGAGGACGGGAAGGTGGCGCCTCTTCACAGGTGTTCTGCTGTAACTTGAATTTTTATTACAGCAGCTCCCTCTAGCGCTCCTATACTGAGAGTTCATGCAGTAGAGCTGCATGCAAAATGGGTAAATTGATTCTGCTCTTCCCCTAACCCCGTTTTCAGCTGGAAGTAAAACAGCCTGTAAGGACCTGCCCAAGGCAATGAACAAGACAATCATTCCTTATGTTTATGCAACATTTTGGGGTTGCGCTGTTCTGGAAAAGGTTCATGTGATTATTCATTTTTTTTGTTCTTGCAATCTGCATCAATTGACGCTATGCTTCTAATCTTAATCGTTAGTGTATTCATAAATTAAGAGGTTAAGGAATTGCTGGTCAAAGCAGGGTTCTGTTTGTGGATAGTTCAAGCTATGGATCCTAAACCTGTGAGCAAATATTTGGGTGGGGACAGTGTCTAGGTCTTGGGCTAGTTGCTCAAATTTAATGGAAAGAAAATCTAGGAGCCAAGACCAGTGGTTAAGCATAGCTCAGTGGAGATAGTAAAGTGCCAACAATATGCTCTTCAACTTAACACATAAGAACACTCAAACAATGTCTTAGAAATTTTTTTATATAGGAGTGTTTTTTTTCAGTTTATCTGTGAGATGTATTGAAGATTTACCAACACATAATCCTCCTCCAAGGCTCTAATTTACCTGTTGTTTTGTTTGCCTGTTTGCTTTGCTTTGATTTTTTAAATTTTTTATTTTTTTAAACTAATACATTCTGGGATCCCAATTTCGTTACTGAAATTAAACATCACCTAGATGAGGTCTACATCAAAAAGCAAAAACTCAGATCATAAAAATCATAAAATTTGTGCCTACAAAACATACCTTTCATAGGGACTCAGACTGCAGCGGTACAGCGTGATGCACATTCTGGCTGTGAGTAAGGACCAGCACAAAGCAAACCTGCTTAAGCCAGGAAGCAACCACTCTGAAAGCAGATAGACATCCATGGAAGAACACTGTGTGTTCTTACCTTCCATTGCAAAAAGCTTGCCCAAAGGGTAGTTGGAAAGCAGGAGATTTCTAAGTGTACAAAAGGAATGTGTAGTCCCATATGGACTAAGGACAATTTTCTATCATGAAAGAGATACTAAAAAGAGTCAGAATAATTTTGTAAGGATCTTTATGTGTGCTGTTACATATGAAAGTGTCATTTGGATTCTGAATTGCTGAGCTTTTCTCTGGAACTCAAACTAGTGATCTGAGTTTTCCTAGTGCAGATAATGTGCTACCAAGGAAAAGTTCCTTTACTCTGAACTTGGGATGGAATTTCTCACACCTAATGCTAGTCATGTAAATATTAGATGCGTGGTCAAAGCTGTTGTCCAGGATCCTGTTGTCATCAGTGAAGAGAGAGGAAGCTACCTGGATGATCTATTGCCTCCTGTGGTTTGTGTTAGCTGCTACTGTTAGTTAGTTTGCCATATGCACATGTGGACCACTGCATTGCACTTGTGTGTGCTTTTGGCACTTGCAGAGACCACACACTGGCTTTGGGGTCCTAATGTGAGTCTGTGACTACAGTGACTGTAGCTCCCAGGCTACCCTGCGTCAGTACACATACGCAAGATGACAAATGACATGAGCATCTCTCCTCCTTGTTATGTGAAGACTGCACAAGGAGCTGTGTACCCCAGCATCTCTGTGCTGGGCCATTTATTGGCAGAGGAAGGAGGTACTGCAATTCTGAAAGGCTGATCTTCTGGTGCTGCTTCACGAAATGATGATGTCTGAGGTAGAAGGATTTTGGTCTGCTTGGAGGTCACCAGAAGTATAGAGACTGTACTGAGTCAGGCAAGTGTCATAGCCTCCTTTGCCAAGTGCATAAGTAACGTGCCCATGGTCTGTCATTCACTGAGACACTGAGAGAAAATAAAGTGGAGAATTGGCTGTGGCTATCCCCCTATGGTAGAGGTTGACCTGTATGCAGATGATGCTTTTGTCTACCTGGTTTCTTGTATATGTTCTGCAGATGTGGAAATGATAAATCTAATGTCTTTGTAGGGCACCCATTTGCTGTAGCAGTGTTTGAGGACCACCTTTGGTTTTCTGACTGGGCTAGGCCATCAGTAATGAGGGTGGACAAGAAGACCGGCCAAAACAGGGTACGTCTTCGAGGCAGCATGCTGAGACCCTCATCAATGGTTGTAGTTCATCCTTTGGCGAAACCAGGTATACTGTAAAAACCAAGCAGTCATTCCCTTCCAGCTTCCTCTTGTTCACTGATATCAGTAGAAGAGATGTCCTCGGGGAGAGAGTTATCTTCTCAGAAATTGGCATTTTAAAGAGCCTTGCATAGTTAGACTGGCATTTATTGAAACCATCATCTGGGCTAGTGTCCCCAAGAATGCTAACAGATTTTGTAAATTTATATTCATGCCCAAGAATAGATTCTGGTCAATTACCACAAGGCTACCACAGTCTTTAAATTCCTATTTATCCTAGTTTATTGGCATCCTTCACACACACCAATAATAGCAAATTACATGGTGAAAGGTTTTGTAAAATTTATTAGTTTTGGGTGAAATAATTTGATTTTCTGTTGGGAACAATCCCCCTGTAAGCAGAAAAAAGTAATTCAGTAGACCAGGATTGAGAGAAGGTAATCACAGGTTCCCTATGCCCTTGAAATGTTCTTTCAGGAAATGTTAGGAGTCTCAATATTAAAGGAGAAATAATAAACAAAATAAAATAATAAAAAAATGTGGTACATGTATTAGATACAGTGTATGTGAACCTGATTTCCTGACAGAGGCTAGGTGATATTATATATGCTTTACTATATGTGTCTGTTGTTAAATTAAAAAAAAAATTAAAAATGTTCTGGTTTTTGTCAGTCCTTTTTTCTTTTTCTAACTCTGCACAGCTAAATGGAGTTGTTGACTGAAGAAGCAGCTTGTTAAGTTTCCTGTTTTTCTGCATTAGGGGCAAATCCTTGCCTTTATGAAAATGGAGGCTGTGATCAGATCTGTGAAAATAATTTTGGAATTGTCCATTGCAAGTGTCATCCAGGATTTGGGAAAACTCTAGATGGAAAAACCTGTCATGCTCTGAATTCTTCCAACTCAACAGAAGGTACAATTCTGCAGTTCCAAGAAAGACCCTTCTCAAACCTTTGAGGACCCTCACAGATAGCACTGAAAAAATTCACCTTGCTCTAATGTGAGGCATGATGGGGTGTTATCCTGGGACAATAACATGTTGTCTGACCACTGTAGTTTTTTCCCTTGGCATTTTAGCAGTAAAAGAGAAGTGTGCAGTGCTGACAACTATTGTGAGCAATGCATCCTGTTCCTTCTCTTTTGTATTTGAGAAAAACCACCAGTGAGTGGTTTTAGGAATAATTTGAGATCAGAAACAGGCTAGTCTTGGAGGATACTGATATTTATTTTAAAAAGAAGCCACCAAGATTATAGGAAAGTAGACAAGAGAAAGAAAATCAGAAGGTTAGCTCAGTCGATTTAAATAGTCTGTGTTGCATTTTTTCTCGTCTTTTTCAGGAGGCGTCTCTGTGCACAAGGAGGTAGAGCCAATGCCACCACCAGAGGTCGTGCTCCAGAGCCCACAGAGCAGTGGGATTTTTAAGGATACAGACAGTGGGGAAAAGCAGAAAATTATTTTTTTGATGGCTGAAATCATGGTATCAGGTAGAGTCTGATAGTTGTCTTCCTTATATTTACTGTGAGGCTCTGAACAGGTTTATAGAACAGAAAGGTATCATAGACCTTAAATGAAGAAAGGCTCAGTGTCAAAACTGGTGGCATTCATGCTTTTAACTTTCTTACAAGAAGTTGGGTCTATGCAGTTATGCCAGGTAGGACTTGTTTGATTGTCTCCATGGTCCTTTGCTATGCCAAAAAAACCTGATACTATTATCCGGGTCTAGAGAGCAAACGTTTCTAATTTGTATTACTTGAGAAAGTCTATCCCATAGATTTTTAAAGTTTATTGAGTTCCCCTGAACAAAGCTGAAGTAAACCCATTGAATTCTATATATGTTTGATGACACTAGATCATTAAATTTTACTAGGTTTTGAATACAGTATTCAGAAATCCTGATATTAAATGACTTATCAAGTCCATCGAGACAAAGGGAACAACCCTAATGATTGTGTTGGCTTGTCAACAATGATCCTGGAGAGCTAAGTTTTAAACCTTGACTGTATGTTTTGGTTGTCATAGTTTTTTGTTTGTTTAGTTTGGACTTTTGTTTGGTTTTTTCTCTAATACATATACAGTACCTCTTTTGATCTTTCCAAATATGTCTAATATTTTTTTGTTTTGTTTTATCTATGCTATAGATCAAGATGACTGCACTGCACTAGAATGTTATGTCAATGCAGAGTGTGTTTTGCTGGAAGATGGTGCTGTGTGCCAGTGTTTGAAAGGATTTACCAGGAAGGGCAACTCATGCTATGGTAAAAAAAAGACGTTAATATAACTTTTGGAAAACAGTCAGCTGTGGGAGAGGAAGAAAATCCATCTTCTTTCACATTGGCAGCTCTGCTGTGTGAGCCATGACAGAAAAGTCAATAGTATGAAAGGGATGATGAGCAGAGAGCATGTGAGATGAAATGGCTAATTATCACATGCCTTTTTTTTCCCTGAGTCATGAGGGTTAATCCCAATAATATTAAAAAGAAATAATGGGGATAATAGGAATAAAAGCATCATGTATGTATTTGTAAAAATTGCCTAATTATAAAAGCTCAGTTCATAGACATGACAGCTAATGTACAATTTAGAAGTTTGTATTAAAGAATCTCTTAAGAATTAGTATACCTGATGTAATGTTTATATAGAAGTGCTGCTTTTGTTTCCTTCTAGCACTAGAAAGAGGCTAACAACCATGCAACACATTGCTCAGGGTGGTCTTTAAATTTTTGGATTTGCATGCAACATAAATTGAAGAACTTTGTTCTCTCATAAAGACCAAGAGAGGAAAGTGTTAGAAAAAAAATACCATTTGGTGGCTAAGCATAAAGACTAGAGGAGTCTACGTTGCTGTAGAAAGGGGGGAAAAATTTTCTAAGCATATGTGTTCTTTCATAAAAAAAAGTTTCTCAATGACCTTACAGGTCTTTTCCAACCTAAATGATTCTCTGATTCTTTAATGTAAGGCTTTGCAAGGAGTTGGATCACTTCCTCCAAACGGATTTTTTTTAAGCAAGCGTTATTTATGGAGCCTCTAGGCCTCTAGCTGATAGTACCTGGTTGACTGTCTTAGGGTCTTTAGAACATCCCCCTCAAATTTCATACCAAAAAAGACCACAAAGTCCTTCTCTCTTGATTTGCTTCAGATGCACAAATGACAAGTGGCAGCACAGTCTGAGGGAGATTCATGATGTTTCTTTTAATTGATTCACTTGATGGTTTCTTGGCCTCTATGTCCTGTCTCCTTGTTTTGCCTCCCAGATGTTGATGAGTGCGCTGTAAATATGGACCGCTGTGATCGAAATGTGTCGGGCTGTATCAATACAGAAGGGGGCTATGTCTGTAAGTGCCTGGAGGGCTACACTGGAGATGGAGTCCACTGCTACGGTATGGACACACGTGAGCGCTGTGCTATGTCTGGGAGGCTGGGGCAGGATGAAGGAGCAAGAGACATATCTTATGATTTGGGCTAGCCTTCCATCAAGCTGTGAAGCTGTCAGCTGAGCTGTTCTGGTTCATTTTGAACAACCTGGTAGGCACATGGATCCCAACAGTGGCTTCTCCAGACAGCTGACATATATCATTTCTGCCTTTTTGATTCTTTCCTCCCTGTTTGAAGTGTGGCAACCTCAGCAACTGATCAATATGCAAAGCCTGCAGTTGTCAGTGAATATCTCCTCTCAGTGTTTGCACTCTTTTTAGCAGCTATAGAAGGAGAGAGAGGAAAAGTGAAGGGGAGGAGGGAAGTGGAGGTGAAGCAGTAGAGCTTTATTGGAAATCGTTGCCATGAATATAAACTAAAGCAGGTATTGAGTGTGTCATAATACTCATCAAATAATTCCAGGTCTGTTTAATAGGCATGAGGTTCAAGGTGTGACACTGACAACTTCAGTACATTTAGAGCCTTGTTAATAATCAGGTCCACCGATTTTCCCATCCAGCTCTAATGCCAGGTCTCTAGTTCATTCTTTTACATCTCTTAAATTCTTAATCCATTTTAGTGGTAAATATGAACAGGAAGCTTTTTCTCTCCAGTATTTGATTAGCACACAATTTGTTCAGAGCTTTATGAGAGTCTTGGCTTCTCCTTTTCCCTTTTCTTTTCCCTTTTTTCCTCTATAACCTGATTCAAAGCCGTTAAATTTGAACCAACTCTTACATAATCTTTACTGGACTTTGGTTCTTCAGTGCTGCTTAGGATAGCTAAAAAATTAAGAAAAATATCATTATTATGGGCAGGGTGTGGAAAGTATCAGAGACAAAAGATTCAAGAAGGCCTTTTGACAACAATGGTCAGAGACAGAGGTCATATATTTGAGGATGCTTGGAAGTGCAGATGGAAATGCACACAAAAGTGACAAGCTCCTCTTGCTGTCCCAGCACCACATACAAGGCGTGTCCCAAGGCAGCCCTGGGCACTTACTGCCTGTGGTATAGTTGCTCAGCTGGCAGGATTGTGGTACCTACCACTATTGTTAAAAAAGTCTATTATCTTCCTGAAGGCTTTAAGTTCAGAAAATAGTAAGATTCACAGCATTTTATTAAAGATGCAATATTATTATGATGCAAACAGAACAGGAACTAATTTGTGTTTGATGACTAGAAATGTACTATGAAACCCAGAAACTGGTAAGTGATTTGGTACTTCAGTTTTAGAGGCCTGCATGTGTGCACAGTGTGCAGAAATGTGCCAGTCCACCCTATGATAACAAAGGGTGAGTTCATATTGTGTTGTTGAAAGCACATTTCTTGAAATATGCAGGAACAGTTTTGTTCCTGGTTCTTTTTGCTTTTAAACAATGCTTTTTCTATACTGTTTTGAGCCATATCCTGTAACTTTTACTATGAAAGGTCCCAGTGGTTCAAGCAATCATTTCGCAAAAACTGGAGTAGTAGATCTGTGATTCCCCAAAGCACATGCATTCTGCTTACAGTTCATAAAATGAATCAGAGGCTGACAAACTCTGGCATGTGAATGCTTTCAAAGCTCCCACCTTTGAGGGAGGTGCTTAAGCGCTTAGGAACCAGCCTGTCAGGTGCCAGCCTGGCAGGAGCTGCCACAGTGGGCTTTGCTAGAGAAGGCATGAAGGCAAGGTGAGGATGTGCAGCAGGTTAGGGGTGAGAGGTATATATGAACCCAACACAGGCTCTAGCCTCTTCACAGTAATTCAGATCCCCACTAATTGAAGTATTTACACAAACTGAATAAACCTGTAGGTTTCTAGACCTTTTCCTTCTGCCTAAACTTTTTGTTTAGGCTGAACTAAGTGCATGGTACAGGGGTGGGGAGCTCCCCATCCCAAACACTTGTGCTGTCTTACTGCAAGAATGCCATACTCATCAGGGCACAAGGTATGAATAGCAATTCCAGGAGAATATAACTGGTACAAATAGGTCTTCTCTTCAACTCTTGTGCTTATTACATTTCATGGGGAAAGCTTTCCTTCCTTCTCCAAGTGGAGAGCTTCTGCAGCAGCACAGCATTCTCTGAGAGGCTGGTGAGGCTGTGGTCACTTGCTATGCTGGTTGGTTTTCCATTAGGTTCTCCATGAAGGTGTATTTGCAGAGGGAAATTGCTGATGTTTTTCCCCACTGCCAGGGGACTGCCGTGCTGCAACTGCTGCCCTTTTAACCGATGCTCTGAGTCATTTAATTCTTCTAACTGCAGACTGTTTGGGTGACAGATATTGATGAGTGCAAGACGAGGTCCCACACCTGTGGAGAGAACATGACCTGCACAAATACTGAAGGAAACTTCACTTGCTCGTGTCCTGATCATGCTTCGGGAACTGGCATCAGTTGCAGTGAGTAAATGGAGTGAGCAAATAAAATTACGTGGCCCTTCATTAAGAACTGTGTTCTTGGATAAATTGGTATATCAGGAAACGAAGGTATCCCTGTGTAGTGACCTACCAACCAAATTGTGGATCCGTTTAGCATTGCTTAAGGAGGAGGCTCTTTTGAGGTGGACTAAGGGACTAGGTCTGAGTTTAGTTTGGAAATATCTATGTTAAGGTTCAGTGCTAATTTTTACTGTCTAAATGTAACAACCAATCTGTCTAATGGCCTTTACAATCAACAGCAGAAGTAAATGCTCCTTGTAAGTAACACTTTTGGAGGTAATATCAGTCTGTGTCATTTTTCAAACTCTCTGTGTCTTCCTTCCCTCTGCAGAAGGCTAGCACAGAAACTACACATCATTTAAGACCCATTTGATTCTTCAGAAAAAAGCTTGTCTTTCAGATCTAGTCACTAATTTTTCAAAAGGGCTCTGAAACTATTTGGAAAATCTGATTACTGATTTACTGAAGAGAGCTGCTGAAGGTTCAGCACGAGTGACTATCTGACCCTGATTTCACTTGCCTCAGTGTGACAGCAGCATTCTTGGAAAATGTGGAGCTAAGCAAGTCATTGTCTTGTTCTGTGTCAACTCCTTTGGTCAGGGTGAATTTTACTCCAGATCAAGTGACTCTCTGATGATGGAGGGACACAATGTGATTGTCACAGATCTATTTCTGCAGAAAACCAGAAGGAAATTATGGGTTTCTTACAGAGAACATCTTTTCAGTTACTTAAGCTTTCAGTAGTTTCAAGTGTTACTCAGAAAATGACGATTTTAAATGATTAATTACTGGGAAGTAATACTTTCTAGGTCCCTTATATCATTCTGATCGCATGTCTTCTTGGTATTAACACATTATTCTTACTCTTTTAGCAAGATGCAATTTCCTTTGCAGAATGCACACACATCTGGGGTTCACTCCTCCCTTTCCATTCAGGCTCTTTGCCATGGCAGTTCTCCTGCAAATGAAATTTTAAAAAACAAATATCACTGAAGGTCATGATGCAATAAAACTGATGTGGGTCATAAAACTGATCCCATAATAGTGTGAAAGCAATTAGGCGTGTTTCTTCTAAGCTAGAAATTCTTTGCCATGTACCTGTTTTGTTCTGACCTGTAGATTTGATATAGCATCAATGTAGGCAAGAAAACACTCCTTTTCTGTAACGGTATGTTTGCAGTGTGGGTCATGCTGTGCAGAGATGTTAGTGCTGCCTTAAAAACCAGCTAGTTTGGATAGCTGCGTAAGTGACAGCATGTGTGATTCAGAGCAGGCTACAGAACCCTTTGGAGGACTGGGTCAGTAGGGTTCCCTGCTTCCCCAGTGATGTTCCTACCTGTACCTGAGCCAGCCCGAAACAATAAAAAATGTAATCTGCCGTGACACACAGATGCAATCAACTGGATGGCAGCAGTCTAGAAGTAATCTGTGTAAGAATGGCAAGTTGTATGTGAAAACTTCTGAGTCTGAGATCCAGGGGCATGAAATACAGTCACCCTTCACCTGTACCTCTGGTACTTTATGCATTGTAGAGGTTTACCATACCCCAAAGCTGCAGAAGTAGCAAAAATCATTTAAATGTAAGCACCTAGACAGTTGGTACTGGGCAGTTTTTCTTCAGAGCTGGACTCACACATCTAAATAGACAGAACTCAGTCTGTGGCTCTTTCATTGCAGATCTAAAATCAAACATATTTAATAATTCCATCTAAGGTTCTGTGTGCCTTAATTTGATAACCACATAAGCACATAGGTAGAACACAAGTAATTAATTGAAATTAGATATTTTTATCTACTTCTGTACCCTGAAGTTCTGGAACTCTTTTGTAAGATCATGTTGCCAATGTGGCCAAAGGTTTGAGATGTCCTTGTGAAATCCTCTGTTTCAGAATCTACTGTTCCACCAACTGTTGTCAGCAATGAATACTCTACACACGCTGTGCAAGGTGACACTGTAGGATGCCCTCCTTCATACGAGTCATATTGCCTTCATGGTGGAGTGTGTAATTATGTGTCTGATCTACAAGACTATGCCTGCAAGTAAGTACAGAAATTTGTGGTTTCTGCGCTAATGAATGGCACCCTTATGGTGCTACCCCTAATTAAGTGCAGGCAGTGAAGGGTTTGTCCATGAATTATCTGTTCATCACTCATGCTAGCAACTAGAACTAGACTCTTTTCTGTAAGTGATCTCTGTAAGTTTCAGTATGTGGCCGCTCTGTTCACACTCATTGCAATTAATAGCAGGACTGGTTTTGTTCCCTAAGCACTTGATTCTTTGTTTTGGAAATGGGAGGTAAGTTGTTAAATGACTTAGTGCTCATGGCTTTATAGAGGTGCTTGCTGTCTCTTCTGTACATACCGTGCTGGCTTGTACTTCCCTGTTGGTCTTGCTGTTCACATGTAGTATTCAATGAGGTGGAAGAGGACACCTCTGACTTGCCTTCTCTGAGTGAGACCAGGGAGATGTCTTCTGGTGTCAGCATCTTCCCTTACAGTTGGAGAGTCTTGGTCCCTGGCAGAAAGGATACAACATAATGGCCCTCTTAAAAACAAGAATACCAATGAGACCTACTTCCCCCCTCAATATCTTTGTGAAGCCTTATTCTGGGTTCCCCAAATGCAGATACTGATAAAAGCAAGGAGAATTGCATCTCTCCAGAAGTCAGCCTTGGCCTGGTCAATGTGGCAGCCTAGTCCCATGGGCTAATCACTTTTCAAAACCTTTAATGCTGGAGTTCAAGCCTGTAACTTGTCTATGTTTGAATCTGTGCTCTATCTTTCTGCAAAATCAAGCATAAAGGTGTTTACAGTGGGACAAATCCAGTGCTGTGTGCCATGGATTTTCTAAGCTCAGCAAAACCCTTGGGCAAAGACATTACAGCAGATGGACTCATGGTCACCTCTGGTATTTGTTATGAATTTTTAGTGCAACTTTTAGAGGTGTTGAAAATATCTTTTTTTTTTTCTCCTCATAGGATTTCTTTTATTCAAACTAAAGAGTCTAAAATTGCAGATTACACCTTTTTTTCTCTTATTTGTTATGTGTAAGTGCATAATAAAATTCTAAATACACATATTATTCAGTTCTGGAAGTGGAAGTAGTCAAAAAAAATTAAGGAGCAACCATGCTTGGCCGTGCTCTAGGGACCAGAGTTTGTGCATGTGCTTCGCTGGCTTCTGACCTTGCCAAATTCTCACTAGATGGCAGCATTCATTCATGTAGGCTCTAAAATATTAACTAGCAAAACGAAGTAACGGTAAGATGCTATCTAGCCAAAATATCTAGCACAAATCACATACCAAAATGTGATTTGTATTTTAATGAATAAAAGATATTTCACTAGAAAGTAGATCTTCCAGAATGTTTCAAATTCATTGTGATCTAACGTTAAAAACTTAGCTTTTTTTTTTTTTTCTGCCTTCCCACATGTATATATTCTAAATTGTCACAGAAGGAGAGTGCTTGTGCCTGATTTAATAATGAATGCTGGTATAATGATTTCAGAACATTAGGTAAAAGCTCCTACTGGTCAGATCCTACTTCTTTTGCATATTTGACTAGCTCTTGGACTTGAGTAAAATTAGACCAGTAAGAATTGTGAGAAAGAGTTGAGCCTGTGTTGCTGAGAGATTATTACAGATTGAATAGACTTTTTGTTGGGTTTTTTTCCCCATGTATTATTTATATGTCTCGTCGCACACAGTAAAACTAGGCTGGGATTCTTTGTGAAGTATTTCTCACTTTCTAGTGAGTTTCATTTGAGGGTTTCATGCATTGATAAGATATTTCTGTGCTATGTTTTACAATGGTAAAACCAAACAAATAAACAAAAACTGCCTACGGAAGAAGCTTTTAGTAAAACTAGGTTTTGAGGATATTTCTAACCCATATGAGTGATTTTCAAAAACACTTTCATTCACCTTTTATTTTAAAATAAAGATTCAGATTAAAATTCAATTCCCTTAATAAAATAACTCTGCAAATATGAATAAGTCCTATATTGCCTACTTGAAAGAAAGGGAAGCTGGAAGCACCTAAATTGAAAATCTTAGGGAAATACTAACCACACAGCAGGATTTAAGAGAAAATTATTTTTCCCTACTTTTTACCCATTGGAATCTGGAAATTGTAATCTCTATGTATAATTCTATAGGTGGTTCAGTAACAGTAAAAAAAAAATAGGAAGAAAAATACTTTTCATATTGAATTCTACAGAGTTTGACAGCGTTCCCTTGAAGTAATTTTGTCTTCATCACTACTGTATTTAACTGGATATTTCTGTAGCAGTTGCCAATGGCAGATCAATATGCAAGACAACTGAAGTGATGGTGTGGGGTCTTTCCTCTGCTGCCAGTCACAGAGTGTGCTCACTTCCTTTGCCAGCTGTGTGACGGGCTACGTCGGGGAGCGGTGCCAGTTCAGCGATCTGGAGTGGTGGGAGCAGCAGCATGCCGAGCGGGTGAAGATGCGGAATATCACCATCATGGTGTGTGTAGTGGTGCTGGTCCTTCTGCTGCTGCTGCTGGGGTTCCTGGCTGCCTACTGCCACAGGTAGTGCTTCCAAACACGTGCTGTGATTGCGTGGCACAGGGACTGAGTTGCTGCTGACTCTCACAGAGTGCTCATGGTGAAGGATGTGAGCCGGTCCTCAGCTGATGGATATCCCCATATCATCCTTGCTATTATTTTGCTCTTCAGCTTTTGATTCTATGAATAATGCAGTAAAAGTTCTGGGATGTCCCTGGCCTGCAGAACTCATATTGGTTTTAGTGAGCAACATGTGCCTGGAGGGAAGAGGAACAGGCCTTATCAGGTTTGCAGAGAAGCCATACTTTGTATCGATGAGAGAGTTTGGGAGAATGCTTTTTACTTCTTCCTTGGTTTCCCTTAGGAGCTCTAGATGCCTGAAACTCTCATCATAGGGTTTGGCTTTTCTCTGCTACCTATCCCATTAGTTTCCTTTTGCTTCCCTTTTAATGTAGAGTGGCACCTGAAAGATTCCTTCCCGTTGAGAAAAGCAGCCTACTAACCTTCCAAAACACACTGCCACAGTGATGGCTCCAGCAATGAACACAAAAGCAGTTTTCCTGGCAGTAGAAAGAGTAAAATCAGTGATGTGAGCCTAAGCACATCTGTTGTAAAAGTACTCCCTGGTATTTTCCATGGCTATAATGAATTGTGCAGGTTTCAGATTCTTCTTGTGGCAAAAAGAATCCCTACAGTCACTATTTAAGAACCCAGTCTGATGTGAAATTAAATGTCATCGATGCCCCTTAGACTGGAAAGTATTAAGCATTTAATAAGTTAGAGTCTTTTGGCCATGACCTTGGCAGACAGCTGTTCTCAGAGGTTTGTTTAAATGCGTATTTATATTTAAAAGTACACATACAAAAAGCCAGAGAGCAGCCAAATCAAGAGTCTCCTGCTGCATGCTGGCCTGCCCTACGCTGCAGGATTTTTTGTTTGTAGTTTAGATCAATTTTAAAATTAGACTTTCCTAAGCATAAAAAGTTAAATGACAAAAGAAGTTAACTATGGAAACTAATATTTTTCATTCTTATTTAGTGGTTGTTGCTGTATTTATTCCGTAACGGTAGAGAAACTGCCAGTGTTACTTATTTTCTATTAAGTAATGATAGCGGTCCAGAATTAAAGCTAAGTGCAGCCTCGTTTGTTCTCATAGCCTGGGATTCAGATTTAATTCAGTGGGTACATACAAAATAGAAAAATTGTGAGATTCTTTTATTTCCCATATATTTCATATATTCTGTCATGAAAAATAACCAGAATATGGCTTCTTTTAAGGTGTGAAGATATTAGATTTCTTCCTTTCCTCTCTTGTCGCTTCTCCCTGAATTATGTTTCTTTCTTGCCAAATGCTTTTGATCAATATAACTATTTACTACAACAACAAGTTTTCAATTACATGCTTGACTGAACTTGAACTGCAGCTATTACTAACATAACTAGATCAGAATTAAACCACTGATCTAAAATCCCTGTTTAACTGGAGTCTGGAAACCAGTACTTGGCTTGAAATTGCTATACCACTTTTTCACACAATCTACTGTATTTTGAAATGTACCAATTAAGTCAGTAATAGTCCCATCCCTTCCCCTGTAAAATGGAGATGCCTATCTCTTTTTAATTGAAGGAAATGAAGCTGGAGGTCTGCACCTGTCAATTTGAAAGATGTGTGAACTGAAGGCCAAGCTTTACTGAAGTGTTGTGTTGTTTTGTTCAATGATGGTTGTCTGCTGAAGAGCATTGTATTATTCTTAATATTAGGTTTCTGTAGTCTGACTGTATAACATTCCAAGTTTTTTACCTTCCCTGGGAAGTAAGGAAAAACTCTTTAAAAAAAAAAAAAAATAAAAAATCTGAATCATAGATTTATCGCTGGCACTTCCTCCACCTCAACTGGCCAAGGCAACGCAAAAATGACAGTAGGACTGAGATTAGGATTGAGAAATTCTTTGCCTCTTGCCCATGCACAGTCAACTAGATTTCACTGCCTCATCTGCTTGTGCTCAGTTAAACACAAAGACGCCCATGCCCACCAAGCCTGTCTGGCATCTGTTACTGTGAACACTCTACAGTAAGATGCAGAATTAGTGATCCTCTTGAGCCGGGCATCCTGCCGAGGACTGTGCCTGCGTGTGAGCTCTGTGCAATGGATTTTATAACTCCTGAGTAACAGGCTTGAGTTTTGTAAGCACTGAGCTGCAATGCAGAACCCAAGTGGCAAAACATGAGGAGCAGCCTTGCCACAATGTCAGGAAAAGTGAAAATTGACTAATCTGCCTTATTTCTCAGCATTCTTATTTCTCTGTGGATATATCCTCAGATCTGACCTCTGTTTGATTTTATATTAGCAGTCCCTGTTTTATCCTCTGCTGAAGACAATTGATTTTTTTTTTAAATGTTTGAAAACACAGAAATACTTTATAGAAAAATTCAGAGACTATCCATGGTGAAAACAGGCCTTTCATATTTCCAGTTAAAATCAAAATTTATTGACATAGTATTTTCATGAAGAGAGCAGCATATGATGATGATGGCGTATGCCCTTTCCCAATTACTATATTAAAGTTATGTAGAAAGAAAAGAGAAATTCCAAAATAAAAGGAAGATTCCTATTTTCTTTTATGCATATTTAGGAAATTTTATTTAAAATAGATCAAGTGAAAGGATGTTATAACTTGTGACTTCCAGAGTTTGAAGAATGTAACATTAATTTTGTTAGCTGATGTCTAGGAGGACAAAAAACATGTATGCAAATCGAGTAAAGATGTGCTGATTTGGATCTCAAGCTGTGTGAAAAAAAAAATGTTTAGGCCTATATGGACTTTTAATACTGCCTTGTAAGTAATTGCTGTTTAACTGCCAAAATTACATTTTTTGAAATTATGGAATTAGCCATTAGAGCTGATTATTCATATCTTTTCCAATGCCATAGTGTAGTTGTGGCTTTTTCCCCTTGTGCCAATTCTGTTGGTCATGCATTTTTCTTGGAAGCCTATTAAGACTTTCAGTCTTATTTCATAGTAACGTCTGAAAGGGTTGCTTTTCATGAATGATGCAATGAATACAGAAGTGACTTCCATAATTCTAACTACCAATAGTGTACAAAAATACAGTCAGATTTTTATTTCTGAGATTTACCCACAAATGCTCTTCTTTGTATTGGCTGAAACAAATCTTTGTAAGAGGAACATATTATAAATAGAATAATATGAGAAAATGGAAGGGTCTAGTTAAAATTATGAGCCCTGTTGTTCATTTTAATGAATGATCCTTTACAGATGGCACATTAGAACAAGCATTTGTTCACATCCTACTGACTTCTGTTTCTGACAAGCTGTTTGTTTTAACCACTGTGTGGTAATTGTGGTAAAAGTAATGTACCACTTCAAACTAATGAAAGAAAACAAAATATATGTCCCTTTTGTAAATACTGATAGAATAACATGTGGGGGAAAAGCAGCATCTGTTCCTCCCCAAGCAAAGTAATTTGTTTCATCTTTTTTTCTGGTGCAGAAGTCAAAATTTGTATAAGAAGAATCTCTATGCAGAAGCGATAAGAGATGCCAGCAGCGGTGCTGACAATGAGAACGTGACACCTACTAGCAACAAGTCTCTGGTAACTATATTAATGTAGAGTGGAGAGGGAATCAGGAAGGATCAAAGACTCCTAGGGATCCACTTGGGATTATCCATCAAATAATTCACATCTTAAGTACATTAAATAACTGCTAGAGTCATCAAGTGCTTTGCTGTGAACCCTAGTTCATCTTACCTCATTGTTATCCCTCAAAGTTCACAGCTGCCTGGATGTATTGCAACCATTAGCCAGTGTTATTGTTAGCTTTGAATACAACAGTTGGGGAATTGTGTTCTAAATTAAGGAAATGGCAAAGTGATGACATGGCATATCACAGAGTTATTTTCACAGGAAAGTATGCCCTCTGTTAAAAAGGCTTCTTGGAAGCCAAGTATTGTTTGTGCTACATGAGATGTTGAACTTTATTTTGGGGATTGATAAAATTAAATGTCCTGTATTAGAAGCTGCTGCCTTGTAGAGAAAAACAACCAAGATTTTACTGGGCAGTTTGGGAGGATATGCAAAATACTAATTTTACGCTGGTGTAAGCAAAAATGCCACCATGGTCTGGTTGGACAGACCTGTTTCTGTTGTAATTTTTGAGGCTGCATTTGGCTCCACAAGATCTGGTCTGAAGACCTGCTTCTCACTGGTGTTAAAATGACACTACAATGCTGTGTGATTGCAACTGGAACTTGAAAGTTGACAAGTGACATAACTGGTATCTGTGGCCACTTCTATGCCCAGTCTGAGATACTTTGGTCAGAATGGCCTCACAAATGGTTTAGGTAGAGTTTCCGACAGGATTTGTGAGTGGGTAGCCACTGAAAGATGCTGTGTCAAATGTATGTTGGTAGTGCTGAATTGACTTGACCCTGATTATGACATGTTGTTCCTTAGCTGTTCGACGGTATACCCTTGTGGACCTCTTATTTTCGGCACTTTCCCTTCAGGAACTGGACAGAAAATTTGCTGAATCATGGCAATGCCATCGTTTGTTCACAGCAGAGATAAAATCCACAGCTTGCAAAATACCTGAAGCTGGGAAAATCAGAACCATTTGCTGGGACAGAGGACAGCTTGTTGCCTGGGAGCAGTGCCTTAGGAGGCCTGCAGCCCATCAGCTCTGTCCCCACCCATGTTGACCTTGTAGTTAATGCTAGTTGCCAATGACATTTTTGCTGAATAGAGAGGTAATTAAACAGCTAAGCAATGGACTGAATCAACAAAAACAAATCCAACCTACTCCTCTATTACACACTCGTGTTACATTTCAACATGCACTGGGAGACATCAAATACATTAATAAACTAATTTATTGCAAATGGCTTGTTGCAGACTGGAAGAGGAAATCACTGACCCTTTGTAATTATCACTGCTTACACAGTAACGGATTCCTCTGGTTTCATGCACATGTTTTTCTCTGTGCTGATGTAGCCATTAATTGTTAAGCTCACCAGGGCCACAGGCATGCACTCAGGTTAGAAGCTGTAGAGTAGCCAAAAAACAGTGGAAGCAGGGAAGTTGTCCATTTCTGCTGTTCACTTCAAGTGGATTATTGAAGAGCTTTATGTAAAAAAAGAGATTATACTACATGTGGGACAGAGAACGTTTTCACTTCTCAACTCTTAAGGTACTGGAATAGGTTTTTGGGTGCTACTGTTCTACGCAACTTTAATGATCTTAACAAGGGACTTCCTATTGAGACTGGATCATGTGTATGCAGTAACTGTAAAGAATTCATGAGTGAATTTCACTCCTTTGGTAGTCCACAGTGCTGCTGCTTGTTTGTGAGACTCATGAGAGAGAGTGCAAAGTCTTTCTTGTCTTGCCCATCTAGGTTGATGTAGAAGATAACAGGCTTTTGTGCTGTCACACACATCAAACATTAGGTACTGTGATACTGAAACTATACCTGTAAATTGTCCAAGTGTCATTCACTTTTCTGTTTACTTCTGTCCCGCTAGGTGAGGGTACGTTTAGCTAAGGGTATGCCTACATATAATTTCCACATTCACATCAGAGTTCCATAAGCCAGGACAGGTTTGCAAGCCCAATGTATAAGCCTTGGCAAACTTCTGCATGCGCCTGGATTTCGGTGTTTTTCTGACTCTTTCCATCCAAGTTTTTTGCTTTGCATAGTCAAAGATATTTTGCAGATCTGTGTGTAGCTGAATCTCCTCTGGGGGTCTGTTCATATGTGAGTTAGCAGCTGTAAGCATACAGATTTTATGTAAATGAACTGATGCCTAAAAAGCATACCTGCTATATTTGTGCTCTATCCACATTAATCCACCAGTTATCTGCCAGGACCACTGAATCTGTCAGTCCTTCTGTTGAAACATCTTATTTACAGACATTTTCTCTTCTTCCTTGTCTCTGCTCTTTAAACCTCACCAGTTTACTGGGTTTCCCTCTTTCTCTCTCTACAATTTCAGCACAGTGCTTCACTTTGCTTTCTTTTACCCCTGTGTTTTCTGTTTGCCTCCTGGTCTTCTCAGCACGTTCCTCCAGAGGGTCTCATCTTTTGACTGTCACTGTGAGGCAACGGTACCACATGCCCCAGGTGGTGCTAAGAGCCAGAAAGGGAGGCTCACCTCTTTCCTTGTGTTTGGCATGGTTTCCTGCTGTCTGGATTCCTGTGGATCTATTCAGCACTTTAAAAATGGCCCTCAGTACTATGGAGACGGTTATTTTTCATGGATTTTTGTTCTTGCACCTGGAAATGCTGATTTGCAAGGCAAGAGAGTTGATAGTTCTTAACTAGACTGGGACTGCATGCTTTCCAAAGAGAGACTAGAGCCGTCATCAACTCTAATGTCTAATTATCTGCAGGGGAAGGGTCATCCCAGAAGCCAGGATGACCTTTTTCCTTGTTCTGTGGTTGAAGTGTGTGGCCCTTCCAGTTTGCCTCTTGGGTTTCAGAAAACCAATTCATTTTATATTAATTTGGGCTCTGCATATTTTGTGCATATTGTATGTATTTGCAGTTTGCGGTTGTTAAGGAGCGTAACAGTTCTCTGGAGACTAAAGCGGTTGATCTAATTGAGTGTGAGACAGCAGATCCTCATCCTGCCTGTCCTTCAGAATCTGGTGAGTAGGATTTCCTACTTTATTAGATGTCTCCTCACCTTGTACCAGCAGGAGCAGTGGCTGATACAGGAGACAGAGAAATCAAAATTTTATTTCTGGCCTGTTTAAAGCTGCTGTGCACCACAGATGACATATTTGTATTGCTGTTAAGAGACCATATGGTCCTTCACTTTGCAGATTATTCATGAGAAACTAAACTACAATAGTGCTTTCACACTCAGAAAAAGCCAGATACTTCTTCTGATAGAATTATATTGGATTTTTGCGTCTATATAAACCTTCACAGATTTACAAGTGAAGTTATGCTCATTATACTGTTAGGTAATGTATATCCATGGACCAGGGTACTTTGAGAGTCCGTATTCATTCAGGCAGGATAACTGAAAAAGTGTGAGGAGTCTGGGTGGCAGCAACTGCAGTTCTGCTTTTTGTGTTAAACGAGGTGTTTGACTGCTTGGGGAGTGTTTGGTGCTTAAAAAAAGATGAGATGAATGAAGAAGATGTACCTCCCATCCCTGGTTCAGGGGCAGCAGGCAGCATGAAACATACAATAGGCTTCCATGACCCACAAGTTACCAGCTGGACCATTCTGAATTTTAGGAAATATTGCCTTATAGGTGGCAACTGAGTCTCTTAATAGCTCAGATGGTGAGAACTGATTGAGAAAGACTGATAAGCTTAACCATTTCTCTGATTTACCATATCTACTTCCTAACTGCAGAAGTTATTAGAGAACTGAGTTTGCCCCAGTCACTTAGAAAAATGCAAAGACAAACGTTTGAGGATACTGGAATGGGTAAGAATGGAATCTTGCAAGATTTTCAAAATTGCCAGTCCTGTCTGTAAATATACATTGAGTAGTCACTTTATTCATCAGTAGAAAACATGCCTCACATGTACTTAGTTGGACTAATATTGTGAACATGTGTAGAAGTGTACTGTCCAGCAAAGGAAGACTGATGTTTCCCATTAAGACACTGTTTTCATTTACAATTTCATCAGATGCAGCTATTGGAAGAGAAATTTCCCATTACAGGTGTCTGATTTTCACCTGAAAATTTTAGCAAAAGTGTTTCAACAACCTTAGACAACTAGACTGGTGAAGAATCTGATATTTTTTCTAACATGTTAAAGAAAATTCTTATATCATGCCAGTGAATAATTCTAAGATCTTTTGCCTTTGAAGCAGGGACTTTAATTGTGCCAGGTGGATAGTCTTCCTGTTATGGACATGCCTTTCCCTATTGTATATTAAAAGAGAAAACCATTAAATTTGCCTTGGACAAGAAAGTTCTTAAAATCTGAAACAAGTTCTTGACTTTGCCTGTTTTTTTGTTCTTTTGACATGAGTTGGTATTGCAATTTTCTGAACCTGATTCTGTGCTTCCTTTCATAGTTTTCTTCCCTCAGAGCTGCCATTATGTTTCTTTCAGCTTAATCGTTCTGAATCTTCTCAAATGGTTTTCAGTAATACATATCTGCTTTTTCTCCAGTGGAAGAAGAGCCTGTAACATCCGACAAAGCAGCAGAGACTTTGGCAGAAGAGGAGAAAGAACAAGGACATCAAAAAGAGGCTCCTGTTGGTGAGAAATTGTGTCAGCCCACGGGAGTGGTGAAGGGCCCTCCCCAGGCTCCCTGGAGCATCCATCCCAAGCCCCTGCCGGAAAGGGAGCCCTGCAGTCTTGCCCCAGCCAGCCTGCTGATGCATCCAGACTAGAAGCAGCCTGGGTTTGAGTGGGAAAAGCAGGAAGTCAGCAGAGACTGGGAATTCACAAAACACTGAAACATCATCTTGTCATTAAAATTTGCTTTAGAAAAAAAACCCCAGAAATCAAAACAAACCAGTGAAGTTCTTGCCACTCTTTCCCTGTCATCTCTGCTTGAAAGAGTTACTGTGAGCAACGTGTTGGCAATGAGTACTCTATAAATATCACTGCTGCTAACTTCATTAACTGCCTGCTAAAAGGACACTGAGGGGAAAATAGTCAAGTGGGTGATTTATCAGTGATAAATATTTTCTAATGGAGCTTGTTGTGAGTAGTAGTCTTTACACACACGGCGAGTCTAGAAACTGCTTAGAAAATGGGTCACAAGGACAGCTCCAGAGAAACAGGAATGAAAGATGAAGCAGAAAAATTAGTTCAAAATGAATGGTTTTATTAAAATATTGTTCGTGGACACTGTATGCCTCTCCCCAGTGCTGCTGACTGGCCAGGGTAACTTGCTGGACTTCACCTGGGATGTCATTATGTCTGCTGCTGTGAGCAAGTACCAAATGTGATCTTGCATTTCTCAGGTTTGGTGTGCTGGAGGATGATTTGTGGGCATATGTTAATCATGGTGGGTGACATTTGAGGGGAAAGGTGATTGTTTCATTTTATTTCCCAGTCTACACTGGTCCTTCAGAGCATAACAGGGTTATTTCTGGCCTGAGGAGATGGGTCTGTGTCTGCTTTCAGCTCTGTGAAAAGGAACATGCTGGAGCTGTCCTTGCTTCACAGAAGTGTGTCTGGCGCCAAAACCTGATCCATTATATAGGACTTAATGTGAGCACCGAAGTGCAGCCAGTTGCTGTTCCAAAAGAACGGGAGGAGTTGGGCAAAGACCCAAAAAAGACACCTCAGTTTGGACTGATTTCCACTCAGCTGATTTGTGCTGCCTGTTAAATCCAAGGGAACAACTGGAAAACTAAACCAATTTTTCTCGTAACCAGTTTTCTAACAGCTACAGTTCCCTTCCAGTTATTTACTAGGAACTAACTCTCTTATAAAACTGTCTTGTATACATAGTTGTAGCTTAATTGTTTACAAGGAGATGAGCTCAGTTGGTCAGAACATGGGGCTAAGAATGCCAGGGTTGTGGGTTTGATCCTTCTACAGGCCATTCACTT
The DNA here is from genome assembly GCA_013396735.1 of Grallaria varia. Taxonomy (NCBI): domain Eukaryota; kingdom Metazoa; phylum Chordata; class Aves; order Passeriformes; family Formicariidae; genus Grallaria; species Grallaria varia. Next base: position 469,151 of record VWZG01006594.1, read on the forward strand.
AAGAGTTGGACTTAATGATCCTAGTGAGTCCTTTCCTACTCAAAAGTTTTGTGATATCAAGTGATTTTCACCACTTGTCTTGACTTCCTAAGGCCTTTTTCAGAACGTTTTGGAAGATACCTGGAAATCAGCTAAATTACTAAAGATGTTTTTATTGTTTTTGGAGCTTTTTTCACTCCGCTGTCTTTGAAACCTGCTACTGTAACTATTGGACAACTCTTTTAAATTCTGCTACAGTACCCACGACTAGTATTCCTTGGAATTCATTAGCTGGGTAAGAGTGGCACATGTTATTACTTTGTGTGTTTACTGTTCTGCTTTTATGGGGGTTTTCTGAATCCTGACAGAAAGGTATGGGATGTTGTAATTTTTTTACCAGCTCTGTAGGCTAGTATGAGAAGGAGTATTGAAAGGCTCTTACCTCTTACCTAGGACAGTTACACACTTGAGTAACTTTGTGAAGTCAGTTCTGATTTATGTTGGTGTAAACTGTAAGAACATTGAGTCCAGTGTCAGAATTACAAAAAATACAGTGCTCTGTTGTGTAGAGGGTTATTGCTTATTTATCTTCTAAAGTGATTTTTTCTGGTGGTTTTGAATTATTCAGTCTGTTTCCTAATCATGTTTGCTCTGAATTCAGAATAAACTTGGAAAACAGGCATTTCCAGAGGTTAGCTGGAACTAATAGCAGTGAAGACTCACTCATTCTCTTGTGTGAATGGCAACAAGGGTACTTCCACAGAAAGAGAAATGGTTGAAAAGTGTTGACCTACTAAACTGTGTTGAGGAGCAGGCAACCAGTGTGTTGAATCATTAGTATTTGGTAGATTTGATCTTAAGTTCAGTATAGTTAAATTTAATTAAGATTGTTAAAAGCATCTAGTTTGGATTCCCTGCTCTTTCAGTTCAGTATAGATCTTGTGTATTTTGATGGGAAGACAGTCTAGCAGTAAAGGCTCCAATTCAGAAAAGCATTTTATTTCCATGAGAGCTAGACAGTAAAAAGACTTTGATCCCTGCACTTCAAGTTTCTCTGGTGAAGTATGTTTGTGGGCTTAAAATCCAAGTAGTGTGTTGAATGACAGTCGACGTTGTCAACATTTAGTTGGAAGTTTCCCCAAAGAAAATAAAGATTTGTAACTTTGAACCTTGACTAAATAAAAATGTTTCAGACTCCTTAAAAATTAGTTTACTATTCTATCCTGGTTTTTTTTTTTTTGTTTACTTTGCTTTCCTTCAGTCCAAGGGTCTAATTTTAAATTTGATAGTATTCTTTAAAGATAGGGAAACCTATTTTTTGTAATTACAGTGTTTGGAGTTCTAAATGTTTCCTAAACTTAGTTCTAAACTCAAAATGGTATTTAGTGTAAAACCTTGAAATGATATTTCAACACAAATATAATATATTTGGTTTATTTGTATGTTTATAAAGCTATTGATTTATAAAATAAAACAAACCAAAAAAATCCCTGGTGTCCCTCTTGTTTTAAGAGATGAGAAGGCAGAGTTCTGGTTTCAGTTAACCCATGTCATGTATGTTGATAGCTCCACTGGTTCATAAAGCTGCAGTGTATAATGTGTTGGTGCAGCATGTGCAGGTATGGTGGGGTTCTCTTCTCTGCCCAGAGAATCTATACTCATGGGTGGATCCAATCTTGAATACGGTAAGTTTTTATGTATTATTTTAGTTATACTTTCCTGTAAAACAGGAAAAGCCATATACTCATTTTTGTGCACATTTAAATGAGTGTTATGAATGTTGCTGCTTGTTTGTATAGAAATATTAACCATGGCTTCACTATGTTTTCATATTGATTGCCAAGATGTTATTCTCAGTCTTTACATGCAGGTCTGTTGAAGTAAAATTGTTGAATCCTGGAGGTTACTCAGGTATTTAGTCTAAACTTAATTCACTAAAAAAACTTTTTTGAATGATTAGTATTTCTGGATATGTAGCAAACTTAGTATTGACCTTAAATTGGTGTACTATGACTTTTAAAAATGAAATTAACATGTGTTATATTAAGCTGTAAAAGAGGAATTTAGAAACATAGTGGGAGAAAAGCTTGACAAGTACAAAGTGAGAAAACTATGGGCAATTTTAAAGAGCAAGGGAGAAAAGGAGTTTGTTTAGTTTAGTAAATCTTGACCTGATTGAAATTTATGTTTCAATTCTCTAAAGCCATATTTTCATTGTAAGCAAGTGAGGAATGATTAATGCTAATTCATAGTGGATACAGACAATGCAATGGTTCCTGGTCATAGAACTGAATGACACATCTAATTTTAAGTTCCTTTTGCAGAAACTTGCAGCTTTGCAGAAGTTTATCTGTTCAGGCAAAAATTTTTCATCTTAGTAATCTCTTTCAGAATGAAAAGGTTTAAAAAAAATTTGTGGAAAAAGTACAAAGTTATTCAGAATGGTATTAATTAGGGGAAGCCTATGTCTTCTTAACATTTATTGTATTTTTGTCTTATTGAGAGAAATTTTATCTCATGTTATTTCAGAGTGATGCCTACACTGTTCCATTAGTCTTCAGGACACACTTGGTGTTATTGCTTCACTCTCTGATAACTTGCCATCTTTATCTCTGTGCATGTGAAAAGGAAAGAAGTTAGTGGCATTAGAGGCCTCCCCCAGAGCCCCAGGAATGCACCCCAAACACAATCTGCAAGGGTGATAGCCTGAGTTGGCTCTGATCTTTTATTGAGACTGCTGTTTAATGCCAGTTTTGATGTGGACCAGAACCAGCCAAATTTGTGAAGACCATTCATCATGGGATTAACTTTCAGGCACTCCTCAATACTGGGGTGGACTAGATTCAGACCAGCAAAAAGCCTTAATCTCTTTTTAACTAGCCTTAGTGATCCTTAATATCCTGCAATTTCAAGACTTTGGTATTTGACTTTTGAGTCAACTACTGCAATAAGCATGTATAAAGATGCAGAAGCCCTTTAGTGCTGGGACCCTGTCCACTACGACATCTTCCTCCTGAAGTCTAGATGTTACAACTTAAACATCTCCCTGCCTACTTTCTTTTTGGAGAGGATGGCTATGGCTCTTCCACTTCATTAGGTGCAAGCTGAAGCTAAACCAAAGCCTAGAAGGAATTTCTACACCTCAATGATCAAGACCCTGTAGTCTGGCGGCAGCCTGTTTTCCAGATAAGAAGTTAGGATATAATCTCCAACTTAATTTTAAGAATGTCTGAGCTCTGGACCCATGGTTTTGCCCACACTCACTGCTGCGTAACATTGTTACCTTTCTGGTACCCAGTTTTATACCTCATGCATCGCAGGAGCTTCAGTTCACAGATAGTCTCATCCGTGTTACCTCTAATCTGTCCCTACTAGTCTGACCCTCAATGTATGCTCACCGCAGGTTTTGGGATCCTGTCTGACAGCCAATTTTCAGTCCATGTAGCAATATTGACCTCACCCACGTGGCCTTTATCCAAACTGATTTGGATGGGTATTAAAAATAGGTCAGAGACACCATGTAAGGGAATTACTCACTTTTATGTGAGCAGCTACTGAAACACAACAACTGGAGTCCTGGTCCATTAATAAGTTACCTAGATATTAATGGGATTCGAACAATGAAAAGACTACTTAATAATTTATAAAATAATTAGCTACTCTGGGCTTTCTATTGATTAAAGCCAATAAGTTTTATGTGCTGTATTCAGTCTACAAAACAGTGTGTACATTTAAACGAACACGGTCTTTGTAAATATTGATTGCACAAAACAGTGCCTTTGATTGTGATGTGATAAACTGAAAGAATGCCCAATAGATATTTCACTGGTCTAGTAACAGTAGTTAATAATAATACAGTAAGAGTAGTGAAAGTGTGCTAGGTATAAATTTATAATTTTTTCACTCAGGAAAGAAATAGAAATATTTACACTAAGATTATAAAGGCCATTTTGCTGTTTACTTCTTGTTTGCAAAAGAAAGTTGGACCCAGTTCTGTGCAGTGTGTGACTGTAAATAGTAAGTTAAGAAGAAGAAACATATATTTTAAATGGTTCTTGAAAGATAACCATTTAAAAAGAAATCAATAAACTACTACAGTCAGATGCTGAACTTCTCACTGGAGACCAAAAACACTAACAATTATGAGAGGTTCAAGGATCCCAACAGCATTTGTATGAAATAATAATAAAGTTCAAACATTTCCGCTGACCTTAGTGTTGCTCATTAAAGCTTTTAGCAGGGACGTGGATACAGTCGCATTCAAGTGAGGTGTTTGGAATTAAAATGCAGATAAAAGGAAAAAGGTTAATCCAGGTCAAGGGAACAGACCAAAACTGGGATTGCATAAGATTATAGTATCTTTCCTCATTTCTACAATGGTCATCAGCAGTTAGTTTTAAGTAACACTCTTCTCTCCAAAATCTCCTAAATGAGAGCCTAAACATTGTATTAACTGCCCATTTTTTTGGCTTTGTCAGTATCTTTAATCACTATACAATGATTTTTGACCTCTGAGAGGGTTTTGTTTGCCTAAATGCAAAAATGTGCTAAACACCATCTTCAGAAGACAGAGATATATGGCACCCACTACTCTTTATTACATGCTGTAATCATAATAGAGCTTTTCTCTTTTCTCATACTTAATAATCTATGAATTGTAGAGAGTACATCAAAACACACTACGAGCCCATTTTTGTAATAGAAAGGGAACTGTGACCCCATAACTGAACACTGTTAAATGTTAAGGCAGTTGGATTTGGATCTGACCTACCTAGTGACTGAATGTAATAATAAACCAAACCTAAAGTCCTCAGCCAGCCAGTGGTTCACTACTCTTCTGCATCCTAAGTAACATTCCCTCAAAATGTAAATTCAGGGCTGTGTGACTGAGGGTGCTGCTGCCTTAGAGAGTGGTAGTGAGCTCTCAGGAGCTCTTGGTTCTCTTCCTCACGCCACTACTCATGGGATGACATCAGGGAAATAACTCAGCAGATCTCTGCAAGCTTCTCCACTCTCCCTACCAAAAGAAAAAAAGAGATGTAAAGCAAGAAAAAGTGAAAGCAGGTCATAAGAATTGTTACCTATATTTTAACAGCTCTTGGTGTGACAGGGGTTTTTTTGTTCTTTGAAAGATGTAATCATAGAAGGTCTGCTCTTAAAAACAAAGCTAACATTTAAATCAGTGGACTTTGATTTAAACTGATTGTGATTTACATTTCTTTCTGTCCCAGAGACAAAGACCTGTTTCAAGTGAATGCAGTTTTAGCAGTGTGTTGGCATATTTTACGTCAGATCTGAATCTTACCCTATTCTCACACTATTATCGGCAAAGAGTGAGTATTGTACACCCTAACTTCTTCAATATTTAATTTTTTAATAGTGTTAATTAATCTTTATTTTTGGTAAATCTCAGCCTTTTGTCTAGAGCCTGTTTGCCATAGAGCCCAGCTTAAATCTTAAAAGTTAACTGTGCTAATCTTTTTGTGCAGAGGTAAATTCACCCTCTGTTTATATGTCTAATGATAAGCAGGTCCAGATCTAAGATTTTAGAAATGCTTTACAGAACAGAAGTACTGAAGCTCTTCATCAGCAGCTTCAATAAACAAAACACAGGTATGTTTGCCTCAGTGTATGTTTTAGGACAAAGGGAGCATTAGAAGCACTGGAATGTATTGGTGCGAGGTCTTCTGATCTGCAATAACACAAGGCGTGCAGTGTGAAGTCTGGTTCGAGAGCCTTTGCAATTAAAGATTTCAGCCGAACTCGTGGCGTATAAGCTGGGGTCTGTGAAGGTGCTGTGTACCACCCAGCTTGCTCTAAGCAAAGTAGGGCAGGGTGGCTGGGTTCTTTAAACAGTTGGACCTAACAAATGGCTCGTTTTGAAATCTTAGGAAAGAATGTGTGCTAGAGTGCACTAATACTGGCAAACAACAGAAGAGAAACGGATACGGCCAAAAGTTGGCAGATCTTCTCTTGGAATGTAAAAGGGGTGGAGGGGGGAGGCCAACAGTAAAAAGGCTAGGTGTTATTCTTTCCACATGTGTTTATAGAAAAAGGATAGATTTCACATTTCACCTTTTTCCAGTTTAATGTGTATTTTTTCTTCTGGTTTCGTTTTAGCTACTTTTTTTTCCATCATCCATTGTTCTATTACAGGTCATTCAGCCTTACATTTAGATGGCTTTGTTACTTGGGTAGTATCCCTCTGCTTCCCATCTGCAAAATCAAAGGGTTATATTTGGTACACCATCAAGCATTTGCATTTACCCTGCATACTGTGCATAGATAACATCTATCCACAGTCTGATTTTTCAAATACATAAAAGCCAAACAAATGTCCCCAAGGACAGGAAGCATCTTAAATGACAATGGTTGGCACATTTCGAATCTTCTCATCATAAAAGTGAAATGGGAGCTCTTATTTATTCTGTAAACAATCCAGAAGGAGGAAGCAGTGGTTAAGGCAATGCTTCATCAGAATAGCCTTTCCTGAAGACAAATTTAGATGATAGCTCATGTGACATAAATTAATGTATATTCTTCTTTACAGATCTCTCCTCCTGTTATTTCTGTGAGTGAAATTACCATTTCTAGTGCAATATTTTGAGGCTCCTCTGTATGTATGTTTGTGTGTTTCTATCTTTCCAGTAGCATATTTTGAATTAAACATTTAATAGCACGTATTATATTATTAAACTCACAAACAAAGAATATATAAAATAAAGAACACAAAGCTGAATGCAGTGTTCAGAGGAACTAAACTCTTTCCAAGAGTGCAGAGCCTCACCTTTGCCCCAGCCTGTGGATGAAGGAGGTCTGAACAGCCTCTGTGTGCTAGATTCAGTTCAGTACTTCTGGGCAGAGAGATGGTAGAGCCGATCTGCAACATGTATTCACGTTGGGTTGTGCTTTCCACACTGCTCACTATTACACTCAGGCTAATTTAGATATTCCCAGAAATAACATTTTCTGTCCTATGAGGTGAAAGGGACACAGGTTGTGAATTGCCTCACTGTTTCAGATGTTAGGTGAAAATGACATTGATCTACTGGTACTCTGAACAGTATGATACATTTTTCTTCAAAACTCTAAGAGATAAATGTATGATTTGCCTTCTTGGCTGCTGGATAGAGACATGATTATGAGCCTGAGGTAGCATCTCCCCATTGAAGAATATCTACAATCAGTGTTGAGGAAACTGAGAGGCTGGCTAATTGTATGCAGGATTTCCAGTTACAGCTCCAGCCCTGCTGGGTATGAGGTGTTTAGGGGGAGGGTTGGGGCTTTTTATAGTCGGGATTTTTTTTCCCCTCCAAGTCTTTCGGGGAAGATTTTTCTTGCAGAACTTTGCAGATCACAAGAGTTTGGCCAAGCTTCAGAGAACTCATGTGAGTATACAGGATCACAGCTGAAAGGAACCTTTCACCTATCTGGTAAATGCTGCTGGAACACCTGGTTTTGTAGAATTCTCCATTTGTTTTTATATTTTAAGAGTGTTCGCACTCATTCAGCTTTCTTCCTATATTTTGATACTCCATATTTTCCAGAGAAAGGCTTTGGGGGCCAGTTTTTAATCAAACTTGTAGCTGAGGGCATGACTTAGCTTTAGGAGCAGAGAAGAGCCTCAAAAACAAAGACTGAAATGAATGAGAGAATTCTAGATATGTCTTAGAACACTTACAACCCCCCTATAAATGAAAATCCATTTATTTGCTAGCAAAGCTGATCAATTTAAAACTATCAAATACTGCATTCAATATTGTTCATACTACATTAATTCACTTTGTTTATATGCACTGCACTCATTTATTTTCTTTTCTCCTATGGATTTTTGCATTACTCAAGAGCAAAATTATTTAGAAAAGACACTAAAAGAAATAATTTGGTGCTCAATCCTGATTGTATTTCGTTGGCAAAATCCCTAATGCAGTTTCAGAGAAAGGAAGCATTAAATTGATTCAAACAAATCTCAGAAAATATTGAACCATTTTCAGATAGAGCTTAAATTTGAAAGTTGAGTTCAAAGGCACCTGGTTCACAACACTAACACCATTGTGTAGACTATTACCAATCATGTTCTATGTTGTCCTGCTTCCCTACTGCTGTTCAAGCTGCTCTATCAGAAAGACTCAAAAAGTAGAAATCTCCCTGATAATGTCACTAAGCTCCAAACCCGAATGCCTGCTGTGCTTATCTTACAGTAGGGGCAGTGAGACTTTTATAGAACCTGTTCATATCTGAGTTGCAGAAGTTAAACTCAGTGAGTTTAGGAAAGGATGAAGTTCCAACTAGAACAGTGAATTTCCTGACTTCTGATTAAAACCAGATGCTCAGTACTGTTATAGCACAGAGTTTTATAGGTGAATACACCAATATTTTGTTTCATAAATGTGTGCTTTACAACAAATCTAAGGGGAATTGTAAAGCAGTACCTCACAATATCAATGTTTAAATGTCCCAGTGTAGTATATTAAAACAATAGCAATTCTTAGCTCATGACACAGCTGAGGTGCAAATCCATATGCTGATACCCTCTGTAAAATGTGTCAGATGGAAGATAGAAACACAGTCCCCCAGGAAAATATTTCAGGGCCAAATGCAGTCTCTCATGGGAAGTCTTTACAGATCGATTTCTTGAGGCTATGAAAAATAAATGTAAACATTCTTGCAAATGCCTGTCAGCATTTATGGCTTTGCATTATGTATAACTTCTGTCCATTTATGTCAAAAATAGACACCACAGTGTGTCATACAGACTTTCCTATGTTACCTACTAAATGTTTTGGTACATTACCTACTAATGTATTGGTGTGTCAATGGGATCCTGAAGAAAATTTTGTTTAGCTCAATGTTTGCCTTCCTGGAAAGAATGAATTGCACATCCACACCCTTTTCCAATGGAAAAATTCCATGTAAAGCATTTTTCCCCCCTTTCTTTTCCACACCACAGCCCCTCCTCCATGTTTCCTTGCTCTGGAAATGCATCCAGCCATGCAGCAAGAAAAGCAAAAGTACTGAGAGATGCACTCCTAGCTAGTAAGTGGTGGAACCAAGAGGTCAGCTGTCATTCCAGTTTCTGTTTCCCCTGTCTGGCCTGTTAATGCTCGTGCAACAGACCCATTCATGCCAGTGCCACACCCAATAGCTTATATAGGAAATAAGGAGGCTTTGGTTGCATCAAGGCTGCTTGAGCTTGGTGCCTCAAGTTTTCACCCTATATTACATTTCATAGCAGAGGAAACTGTTGCCTCTGGGGTACGGCAAGGATTGGACCTACTGTACAGACAGCAGCCAGAGTACCACGAGGCGTGATCTGTGACTGAAACAGCTGTACTGACAAAAATTCCTCATGCACACACACACTAAACTTTCCTTTAATTGGGGTTGGAGGTGTGGTGTGGTGCAAACCTGGCTTTCTATGGCCACCTTTTCTTTTTTCTTTTTTTTCTTTTTTTTTTCTGTTTTGCTGGAGTCACTCAATCTTCTTTCATTGATATTTTCCCAAGTCCAGTATGAAAGTGAGCACATGAAGGCAGATTTAAAACCCACAAGGTTTCATGTAAGCAGCAAATATTAGAGCTACAGTGTTTATTCTCTAGTGCTCACTCCAAAATATTGGAAGAAGAGAGCTGACACAAAACGTTAAACATCATCTTTCTTTAGGAATGAAAGTCAGGACAAAACACCACCATGGAGGGTCTACCTCATTTCAGAGTTATAGTGGTCAAAATGTTGCAGTGCTTCACCTGTAAAGATCAATTCCTAAATAAGGCATTATGCTTTTGTTCCAGTTACTGCTGAGATGGCTGAGATCAGTACTGTTGGAATGGGTTGGTATCTTCAATACTGATTTCTGTGCCAGGGCGTCTATATTTCCATAGGGAGTGCAAATGAAGGCATTACGTGGATGAAAGTCTGGATCATCCTGGGCAAGGTCCATCACTGTAACCTTTTGATCTATGGGGGAAAACCCACGTCCTTTTACTTTAGATCTATTTGGTGTTTGTGAAGACATATGGAGTGAGAATACTGGAAACCACATGCCCGCATTTATCTGAGGGTTGGGGATTACCTTCCTGACGGGTGAGAAAGAAGCTGTCTCAAATCTCATTCAAATGTTTCCTTTGTTTCAGTAAATCTTGGAAGAGCGACAAAGTATAGCAAATATGTAATTTTGACATGAAAAACAGTCTAAAAGGGCCTGAAATGAAACCACAAATTCCCTTCAGCTAGGCACAGAGATTGAGTGCGACTTTCTTGCAAATGATTTGTTCTCTCATGTTGAAATTCCAAAGGTTGGTCTCTTTTCTTTCTTTTTCTCTTATTAATTGAAAAAAAGGATCATTGCTCCCCCATCTCATTAACTTTGACAAGTCTCCAGGGATATTAAATCTCTCTTCCTAGTAATTTAAAGCAGCCGTTTTACGTTATCTTAGACATGTACCGCTGTTAGCATTTGGAGGATCCTGCATCCAGGTATCAAGCTGGGGTGGTGGTAAGAGAAAGATATCAAGGAGAGGATTTTCATGTTCTGTCAAACTCTTTCTGACTTCAACCTTAATAGATCAAATATGACCCAAGGGACTCCATGAACCAATGTAATCTATCACCTTTCTGTTCTGGTTCCAGGTTTACCACTTAACTACTCTTTGATGTTAGTCAGTGGTCAATTTCTGTGTCTCTGCTTTGTTTGTAATTATTGAGACAGACAGACAGCTCTTTCGGCACCTGAGACATCCCTACTGTGCAAAGTCTGCTTATGCCATGCCCTGAAGTCCTGTGCCCAGAGACTTGTCCACATCTACTCAAGTCAGGGTCAGAGCAAGATCACCCATTTGGTGTGGCAGGCTGGGCACGTGGCTGGTCCATGCTATTGCTGGGCTGGAAACAGAACAGAAGACCCTGGATCCTGCTCCAATGTGGTATGGCTTAATAATGCCCTAGCTGATCCACAAACAGTAATAATAAAAATACAGAGTATGGTGTTGCTGTAGGATGCAGCATTAGTGTCTACATATAAAGTAGAACATGTAGGGTTTTTTTTCCACTCATCTTCCACTGAAACTTGCAGATATGTTCTTGTTAGGAGAAAAGTGTGTCATTGAAAGACCTAAGCAAATTACTTTTCTGAATGATTATTTGCAGCTTACAAGTAATTTTGCAGGTTCTAATGTTGAACATTACTGTATTTCAGTGAGTGTCAGGTGCCAGCATGTTTTTTTATTAGTATATAGGCTGTCACATCATTGCTCTCAGCACTAGAAATTGATGGCATTCTGAGAAACATAGAAAGCTGGTGTTAACTTTGTCACACTCTCCTTCCCCACAGAAAGTTCCTCTCCATTGCATTGTGTCATTTGAACTTGAGAGCAGTGTTTTACCTTGCTGTGGGTTTACTCAAGGCAGACCCTGGTGTAATGGGAATCAGGAGCAGACTTTCTGCTCACAAATGTGATGTCACATCAACTTTGCGACCACTTCACTTCTGTTTCCAGCTTCTCTGGCCTTACCCTTTAGGACACGATGGAGAAAAGTAAACCAAACCCAACCATAAAGTTCCTGTGTAAGCAAAATAGGATGGTGGGTTAAACTGTCTGCTCTAGCTGCCTGAATGCTCTGCAATAAGGGGCAGGCTGCTTGTTAGAGGGAGCTGGAAATGGTGCGAGGAGGAATTTGCAAAACAAGGCTGTACATCTGTGAGCTCTGTGCAGGCCTCTGGAGAAATGGAGAGAGGAGGGGAGGGAGGTCTCCTCTTTTATTATCTGATGAACATCAGTCCCTTTGGTCAGACTGCTAGGCGCCTCCTGGAGCTTAAGCTCAGATTAACATCTGCTTCATTTCAGTGTCTGTCTGATAGTGATATCAATAAACATCATCATCTTACAGTAAAAGCTGATATCTGTGCCTGCTGACTCTCTGTCTATTGTGCCCTGGAGAATAATTGCAGATAGTGAAGATTTAATAGATAAAAAAATATTTTATATATCATTGAGTAATGAATATGAAGCTCTTTTAAGCATGATTAACTACATAAAATGTGTGTCTACAGATCATATGAAGTGGAGCTGGAGGCAGGCTGAATTTTCCTGTGTTTTTTTAGGCCTGCTGTAAATGGCTAAGTCCAGTTGACCAGATTTGGATCCATTACACCAGGATGGTACCTTCAGGCCTGACCCCTGTCTGCTTTCTGCTTGTGGCAACTGAAAAGTGTGTACTGGAGGAAAACCACAGGTGAGCCCAGTGTCACATTGCATGTACATTTGCAATGAAGAGATCTCTCTAGTAGGCAAATCTACTGTCAGGTTTTAGTTGGACAGACCTGCTTTTGAGCTACAAAAATCAATTTTTCATGATTTTCCTATAGGCTGCCCCACGGTATCTGGTAAACAGTCTCTTGAAGGGGCGAGGTTGCACCTACCACCAGTGACAAGGAGTAAGAAACATCCTGAAGGGAAGTGTGAGGCATGAAATGCTTTGAGCAAGGCAGGGGCTGACAAGCACTTTCTAGTGTTACATGTGAGGCCCTGTTAAGAACAGAGCGTGGTTCAGGGGGAATACTCCTTGCCAGCAGAAACAGCTCTCCAAGGGCCTTCTGCACGGTAGTGGCTGGGCATCCTGCTGAAACCAGTGCACAGCCCCCAGCAGAGTGGTGGAGTGATGCTCCTGTCAGCCTCCATTCTTCACTTGCCTTGTAAGGGTCTTAAGCTGAGGGCTTTTGGTTGGTCTATTGAGAAGACAGAATGGTAAAAAGAAAGGCAAAAGTTGATTCTGACTCAGTATATTCTATGATTCCATGATTTATTGTTCTAAGCAGCCAGGCTACATATTTTGACATTCAGGAAAAAATCACTCTCAAGAAATGAATATGTGAAGGCTGAATTGGAAGAAGAGTACGACAATGTGGCTCTGCCATCAGCAAGAGAATGAGACTTCTTTCTTGTAATTTAAATCAAGTTTTCTCCTGCTGGTTTGGGAAAAAATACAGAGCAGCGGGTAAAACTGCTTGGATAAGCACTAATTTAAAAAAAAAAAAAGTTTTTAATAAGCAGAAGAGTAAAGGACAGTTAAAATACTTCAATCATGCACAATTATCTTCTTCAATCTCCCTGTTCAAGACCCATTGGTGTAACTCACCTCATGTAATTTCTTCTGGAGATGAACCAAGGGACACAATTTGATCCTACTGTGATTGGGGCACCCCATCATCAAACATACATAAGGATCTGGGCTCACTTCTGAATCAGTGTGGGCAGGGTATTTGGGGTGCTGCTAGCAAGTGATGTACTCTGGTATGCAGAAACTCTACCTCTGAGTTTGGGATCTGCTCTGCAGGACAGGTCATGGAGTCATCCGAGCTGAAACTCTCCCTAGAGTCTTTCAGTGTTTAATTTGAAGGTCTGAATTTAGTGCAGCTTGAGCTGTTTATGAGTGAGGATATTTAAATATCTTTTCTAGACATTTCTAAGTTGTAATACAGTTAAAGTTCATTTAAATATAATTAAAAAGCTCAAACACTGACAACTCCAAACCCCAAAACCTCACATTACTACACTATACTGACTATCAGAAGATTAAAGCAGAGGCAGGTGAAATATCAGTGTTCTAACACACAAAACAGGGATCTGGGGACCTATATTTAAGAAATCTTTAGAGATCTTGGATAAGCTGTTCCTACTTTAAGTGATCTCTTTCATTAAAACACGTACTTTTATCATGGATTAACATATATTGTGTCATGAAGACCTGATCCTGTGAATAGCAAAGGTAATTTGGCCCTTGATCTTGATGGGCTATCAATTCAATTATTGAAATAATTTCTATTTAAAAGAAAAAAAAAAATCTGTATCTCCATGTGTGTGTTTGATGCCAAGACACAGCCAGAGATCAGTGATCTGCACCAATATTTTATGTAATGTTTCAGGTTGATGCGCATTTGGCAGTGAAATGGGGGACTGAGGAAAGGACTTTTGTCAAGGTTTTCATTGGCAGGACAAATTTTCTTTGTCAAGACTCAGACTAAAATCTTTTCCTTGCATTTTCCTGTGTGGATGGTCCCTGTGTCTGATGAGAGAAGGGAGAAACCCTCCTCTTACTCTCGTCACAGAGGAGAGGAAAAGACACTTGAGCTTTGTTTGACTTTGCCTCTTTATGGTTGTATTTTGCATTAGGAAATGAAACTTTGTGTTTAGCGGTAGGTGAGAGTGGCAAAAGCCTTGGGGAGATTGTGGGTGGTCTCAGAGGCTCTGAGTTTCAGATCATGCTTTGCTGCAGATTCAAGGGCCTTCCATCCCACAGGGCGGCCCTGGGCCACTTGGAGGAGCCAGATGTTCCTCCACTGCTCTGAACACATAGGGGCACCTCGCAGTTTTGGCTCTCAGAAGCATCCTCACCTGTAAGCCAGGGATAGGGCACTGGGGGACACACAACCCCATCCTGCCCTGTTTGCTGAGTTTGAGGCTTGGACTTTCTCTGGGTCCTGCAGTTGCTGTTGAGCTTTGCTACAGTGCTTCTTTCAGACCAGAGAGGGGTGGCTTCTCCTAGGTGGCTGTGCCTGGAAGAACTTGCTAGGGAAGGTGGTCTATGGTTTGATGGAATACCATGGATGTCCAGGTGGGCGAGAGAGAGCCGACCAGTAGATGCCAGGCTGTACTGTCCATTTTCCTGCTGGCATGGGCTGCTGAGCCATGAAGGTGGGCGTGGGGCTGGCCAGCGCAGTGAAGTAAGGGAATCCCAAGGAGCTGGGGTTAACTGGGTAACTTGAATATATGAAGAGATATAAAATGCTTATTATTATTATGAATTGTTTAACAGCTCTTTTTAATTTACTGGTTACTGTTTTCTTTAGTCTGCATTTAAAAAGGGCTTCTGGCAAAAAGGACTGTTATTGTTAAAATTCAGAAAATAGAATTTTGGGTTACATGTCCAGTGCTGTCTGGGAAAAATTACATAACTTGCCCAACTAAAGTGAGTCCAAAATTAATGAAGCAAGACTTACATAAATGGAGCAGAGCCAGCCCATAGCCTTTGCTCTCTGAGCCCTTCTAAAATTCCTGGAAGTATACAGCTCCCCCGGAAGCTGTTCTACATGACTAAAAGTATTTCAGTCGTGTTTCTTGAAGGAATAATAGCTCAGTGAGTATTATTATTATTTGCCATATCTATAGAGAAAACTCTTCCAGCCAAACTCCTCAGTGCTTCACTGACAGTAAGGAATCCTGGCTGGAGAGAAACATTATTTATATTTATGAACAGGGCCCCTGAGGCATGGAGAGAGTGAGTAATTTTTGTGAGTGCAGAAAGGCCCTTACCTCCATCCGTGCAACGTGATCTCTTCTGTGGCTGCGTTTATTAAAGCTGGGTGGCTTCTGATGCCTGTGGCTCAGCAGCACCCTCATGGATGGTGTCAGCATTTACCCTCCTCTGTCCTTCTCTCCTTGCCCCCAGTGTTCTCACACCTAAAGCAAAATAGCCAAACACTTTCAAAGGTAGTGCTGCTACTGAAGATTTTCTGGTGAATTTTTCATTGCTTTCTGGTTGGGCCAGGGCTTCCACAAATTGACATAGTAGAAAAAAGGTATCTCATAGTACTGGGATTTGTGTCTGAACTGGGATCACTTCTCAACTCCCAGGTCACCTGTTTGCCTTGGCCAAACCTGTTACCATTGCTGAATGAGATCTGCACGTATCTCTACTGCTGGCACCAGGTATACAAGTGATGGAAACCTAAGTGCACAGGAGAGAAAGATGCTGTGACAGCCTCCACCAGGTTCCTGCATGAATCATCAGGGCAATGTGATCGACGGACCATGCAAGAATGGGCAGAGTCAGATAGTTCAGTAGCTGCACGCAGAATCTGAGTGGGGTTCTCCAAGCCTCCAGTTCTTTTCAAGTTTCAGGGATGTTGATAGGGATGGAATAGCAGAATCACAAACTATGGAGGACAGTTTGGCAAGGGGTTGGTGCACCCTGTCTTCCAGCAGGTGGTTTTTCATGAGTTTGGTGAATCAGAATGAAAATAATTTGTAATACACTGTTATTGAGAAGGTATCTATTGCTTTTCTAGATCCTGTTGCTGGTTCCTGGGTTCTCTCTCTAAGTTTTGCATCTGATACACAGCTCGAGCATGAGAATTATTGTTCTGAGACAGCAGACTGATGCATCACTATAAAGGTAGTGACATCTCACGAGTTTCCCATTGACTTTACACTACCCACTGTTTCCTGCCTTGTTTTCTCTTTCATTTTTCCCAATAAGTATTCCTGGTATTGACAACTATCATATCAAAATGCAAATTTTAAACCCAGGGAGTTAACTTTTCCTTTAGAGCTGTAAAATAAGGCATTATTAAAAGCCCAACCTGTACTGCTGCCATTAAAGAGAGACAGAAATTAATTTGTATACACTTAAAAACCTGTGCAGTGTTTCTCCCAAAGCTCATATCAAACCTTTTGGGGTCATGTTGGGAGAATTTGACAATGATGACTATTAATTTGAGAAAATGCATAGCAATAGCCTCGAATATGTTAGGGAATTTGTACATATTTCTTTCCTTTTGGGGAAAGGAGGTAACTACAGCACATTGTTTTGTATTATATTCTACCCAAACTATCAACTGTCAAGAAATTTGATAAAATGTACACAAGTGGAATAGAAACCAGAGCTATTGTTTTAATGTGACAGATGTGAAGATGAAGAGATAAAGGACTGATTTAATTTCTATACAGAAATGTGAAACTGGAGGGGAAAAAACAGAATTGGGGGAGTTTGGTTTGGAAAGAAGTTATTTTCTTCTGCAGAAAAATTTGAAGGTTTGTGCTGGGCTCTCTGTGGTGGCCAAAGGCTTTTTTGGGAAAGCATCACCCCACTGAGCCATAATCTGTCCATGGACAACCTGGAGTTAACTGTAACTCTGATTAAACTAACTTTTTAAATTGCCTAGGGGTTCAGTGTCACTGGATTTCAGAGTGAGTGTCTTGCAGAGAGATCAGAAATAGGGCTCTAAACGTCATTGGAGGCATGTCATGCAGTTTTTATTTGTAAGAGAACTGTGTACTGGAGTTTGGTTTTGCGCATTTGTACTCAGTGTTAACCTCTCCTTTCATTTCATTTTCCAACCCCTTTAGATGCGAGACTTTACACAGATTAAATTAGGATATAACAGTCGTTGTTTATTCTTCCATTCAGAAGTAAGTACATTTAAAGAAAAGAAGCTGTAGCATTTAAGGAAGGGACAGTAACGAGTGTATACCCAGAGGGGCTGTCACTTTAGATAAGTGTGAAGGCAAGTTCTGTAGCATGCTAACACGGAGAGCTCGTTTCTTCATGTGTTAGTTTTGTTCACTACTTGATATAATCAGGAATCCAGGAACTGTTTAACTTGACTCAGAAGAATAAAAGCTCTATTTAAGTAGAATGCTGCTAAGTTATATATTCCCTAGTATATAGGGAAAAGATTAGTTCAGTCTGTATTCATTCAGCACATAACAATAAATACTAATCTTGTTATTTACCATGTCCTAAAGACATATATATTCAGTAATGACATATGTGCCTGGATGACTGGGTTAATCTTTACAGCTTGATTTATGAATCCGTTAACAAGCCTTCTTATTCTTTCTGAAGGAGGGTGCTATAAACACTGTAATTTAATCATAAAGCTTTTGACCTTAGCACTATCAATGGGAGGCCTTGTTGCTGGCTGAGATTGTATAGGCGTACATTTGAAAGTTGGTATTGCAAAAATATGTTTGCTATGAATTAACATTTGAGTGAATTTTGGCAGCTAGTTTTATGTCTGGTTTGGTCTGTTCTCTGGTAAAAAACTTTATCTGGAAAATATCTGAGAGGAGCTACGTTCAAACTCTAAACACAAAAGTATTCAGTGAAACAGAAATGTATTTAAATTACGCAGTTATTTTTGCTCTCTCAGCCAAGGGCTGGATCCAGTCCCAGTCATGACCAATAATAGCTGAGCAAACCTCAGTCTGGAACATTAAATGTTTCTTTACAAACTGACGTGGTAGATAATTATACATGTATTTATTGTAATAATTGGTAAATTGAACAGTTGCATAGATGTTTGCAGGATGGTGTTTGCAACAAGAGTTTTACAGAACCAAAGAATTCATTTGGCAGCGCTAGAAAACAAAATATGTTTGAGGAAATTACAGTTGGCCTCAGATATTCTGCAGATGGAAAGAAACCCTTACATCATGGGATGTGCTATTTGTTGAGAATCAGTTGTTCCAATTCCAGTTGTGGATGAAAGACAAAATTTAAACTAATCAAAAATTACACAGAGCAATAACTGCAAGATTTAAAATTCAAGTAGGTGGAAGCTCAGAAATGGAAAAAAAGCTATTTCCACATGGCTGAACTGAGATAGTAACTTGGGATGAGATCCCCTTGACACAGCTTTGCTCCAAGCAAGAAGTTGTCTGGAGGGGAAGAAAGAGCCAAGTTTGTAGAGCACATCGGGTGAAGAAGACAAAAGGGTAAAGTTAACTGCACTGTTTCAGACCTCAGCAAATCCTCCGGATGTCAAGGAGATATGTTATGAAAGCTCTGGTCATACCCTCTTCTGCCTGATTTTTCTTTTGCCTCCGGTTTCAAGGAATTTAAAGAGGAAACTTGTGAAATGTGTTTTCTAACACTGCCGACCAAGACTTGTGGTGTTTTTTGGTTAAAAAGTCAGTGAGCTTTGAAGTGGGTTTTACTGATCTGTTTGAGTTCCACATGGGTTCAAAGACTGACCATCAGGGAGAGGCAGTGACTACAATAGCAAAACAGCAAATAGTGCCTCTTCTTTTGTATCAGAGGGGTAGGATGTTTATGTTTGGAGCACAAGGCCTGGTAAGAGTGCCCTGTGTTCATCTCATTCAGGACACCACTGTACCTGAACTCTTGCAATCTCAGAACATTTACCTTTGAGAAGGTCTGATAATGCAGAATAGTACTATTATTCTCATTTTTTAAGTTGTGGAATCAGGAAGAGAAAGTAGCTTTTGCCTGCTACGACAGAAGCAGATTTGAAGCAGAAAGTTGAGTCTCATCATCTCACAGTTTGTCCACAAGGAACACATGACAATAAATCAATTGAGGCCTCAGATTAATATACTGATTTACAATGTGTTTTCCAAAAGAAAGGAACATTATTTATTTTTATTGCTTTCCAGGTATGATGGTTCACAGCAAACAGTTTGGTCAGTTGTATGGACTGCCCCTCCTCCAACCCTGTGATGCTCTTCCATGAAACTCTGCCGCCTCTTCTACACTAATGCCTCCTGGTGCCCCTCTGCCATTTGTACCTGCACTGAAAATGTTAATTACATTTATTGCTGTCCTAATTACTTCATTGGCAAAAATACAGTTGTAAGGCTTTCCTTGAATATCTTGCCTCACATGTTTCCACGTAAGTCCTCACAAGATTACTGTGCTCCTTTCTCCTCAGTTATGTGTTTCAGCTGCTTTTTACTCTCACCTTTCAATGCTCTGTGGACTTTTCTCTCCAGTTCTTCCCTTAGCTCACTGGGGATGCTTCTTCTTCTGTCTTTGTGAGATGCTGTCACAAAGCTCCAGCAAGTCACGTGTAGGAGAGATTTATTGCAAACTAATGATAACACCCATGTTTATTTGAGTTGCTGTCATGTTTAGTCTCTGTCAAGGCACAGTGAGTGGCTGCATCACCGCCTCTCACTTACAGGCTTGTGTTAAATGTCATTTTCAGCACGTGTTATAAAACACTGCATGGTGAAGATAATCCATTTTGTTAGTTCTGAAACATGAAACCCCTCTCCCCAGCCACCAGAAAGAACCTCACATAGGTTGTATAAATGACTTCGTTATGGCCCGGCTGGATGCTGAATTCATAGATTTGTGCTGCCATTAACTGCTTAAGCAGAAGTGCCTGACAGGAAAATTCACAGTGACAGTAGAGCATAACACGGTGTACTCTGAAGTCAGGCAGTAACAGCACCCAATTTTCTCCAGCAAGCACCCACCGCTCTTCCACTTCTTACATGTTAAAAGTTACTCTTGCTGTCGGCAGCAGATCATTCAAAAAACCCCATAATAACTGATGTCCTAATGCATTATAGAGCACCTGGACAGGAGTCATCCTTAGGTGCACCTTTTACACAGGTGTGACACCAGTAAGGAGAAGGAAACTTTCCTGGGAGTTGAGGTCCAGCTGAAAGAAGGCAGTTCATGATGATGGAGCTTGCCTAAAGAATCAGATAGCCAAGAGAACATATCAAATGTAGCTGTGTGGTTACTTTGTCTTCAGCTGCTCTGGAGTGAAGGGAACATATGCAGTGCTTAGCTAAATCAGAGCAAGGAAGCTGGAATGCTGCAGATTTATTTCTCTGTAACTCTCTCTGAACGGAGTAAATAACTCTAACATCACATTTGGGAGAATAATAATCTTTACTTTTACTCTAGAACTTCTCTGGTGCTGAGTGATTTCAAGGTGTCAAAGTAGCCTGTTCAACTCACTGGGACATTTCTGGTTTATTGTCCTTTATTCTCCACCTTTCTGACATCTCACCCAGTTTAGACATTCCTCACTACTAGGAGGATCATCTACACAAAGATGAAATGGTTGACAATACAAGATACCTCTTGGGGGCTGGCATCTCCCTTCAGCAGATGAGAACTTCCCTGGCATGCAGCATGTCATCCTGAAACAGCCTGAAACTCAGAAGTCCTCCAAATTTTGGAGAAAAGGCCTTCTGTTCACCTCATGTGTGGGATAGATAAGGTATGTGTTCGTCAGGCCATGATGCGCTATAGAAAACCACTTCTGTGGCTCATATTGCATCAGTCGGGAAAAGGGCTCCCTACAGAAGGGATAGATGATGCAGAATCGCTTCACAGACTTGCCCATTTTCAGGGAGGGTGTGGGACCATCTGCTAGTTTTAGGTATTGTTTACATGCCAGGCTGGTCCAGCAGAGGGGGCTTTTACACAGACGAGAGCCAGCTTTGTGTGTGCAGTCACCAACACCCAGGTGCAAACGCTCCTGCAGCAGGAAACAGCAGTCTGACTAGAATCCAATTACAGCATTTAGTATGTAAACATAGTGAAGGGTTTATTTGTGATGCAGAAGGCATTTCACATTTTTATTTGTGCCTGGACCAGTCATCTCAAGACAGCTGGTGCAGTATTGCATGTCTGTTAACAAAATGTTCCCCTGTTGTCACTCCACCTTCCCAATCACAGGATGTTTCAATTGCTGCTATAAAATATGCTCATGCTGATGAAATGTTGCAGCAGGGATATGATCTTTGAGGAAGCAACAATATAAAACTTCAAAATATTTTAAAGTTATATTTATGCAGTACCTCTAATTGATCCTCTATAACATAGAAAATGCTTGACTTGTGGCTCTGAAATGTCTTGTTTGATTGTTAAGTTGGTTTCCTACATATAGAAAACTCAAACTCCATGAAATAAAAATTGGTCATTTGTGCAAGTAGGGCCTCAATGAATAAGAGAAGCTTACAACCTTGTTTTTGACCACTAAGCCCCACTCCTTGCAGCCAGCCCCACTGTGAGTACATTACCTTTCTCAAATTTCATTTATACATCCCAAAATCATGCTTCACAGCTGCTCCTGGCTCCCTCTCTAGTCAGACAGCTCACTATTTTCTTTCATGCAGAGGTATATCTGAGAGTTGTGACCCAAAACAAAAAAATAATGTATGTTCAGATATTTCCAGCATGGTTGAAGGTTTGATATAGATAATCTTAGGTCCAGAGTGAGAAATGAAAGTTCTGCTAAAGTGGCTTCTACTGTGGAGTGACCCACAGCTGTTGAAATCCAGATGTAACTTCCACTGGCTTTGTATGTCCCTGTGCAATGTATATTTTAATCAGCTGCTGTTTATAAGCTATTAATCTTCTACAAGTTCTACATACTGCTGCATATACAGCAGTGAGCATTCTGTTAGACTCATCTCAACATCTTAATTGTGTTATTTTTTTTGTACTTGCTGCTTTGGTTTTGTGGGTTTTTCCTTGCTGTAAATGCACCCTTATAATTTGAACTGGTTTGCAACCTGCACTGCAACCTCAAATAGAATATTGTCAAATAATATTCAAGAAGAAGAAAGTATAATTTAACAGACAAGTGTTAAGAAAAATATATTTTAGCAACCAAGTAGAAGGAAAAGTAGGAGAAAGTTGTGGGACATCCTTAAAGCTGTACCAAGATCATTGTAGGCAGGACATGGCTGCCGCAATGTCTAAGAGTTGATAGGAAGGTGGAACTTGCAGTTCATGAGTACCTCTCCCTGCAACTCGCAGAGAGACAGCTTTTTCCTAAACATTTCAGAGGCTTGGATTGTTATCAGTTTGGCAAAAATTTTCATCAAGAGGCCCATATACTTATGAAAAAATCCAGGACTCTATCTGAGCCGTTCGACCTAGGATTGTGTGAGGCAAAAGGATTTATACCAGGCAATGCAGGTGGTAAAGGTTAAGTTTGTGAGCTGCTTACACACTGGAGAAAGGATATGATGTCTGAACTGAGAGAGAATGTGCTTGCTTGGGAAAAACGCTTAAGCAATTTGACTCTTTGGCACTTTTTTAAGCATTTGACTCCCTGGGACAGAGTGGAATCCATATTTGCATGAATTATAGCCCAGCCACAAAGAATAACAAGTTAGCACAGCATAGTTTGTTCAAGTAATTCAAATCTGACCGTGCTTCTCTCAACTTCTTTTTTTCTGACTCAGATTTTTCCTTCTTTCTCAGGCATGTCCAATAACAAGTAGCAAAATTCCTGAACTTCCTGTGTGACTGAGTAAATAAGCTTTACTTATAAGGTATGTTTTTTTAATATAGTAAATTTTCAGTGATGCACAAAGACTATACATGGTAATTTAACATTGGAACTTATTCTTCAGGCGTAGTGTCATGCTATCCAAATTGTGGTAGTGGTTTAGTCCTTTGTCTCCATGATAAATTTCAATGGGAAGACACAAGATACCCCATTATGTTAAAAAAATAAAGACACCTAATCCCATACTTTAAAACTTGCCGTTGAAAATCCATATAAATTCTGCCACCATCACTGGCCATGGGTGACCCCTGGAAATATACCAGTCGGTTTTTAGAGA
This sequence comes from Grallaria varia, assembly GCA_013396735.1. Lineage (NCBI taxonomy): Eukaryota > Metazoa > Chordata > Aves > Passeriformes > Formicariidae > Grallaria > Grallaria varia. The sequence continues at coordinate 492,250 of VWZG01006594.1, forward strand.
GTTACATTTTTTCTATTATAATTTGCTATATATAACAGAAAGATTGATTGTGGAGGTTTTTTTGGGGGGGCGTTGGTGTTTTTATTTGTTTGTTTGTTTGTTTGTTTTGTATGTTTGTTTGGGTGTTTTTTGTTTGTTTGTTTGTTTTTCATTTTTGCTTGAGGACTCCTTTCGGTTGTATTCTGCAAGTTGAGTGGAGTTTCTTGGTCATATCTAATCCTCTGAAATAAAACACATCTGTTCATTTTTAGAAAGTGAACTTTTACAGCTTTATTACTGACCATACAGCTTGGTAGTCAAGAGTTTTATGTTTCCTAGCAAATGCTTTGTACAGCTCTGGCTTGGAAAAAATAATCGAGGAAAACCCGTTGAGGGTTGCAATAAAAATCATAGAAGCAGAGGGTTGAAAGGCAATCCAGTAGCTTGCCTGGTTCTTTCTGCTCCAGGATAAGAACAACTAACTTTATCCTAATATAGCATTCTGTTATCATATTATATCTTCCTAACACATTCTTCAATACTTACGGAAACACCACACCACAGCCCTGCCTGCAGTACACTGCGGTACTTCTCTGCTTTTACCACTGTCCTGTGCCTAACCTTGAAACAGTGTGTGCTATAAATCCTTCACTCATTCTGTGGATGCTTTGAAATATAACAGATGAGCCCAAAAAGGTCAAACCACAGGTCTGTTTCAGAACAAAACTTTCTGAATGACCTTCCTCAAAATGGCAGGTTTGCAAAACCAGCATCACTGAAGCTGTCAGGGCTTTCTGGTTTATGAATAATCAGGACTAAGATCAAGAAACACAATTTCGTTTTAGCAAATGATATGAGTGTGAGTAGTGAAAACTGACCCCAAAGAAAAGCCTTCGTACATACCATGAGATGAAAAACAACACTGTAACTTGCATATATGTTCATGCGTGTTTGAAAACAGGATTAGTTCCCTATTCATCTCCAGAGAAGAAGTGCTCTGTGGTCAGAAGAAGCTCTCTGAATGATATTTCACAAAGTTTTGAGATTTCTCAATGGTGGGGAACAAGATGTCCCACTGTGCCCAATCAGTTTGACTGAAAGCCACTGGAATATAATAAAAATGATTGCTGCCTCTGCAAAATTTCTGCTTATTACCAGAACAAGTTTATAAAGAATTAAAGGAAAGAGATCACTATGAAAAGAAAATCAAATCTCAGCTGATACATAAATAGCTAATTCTACAGAGCTAATCTGTAACTTGGGAGGAGGAGAAAAACATTGATTTTTGTTTGCTCTTTATCACATTGAATAGTTGATGTGTTTGGACAAGTGGGAATAACTTTGTCAAGATTTCCTATAAGCTGTTTTTGTGGTTTGATACTCTAAGGGAAAATTATACCGCAGTGAATTAACAGAAGAGCTCAGGTTGTGTAATGACTTGGTATGCTGACAAGGGGTAAAAATATGCTCAAAGCATACATGTTATATGACTATGAGAATAGCCTACCCTCAAAATTTGACGTAAAACCTGACAACCTGTATTTGGGCAGTGGGCAACTGAAGACCTGACCATCTCGAAGCAAAGCCCAACCAGTTCTACAGCTTAGATGAGGCTTGCAAATGGTAGTTCAATGCAGATGTTTACTGTGCAGGCATGCATGAGGCATCTTCAGCACATCTGAAGGTGGGCAGAGTGTGCCTAGGACCAAATAGCCCCTACTGACTAAAACTCCACTAGACTGGCACTAAGAGCAAAGAACCTGGTGGAGAAGGAACCTGAACTGCCAAATATTTGCTCAGAACCTGGCTGAGCTGGTGCAGCCCTGCTGTGTAGCATCACTGCCCATGTACTGCCTGGCTGGATTAAACCTGAGGAGAAGCCCCCTTTACCACTGTCACAGATTGCCCACTAAGGTCCTACTCCAGCGTGCTGCAATACCCACATCCTAGGGGTATTAGCAGGATAGTGGATAGGCCTAGGAAGCAGACCTCCTCCTCTTCCTCTGTCTTTTTCTCTGGATTAAAACAAAATTATAACAAAGCACATCTAATTTGCTTTGTTTTCCACATAGATATCATAGTTACTGCTGTTGCATTAATTCTAGTGATGCTCTTCGATCATGCTCCATTGTCAAGATCTTTACAGACTGAAAAACAATTGGGTGAAAAGTCCTAGAATGAGGATTATTTCATCCTTTTCCAGCATTGTCAATTTAACCTATTTTTTTGATCAATAATACAGTTTTTTTTTTTTGCTTTTTTTTTTTTTTTTTTTTTAATGTAGCTGCTGCAATTCCATGCGGTAGTCAGGCTATTAGGAAAAATATATTTTCTTCAATATACTTTATGTCAGATTTCCAGAAAATTAATAACTGCATCATAAGACAGAAAAATAGTGGTTTCTATTCCCAAAAAAGAGTCTGCCTTGTTGAAACCTCTGAGCATCCACTTCACTTTGATTGTGTATGTTCATTCTTTCTTTGATCACCTCATTAAAGATGGAGAAATGATTGATTTGCTCTTTGTTCTGGCCTTAACAACTTTGCAAGCTGTGTGAGACAAAGAAAGACTCTTCAGAAAAGAGAAAAAGGAAAATGAGAAGGGAAAAAAATGCTGAAAGGTCTCCTGCCACTGTGAATTGAAGCAAAACAAAATTGATTATGACAGTTCTTCTAGTGGCAAAGCATAAACCTGCAGAAATCAAGTGTTTAACTTCTCAGAAGGTTGGTCTCTTGGCTGATATATTGCCTAACAGCAATGCAAGCCATTCATGCTACTCCGCAGATACATCACCATGTACTGATCCTTTCTGCAGAGGAAGGATCAAAGATTACTCTTTCCATTCAGAAAAACATTAATTAACCCTGATAAAATTCCTTACATCATTGCATAACTGCTCTCCTCTGCCCAATATGAAGCACTGGATAGCAGTTTATGCTAGTTGGTTTCCTGCTGTGACATGAACTCATGCTCACTTGAAGACCAAGCTCTAGTTAGATCCGCTGTTTGCTCCTCACACTGCCCATCTCTGCATTCATTCCAGTCTCGGTGCATCTGTCTTGCCTCTGGGTGAGCAGGGTTACAGACTCAGAGTTTTGGGCCACTTCTGGCTTTACCATTTCTTAAGAGCTAACCTGCTCATTTGGGCTGCTGCCTTTCTGGATAGCTTCTCCAAGGACCAAGTTTCATAAGACCTTATTAACAGCAGTATGTAATATTCATCTATGAAATATCAAGAAGTTTTGCTTTAAAAAACGTTCAAGAGAAAAAGTGATACTGGAGCACTTAGTCCCTAGTGAATAGAAAGAAAATTAGCTTTTTCCTCAATGTAATTTCCTGAAGCTTCTCAAGGGGATGCTGCCATCTTGGCCAGTTTGCAGTGGGTGAGTAGTTCCCCACTGACTTGCTGGCTGGCCTGTATTATTTATGTGAGTACCTCCTACTCTGTCACACACTCCTCCAAATCACGTAAACACCATGTTTAATGTAGAGAAAACCCCAAGGCTAGCTCATATTTTGTAGATGCGGAGGGTTCACTCAAAAACACAAGTAATGTCTGAAATGTTGTTTTGTGCATCAGATAAAAGAAGGGAACCACTGGGTTGACCCATCTACCATGTATGTGCAATCACCTCCTGGTCTGCTTGCCTGGGCAATTGACAAGAGAAATGGTAAGGGAGCTAGGATGAAAGGGACAACAGGTGGGAGTGAGGATGTGCATCTGAAATGCACAGTCTTAGTAGGAGTCGTAGAGATAGGTGACTGACACACATGCAGATCAGCTGAATGTTTCACTGCAGTTTCAGTTCTAAGCTGATAGAGGTTCCCTTGGCTTGCAATTGTCCCTCTGGTGCACTGAATACTGCCGAAGAAATCACAGAGCCGTGATTGTCCCTGGAGAATGGTTTTGTCCATCCCCTTATGGGCAAGTAGCCCATGCTTGCATCCATATCAGAATGCCCTTCTCCTTGATGGGCCAAAGATACTTGCTGGGGGCACTAGAGACACTGCCCACTGCCAGAGATCTGCCAGGTGATCCATCTTCTCAGAGGCACAAGCAGAGAGAAATTCATGGTAGTCCCACCTGTCTCCTCCACCTGTCAAAGAAAGGCAACAGCAGGCTGCGAGGTGTGACCACACAGGGCAAAAGCAGGAGTAAGACAGCACGGCTGTTGGGCAGGGCTTTCCCAGAGTTGTGGGAAATGCTGCTTCCAGACCCTGCTCTGCTTGATTCATATCAGGATTGGTAAGAGAAGGCTTTACTCATCATTTAGACAAACCCCCAGAATACTGACTGAAGAGATAGTGAGCAGAGCAGGTTTTCTTTATAGCTTCTGCATGCACAGCCCTTCCCTTTTACATACAAAATATTTTTATGGGAGCAGGAATGGGAACTATGGTCATTTACCCAGGAAAACCAGATCCACCAGGGCACTGAGTGAGTCATTAATTGCAAATTCTCTCTGGTTTTCCAAGAAACAAATTTTAACTATCCAGCAGGATTTAATGTGTGTGAAAAATTGGAAATCAAAAGTGCTTAGGGAAACTGTGCAACAAGCAACACTGAGCTAACACTTAGATGGTTTCCCTTTCTCTAGATTTGTCACATTCAGTGCCTTTTACTTGTTCTGCTGCATGAGGATTTAGAGACAAAAATCAGTTTAGTTAACCTTTTTTCCCAGCAGAATGTCTGAGAACTCCATTAAAAAAATCTGCTGAGAGGAGAAACATAATGTTTCTTTTAATTTGAAGACTGTGAATTTTTATTCAAGGAACTCATGTTTTACTAGGCAGTGAAGCAGGCTGATTAGCAAATTCAGGAGTCTTTCACTTGTGCAAATGAAAAACAGAGCAGCAGTCACTTTCCAGACCCACATGACTTTAGCAGGATCTCTGCACTCAGGTTGGTGTTCTGTGGAATATTCAAATTACTGTTGTGATTTCTTCTCCATTTCACAGTACGACATGGCACGACCAACTGTGCTGCTCTAACAGAGCTGGGCTGTGGCCCAGCTTTGTCCAGCAATCAGCTAGGCCAGCACTGGGAATGCTGTGGGAATGCTCCACAGCAGGTCCTGTTTGTGACGCACCACCTGTGAGCCTCTGTGTTGGTATGGGGACATGCAGCTTAGATGGGTGCTTCCCACCTTCCTTGGGGACAGCCTTCAAGTGCTCCATGTCACTCCTGTCACTGCTTGCCTAACCCTTATTCCACCAGGTAAGCAAGGAAGCCTATGGGTTCTTCCTAGCACAAGTAGTCAGGTATGTGCTTCATGCCCTGCCCATTCCCAGTGCTTGGCAGCTCAAAGCTGCTCACCCTGCACTGCCCATCAGGAGTCCAGAACTGCAACATGCAGCATCCGCTGGTTTTCATTTTTAATTTTCCTGGCAAGATAACACAAAGATTCCTTCCCTCTCAAAATATCTCCTGTGCTCCTCTTAAGGGCTACATACAGGGATGATTAAAGAAAGTCCCAGAGATATTCACCTCCTTCCAATGATGTATGTGTTGTCACATATCTTTGTTATTAACTTTTGCAGTCACTTCCTAATTCCCACTTGTTTTCAACTCTCTTGTCTAGAAAGCAGGAATTTCTGGGAATATGAGGTTTTTCCCCTTCTTAGACTGATTAAGAGGGTTGTCAAACAGGTATTTTCCCTCTGGAAGCTATGCAGGTTTAATCAGGTACTCTTCCAGTCATTTTCTCTCCCAGTGTTTGCATCCCTAACATATGCCATGGCTGCATGCTGGATGCATGCTCAGAATTATAACTCATCCACACCCTCCACAGTACAGATTCATCATAAAACAGTCCATCTGATGGAAACTTGTGTGTTTTCCTTTCCTTCAAATTCTATCCAGAAAACCTCAAGTGTGAAGGAAGAAAAGGAATATGTAAGAGAAAACACCACTTCCTCCCTGCTGTGTTCCCAGTGAGTACCCGCATGTTTCCTTCTACCAGGGTTAACTTTTCACATGATTATCCTTTTACATACTTCAAAGCCTGTACAGATGCAAACATATGACAGCTCCTTTCTGGAGCCTGAGGAAGTCTTGTTTCCTCCACCTTGTAACTGAGTATCATGAGACAGAGTAAGAAATTACACGAGGGCAGGTAAATTAAAGGCCACTTGGTACCTATTCCAGAGGCTTGTGCACTGGCTTGGTTGGTCTCCCCTTGCAGGCTGGCCTGCCCAGGCTACTAATCTCCCTCTCTAGCTGCATCCCCTGGCCTCCTGATGCCTCTGAAATAACTACATCCAGAGTCTGGCTGGAGCACTTACTGCCTCCCCTCCTGAGGTGCAATAGCAAAACCCTAGGCACACTGTGATTTTAGAGTCAGCTCTCCCTGCTTTTAGCCAAGAGTTTAGTAACAAAACGTATTTCTAGGAAGAAAAAGTACTGGCTGTTAAAACTGTTAAAACTATTCCAGTCTGCAGCTGTCCCCATGACTGTGAAGTTCTCAGCTGCTGCTGCTCCTTCTCCTCTTTGCTCAGGGACTCAGAGACATGGGCTCTGCTTGCAGGCAGTGGACAGTCCCCCAGCACACTTTGCTTTGGCAGCAAGAAGCAAGGCTTTCCAAATATGTTTCCTGCTTATGCAGGTCAACACAATCCATGTTCTGCTAACAGTAATGGGAGGCTGGCACAGAGGTTTCACCATCATGCTATGTGGCAGAAAGGAAGCTGATGCTGGGAAGGACATAGTATTTCTTACTTGGAAAGCAACTCGGGAAAAAAAAAATTTGGATGCCAACCTCTTTGCGTTTGAAGGGAGTGCCTTTTTCTACAGATCTACCACCCCACTTTTCAGCTTCTCACCCAGTCATGCTCTCTCTTTGGCAAGGAAATAGCAGCAGCTACTTGATGGCTTCCTTCATGGGAATAAAGTTTGCTCCAGTTACAGTCAGGAGTACAGGCTGTTTTCTCTTCAATTTTAAACAAAGATAATTTTTTCAAAGTTTTCTTTAAATCCTGGTGCCAGGGGAATGGTAAGAGGAGTTAGCACAAGAACAAAACTAGGTTTCCCTTTAAGTTCAAACCTAGTAGTTTAGGATCCAAGCTTGTGATGAAAGCTGTGAAGTATTTTTCCTGAAAAGGCAGATTCCAGAAAGCTTTAAGAGGAAAAAATGCTTTTATGGTTTCCACTTCCAGCTGGCAGAAGGGAGTTAAATACCTCCTCATCCCCAAAATACCACCTCTGGAGAGAAGGAACTTGTGAAGAGCAACAGTCACTGGTCAGCCAGTACCATTCAGATCTAGGATTGCAGGCCATTGCAGGGCCCCCTCTTCCCTTTGCTCAGCATGTGAACATGCAGATTGCAACATATACAGTGCCTTTGCTTCTCAAATCCCATTTTGGGAAGGACTGGAAGAAACAGAGAAAGGCAGGTCAGTCGATAATCTGCACATGGACTGTGGTAATTTTGTACTGCAGAGCAGAGACTGGTAATACCAGCATGGTCTCTCATAAACCGGAAGAAGTTCTTTGAGGCATTTCTTGTGCACATCTTCTAGCTTGTCTCCAAATGGAGAGCTGTCAGGCTAAGAGAGGACATCCATAACCAAGTGAAACATGAGTAAAGTAATGAGTGGCAAGAACTTTGTTAGAAGATGGTTCATGCCTGGAGAGTGGGTAACAGACATCCCATAATTATGCACTACCCGCTAATTATGACATCAAGATTTTAATTTTGTGTCTTTGAAAACAAGTTCAAGAAGTCCTAATGCAATAATTACTCCAAATTTAGGATTTGTAACAGTCCTACTGGTGAAATATCTGTTTTTAAGAAAAACATTGGCTCCCATTCATGGTCATTGATGTGACCAATGCAGAGATTAACTTTAGTTAAAATACAAAAATATTGTCTTCTGGATCTTTCTTTACATTTGTTTTGGAACTGTTTCCAGTTAACAATAACTACAACAGTACTCAGCTTAAGCTGTAAATGTAGAAGATACTTAAAGAAAGAACTGGTGAGTCACTCTTTAATGATTGCTACTTTCGAAAGTTAAAGTTTTATAGTTTAACTTGATTTTTTTATTCTAACTATTCCTCCCTCAACAGAGTTGTAATCCCTGTAAGGTATCTATTACTTAACAGTAAAAACAGTCCCTGTGAAACAAAGAAGGACTCTCTGTACTACTCTTGCACAATTTGTGACTACTGTCATGGACGTCAGCAGGAACAGGCAGGAAAGTGTAACTTGGAATACCTCAACCAAACAGCAACCAGTACTTGAAGTTTCACGCTTGCAGCTCTTGTAAAGAATTATGAAAGTTGGTGGATAATATTATCTTACTTTTTGGAACAAGTGAAAGACATCTAATTGGAGCATGTCAACAAAGGGAGTAACATATGATGAAACAAAGAGGTATCTTGTAGATACCTGAAGTGTCTGCCATACTGTACCATTAAGCTTATCAGTAGGAGTGAAGAATAGTTTGCTTCCAGCACAATTGCTTACCTTCAAAATTAAAAAGTGACAGCTGCAAAATTACCAACTTGTTGATGTCTGATACCAGACTTCACTCAGCAGGCATCTGACCAGGGCTGTGGTTTTTTTAACTACTGAGAACTTTGCCACTGGAAGAATGAGCTCATGAAGGACTGGCAAGTGCATGCTGCATACAGGCACTTTATAGCTGGTTGCCATTTCACAGCACTGTTTGGAACACTGCAAGTTCAAAGTCTGCATAGGAGGATACTTTCCAGCAGTGAATTGTTATTCATAAGGAAAGTCATATGCTCCTTTAAAAATCTCCTATTTTAAGAAAAAACTCAGTTGCTACTTTTCGAGAAAGTAACTTCAAAAAGGTCTATACATCAAATAAATATTCACCTATGAGACCTTTGCATTAAAAATATCAATATTTTATATATACAAATGTACACATACTTCTGATGAGTTTTCTAGATTTTGACAGAATTTGAGCTGCAAACTTAGCTCCTGGTGCCTCACAGTGTCACAATTATACATAGAGGAGTGTGAGAAAGTGGGGGGAAAAATAAAAAATGTAAAAAACCCACACAGTTGACAGCAATTGAATTTTTTAGAGACCCTTGTACAGTTTGGACTTACTGAAGCTGTACACAGTTGAAGTTCACTCCTTTGAAAGACAGGAAACCTCTCCCTGCCAAGGGGCGATGCATGTCCAGCAGCCCTGGGCAGCCAGGGAGCCCAGGACAGGTGCTGCTCAGCCCTTTGGGATTTGAGGGTGAGCGGGTGGCTCTGGCTGTACCAATGCACGGTACCAAGGACACCACAGCACGTGCTGGTTTTTCAAGCTGTAGCAGAGACTTTTGGCCAGGTGTGCAGGATCTGCAGTTATATAAAGGCAGGTTTAGGAAAGTCTGTCTGGGTGACAATGACAACCAGTTTGCCCTCTTCCAAATACCAGCAACCTTTTCTTTCTGTTTTACATCTGAAGTTGTTTAATTTTTTTAGAAGTGTAGTGCTTTGATTTCCCAGTGTAAGACCCTCAAGCTTGTTAGCACTGCCCTATTGAGGGAAGTGGAAGGGAAAGGAGCCTTTTTCTTGTCCAATTTTTGCCAACTGCTTTACTCATTCCCCCCTATGGTGTTGTATGACATTAGGAGACAGAGATGTCTTTGTTTCTGAGGCTCCCATGCAGTATTGCCTTGCCAAGCTTTCTTTCTCTGAGCCATGCCATTTTGTGCTCATGGCCTGGAGCCCATAGCAACCCCACAGGCAGCGTGCAGGACTGGCCACAGGCATTCCTGGTGCCCTCCAGGACAGTGCACTGCTTTAACACAGCAGCTACCTCCTCCCCTGCTACAAATGACTCATTTCCTCTGCTCAGAGCAAAGTCCTTTGCCTCACTCACGGAGGCACAGAAGCCATACCATGGATCTGCAGAGCAGGGAGTAAGTAACATTTTGCCAAGGCAGTGCAAGGAGTGAGCAGCCCCTGGATGCCAGGGTGCTCCTACAGCAGCTGAGATGGGCAACTTAGCAAAGGAAGGCCAAAACTGATGACAGCTGCATGGAAGAAAGCAACCCAGTGCTAAGGCTGTGTAAGTCCCTGGTAGTTGTCTGCCAGGGATCTCTATGTGATTTCCTCACCCTGAGCCAGCCAAGGGTTCCCAGCCTCTGTATGCAAATCCATGCAAGCCTCCAACATTATATGCAGCCTGGAATGTTCCTGGACAGCTGCCACATCGCATTTCTTGTGTTCTTTTGCTTGAAGGAACAGGTTTTACCTGATTCAATTCAAACAAGTCTAGGGTCAAGCAGTGAAATATCAGCTCAAAGGTGTCCTCACAAAGAGACATATATTGCATAGGAGCAGATGTTCTGGAAGTTTGTTCCCTGGGTGTAGTGCATACTTAAAAATGTTTAATGCATGCAAATTTTTCCCCTGGCCCACATGATGCATTGCACTGGATTGTTTTCTACTGAGAATGCTGGCTGTGAAAGTGGGGTGGGAGTTCACAGAGGACCTCAACTAGGACCAAGACCTTAGGCTGGAGTCTTTGAGGTTTTCCCAGTTTTCTCTTGAATGTCTTAGCTAAAATCAGCAGATAAGAAGCCAAGTTGCCTGTGTGTACCATTCTTTTCTGTTTCAAATTAGCCCTGTGAAGAATATGATTATCTATCCTACGCTCAACATACTACCAGCAATAGCAGCCACGCATTCAGATTGCATCTAATAGCTTCAGGTGCTCTGCATGGGTGGGTCAAGGTCATCTCCTGCCAACCTAAAAAAGCACCTGCAGGGGGCAAGCTGAGGGGCAGAAGCCCCCCAGAGAGTGGCCTCCAGATTGCATCTTGTGATCAGCCCACTAGCCAAGGTTGACTAGGTTTTCCCCAAGCTCCCTGTCAGTACTGGCATCCTCTGTGGGAGACTTGCTGCCCACAGCCAGGGCCAGGGACCCCTGGGATGGCTATTTCTCTGCAGATGCTCTCTCTCCAGCTTTTGCATGTGGAATCAGGCCCCAGGCCTGCATCATGCTGGGTGCCAGATTTGGGACAAAGGAGGTGATATTTGCTTAGGGCTTGCAAATGCTCTTCCTGAAGCAACAGTTTCATGAGCTATGCTTGAAGTGATTTAACATCCTTCCAGCTTAAAACTCTACAGACGTCAATAGTTGTGAATTAAACTCTGAAATGGCATGGAGTTGCCTTCATGAAATGCATAACCCTCTACAGTGATAACAGGCCTGAACTACTTTTATCTCCCTAGACAGAGACTCTGTTACACAACAGAAAAAACATTCCCAAGCAGACAGCACGCCCCCAAACAGCTGCGATCTTACCTGTCTTACGGATAGATACCCTGAATGGTCATCAGCCTATGTGTGCTCAGTTTATCCTATATAGATAAAGCCATGTTGAAAGAAAAGCTGTAGAGAGAAAGCAGATGAGGTGAACAGCAAAGCCTTTGTCAACTGTATTTCACTGTCTGTCTACTGAATACTTAGGAAAAAGGATTTAAACGCCCCTAGCAGTTCTTGTGCCACCATTTGGTTGCAAGTGCCAACATTGTACTGTACAAACCTAGGATCCCTGGTATTTCTAGTTAAGTTTAAAAGGAAAAAATACTGAAAAAAATAATAATTCATTTACATGTGACCTTTAAGGTCCTTTTAGCAAAAGTAAATTAATCTATATAACATTCGAAAATTGGTATTTTTTTTTACTGTTTTCTTTTTTATAACTTTTCCTACTACCATTTCTATGGTTAAATGAGTTAGATGTAAAATACACAAGAAGACACATGGCTCATTTTGAACAGGTAAAACTAAATTCCTGCATCATTTGGCACTGCAACTGACACAGTTAAGTGTTGGCACTTTATTAGTAATTTTACATGGGAATGCAGTATTTCTGTTAATGGTGAGTGGCATTAACATTCCTAAACCAGCGTGACCTGAACAGGTGGCACTACACTCTGCAATTTCATTCCTACTAGAGGTGCAAAACAGGATGTGGAAAGCTTGGTGCCATTTTTTTCTTTGTCCCCTGCCCTGTGGAGATGCTGGCGGTGCTGGGTGACAGCAGCTGAGGTGCACTGCTGAGGCATGAAGAATTACAATGACCACAGCAGCAGAAAGGTTTGAGCAATGATTTGCAAACTGCAGCAGGCAACAGTGGGATGGGGACTGGAGCTGAGACTTGCACAGGTGGACAGAAAAATCCTCCTCTGCATCCATCCCAGGAACAAGGACAAATCTGATAAGCAAAGCAGTGGAGCTCAGCCTGGACTGAACAGACAGCCCATCAAAATCGTTGAAGCAGCAGGGCACAGGACTCTGTAGAGCAGAGAGGGAAGGTGAAGAGTGGGTTAGACAAGATGTCAGACAGAGCACTGTGCACCAGCAGAGTTCATCTGGCTTCACCTGTCTTCCCCATATCAGTAATTCTGGCAACACAGCCTAGTCCTTTGCTGTGAAATTCTTTATAACTAACTCCTTTTAAGCCTCCTCTGGTAAGTTGCTGACAGAGCAGCAGCAAGGGTTTGCTTCCTGCCAACCTCTTGGGCCTCTGCAGGGCTGGAAGCTGGCAGAGCAGGCACAGCTGAAGGCATTTATGTGAGTTTTTCTGGCAGGATTTTGTGGGCACATCACTCAGAGGAAGCACAGAGGTCACCAAGCTGCTTGGAGGAGAATGGATAGAGAATGTTTATTCAGCATTTTCACGTTAAGCAATGTGGCAAAGGTTCAAGAAACTCCTTGGCCAAGTCTGGCATCATTGCAGAATCTGTGTTTGCTTGCATGGACTTACTGTCAGCTCTGTGAAGTGTTCCAGCTTTGTCTTTGAGGCAATCGCTATGCATGAGGGACAAAGGGCAGCTGAAGGTAAGGCTGTACTGTACTCCCTTGGACAAGATGGCAGGAGAGCGTAAGCTATGGCTCTGCTGCTCCCCACCGCTGTGGCTGTGTTCCTGCATGGGGTCAACTTAGGTCACTCATGCCTGGCATCTTCTCTGGACCTGAAAACATTTCTTCTCGCTGGGATGGCAACAGAGTGCTCCTAGAGTTGACGTGGTGATGGACACCTACCTGGCCACACAGTGCTGAAGGACAAGCACGATGCAATTTCTTTCATCGTGATATCATCTTTCTGGGTAAGCAGCAGCCCACGTTTTGCAGGATGTCACGATGACCAGTTCTGCTGTGGACTTTTAGCACAAGGTCATTGCAAGTCATGGCAGGTTGGCAAAGTAAACTAGAAAGAAGAGGTAATTTTTCTGCTTGGGGCATAGACAGTGACCCTCACTATCCAGAGCCTTGCCAAAGGTACTGGCAGTGTGTAGCAGTACATCCACAAAAGCTGTACTCCTTTGCTTTCCACAAATCTTAATAAAAGATGGATTTATTTACATGCTTCATCTCCACTCCTACCTCAAATATAGCTGTCATCTAGTCTGGTAGCTGTCAGAAGCATAGGGAAGTAGGTAGTGGAGGAGGGGAAATGCAGTTTCTTCCATAAGCCTGAAAAAATCCTATACTCCCCACATTCTATTTCTTTCCTCCCTAGTTATTAGAATTTTTCCCAACAGCAGAGCTGCGCCTACCTACATTTGTTCTTCCACTCTCCCTGTGGTAATACTGAAGGCACCAGTTCCTGGGATGTATGTCCAATTCCCTCTTCTTGCTGCTCCACTTCCAGGCTGCTCCTTGGCCTGATTCCCAAACCAGTCCCCAGGAAGGCCACCAGGGTCTCTCACAGCCCCATGAGTCCCCATTGTGGGCTTCCTAGTCTGCCTTACCTTCCTCCCTCCGCCTCCAGCTTGTGCTGTCTTTGCTCAGAAACTTCTTGTGGGGCTTTAAGCCTGTCCATGGGGGGAGTGGTGGGGTTCCAGCAGGGATATGCTGAAGCCCAGACATTTACACTTGCAGTTTGTCCTCAGATTTTGGTTAGTCCTGCAGTAAATGCAAGTCACCTTACTGATTTTTGTATATGGGGAAACAAAGCCTTTCTTTTCCTTTCTAGACTGCTGTGGTTTAACTACAATAATACTACGAGCAAAACAAGCCATGAAATGCTCTTGCTGGGCAGAGCAGGGATGGCTATGCCCATGATTTAGCAGGGGTGCTTGTCTGCACAAATGTGCTGCAGGTAGAAGGATGGTTAATAGGGATGTTCAGAGAACAATGGACACAAGATTGTTCAGAAAATGGCTGATGCAGAAATGACAGTGCCATCAGGAGCTGTATGACAGTGCTGGCTGGGTGCACTGGCAAGGGCTGCTGTGTTCACATGGTCTCCCTGCTCAGGAGATACCATGGTGGACAGGGATTTTGTTTTTTATGAGATGCAGAGATTAGGGCTTCCAAAATGCAAGCATGTAGAATCAGGATATTTAAACACTGATTACCTGCATGATATGCACTCCTGTCATTCAGATGCATGTGACACACATGTAGAAAAAAACATGATGCTTCTATGTGGTACACAAAAATATGAACTTTGGTAGAGATTTCCTGGGAAGTGACGAAGTAGTCATGCTGTAGTCTCATATCTAGAGAATCGCTTCTTTTTCAATAGCTGACTTGGTGGCAGTAGAGAGAATGAAGTGGATGTTACAGATTAATAAAACACAGAGACAGATTTTATTTAGAACCAAAAGTTAAAATTTTATTTGGAATATCAATATACCCCAAAAAATAAAAATAAAAACTTCCTTTTATGTAATGAAATAGCCATTTGAAAATGGTAAAATAAAGATATTTATCATACTATTCTCTTCTAGTTATTTTACACATATTTAAGGTTGTTTTTCTTTTTTTCTGAATATAAATCTAGCTTAAGCTTTAAGGCTCCAAAAAGCCTAAAGCATGTAGTGGCCCTTTGAGAAAGCAGATAAGTCAATCAGAGCTGGTTTTTTTCAGCAGACAGGCCTGTTTGAAGCTGTCCAGGACAGGACAGATATGAGATTTCTCGGGAAGGTCACTCTTTCAGGGGAATATTACTTTATACCCATTGGGAAATACACTCTAACCCCTCCTCATGCAGCACTTTACATTATGATGTCCTGAGGAGGGCCCTGGTTCCCCTTAGCTGTCAAATGAATGTGCATATCCAATGTAATTTGTGTTGGTACAGTTGATTTAATTTAAGAAATGCAATCCTACCCTGTGATGTTTCCCTGCTAGAAATTAAGTCAGTAACAAGACCCTGGTCCTGCCTTTGTCCCTGCAAGCAAAAGGTTTCTGTGCTCATGTATCACTGCATGGACTGTAACAGAGCGTTGATGATAGCAGGATCAGGGACTTGTCCTTTAGCTTGCTTTTAATAAAATAAATGGAATGGAAAATGTATTGAAATAAACCAGTGGAAACCCACTGACAATTCTGAGTTGCAATTCTTCCCTTTTAGAGGGCTCACTGATGCTAGGCTGGAAAACATGACTGAAGACCCATGTCAGAGCCTGAGTAATGCCTCAGGTGGTTCATGTCACAACTAAGCAAACAACAAGGGTATTTAGGTCTCGCATCACCCCTTGCAACTGGGCTCTGCAGGCTGCAGCAAAGCTCCTGGAAGTCACTGGACATCTCACCAACAATCTCACTTTCAGTGGGCACCGGAACAAATCCTGAACTTACATGGTATAGTCTGAAACCTGCTTTGATTTCTGCCTTCATCAAAGCCATCTTTATTACCTAAATTACGTGTTTATGATTTCTATATAAAGATGTTACACTTCTGCTACTGGTTCTGAAGTACAGGATAGACTACAACTACTAGAAATATTACAGCACTAATGTGTTTTATCTCACACTGCTTACAAATGCTGCTTTTTCATTGTCACCTAACTGGTCTCTTATGCCCTTTGTTGCCTGAAACCACCTGAATATTGATTCCTGAGGTACCATTGTTTTTGACTAAAATGACACAGGGTCTTACTTCCAGGAGAAAAAAATAAAATACACCCAAGATTTGAACAAATTATTAGACAGTGGATGTTCCTCCAAACAAATTCACAGACCCACATTTGCACTAAAGGAGGCACTCCCTAATTAACTTCTGCAGGAGGGACCTCCAACGCAAGCCTTATTTCATCAGCCACCCCATCTTGGGCACCAGGCACTATGCAGCCCCCCCTCCTTCCATGTTGCCTCATCTTGGAAAGGAGTGACCATTCAGCCTGGAAATATTTTGTCCTGGGATATGGATCAGGTTTTCCTCATCTGTCCTGTGACTTGTACTCAATATTTTATTCCTACTACCCTGCTTGGCTCTTTTGAGTAATTCCTTTTGCACACTTTGGCCCTTATCTTGTATTATTTTACTGTGAGATTCTGGTGAGAGGTCTCTTTTGGAGGCAGCTGTTCCTAGTTGTGTGTTATCAGTGAGTCCAGACATAAGTAATTTGTAATTCTGAGTTACAGAAGGCCTGTAAGTACAAGGGGTTTCCTTCTCATCACAGGCACAATTTAAAAAGGCTGCAGAATTACCCAAGCTTTTGTTCTTTCACTAACTAGTTGAAAGTATTTTCCTTAAAGTGTTCACTACACAGAAGTAGTGTTAAGGAAGGACCAAATTCAGCAGGCAGCTGCCTAAGCGTAAATCCATACCAACCTTTCTGGTTTTATTTCAGTACATTGGATTAATGCATCAAAACAAAAAACACAGACTTTGACCCTGGCAGAGTGACCTTCTCACCGTGTAACTTTCCTGACTTTGACAGTGGATCCCATAACAGCATTTCCAGCATCTCTTGTGGCTGTCACAGGTCCCGTAACGGTTGGTAAATTAATATAAAGTTTGAGTTCCCCATGACATGTGTGAATGCAACACAATTATAGCTTCCTTTAAAATACTTAGGGAAAAAAGTGTTCTGGTACCAGGCAAAAGAATTTGAAAGTGTGACTCCAAGGCTTAAATCGGAGGAAATAAATAGGACCCAATTAGCTGTGTTTCTATCTTGTGGCTCATAGGTTGGAACAGCTGGAGTATTGTTGAGGTGTCATTACATTAGGGTTGACTGGCTTAAGTGTTTAAGTACATGTGAGTGAGTTAAATGTGATATCTAAATATTATGCATGTATGCTTTAGGGGGAAAAAAAGTAAGAAAACCTGTATAATTTGTCTTATCCTCAAGTTTTTTAATGCCAGTTACATTTGACTTCAGTGGAAAACCTCAGCCAAAAGGCCTCATGGAATAGTACGGCCATAGGACCTCTGTAAAAGCATGTGCGATGTCGTCTCCTGAAGCAAATGACATTGTGACAGCCAATTCCCAGAGTGACAATAAATATGCTCTAATTTACCACCGTGCCTTCCGTGTCTGATCTTGCTGCCCCTTCCCCACATGTACGCTTGTCTGCAGCCCAGTTGCCCACCAGGATGCCCACTGAATTTGGCACTGAGTTCCCCCTGCACACCAGGGGTACATCAGCACTGCCCTTCGAGGAGGTCCCTGGGGCTGGTGTCTGCACTGGAGCCAGTAAGGAAGCCGGCCCTCGGCCACCCAGCCTCGGCTGGCAGGGCAGCAGGCAAGTCGAGGAGCAGGTGCTGGGAACGGTGCAGAGGTACCCACGAGGGCTTTGTGAGGATGGGGAAGGAGCAGGTGGAATTTTTGCTCCACTGAAGTCAGTGTTGGCATTGTCAGCATTGCCATCCAGCATGGAGAGGTGCAGGGATCTTTTACGCCATTAAGGAAAACGCAGTATTAAACACGGTAGGTTGTTGTTTGCAACCCACCCTGTTTTCTGCCTGTGTTAAACTTAGGCCACCAGTCCTTGCCATGCTGTGATGTCACTTCTTATAAAGTTTATGGGGCTTTTAAGTCATGAGCCATAAGCCTCAAATTATCAGGAGATGTGCACAGTTCCTTCCTCTCTGCTCAGATAAAAGGCGGTCAGGCACACCAGCTCTGTTCAAACCAAAGCAAAGCCTCCACTGACTTCACAGAGTCCAGTCTTGCGTTTCAAGCTTCAGCTCAGACACTGGACCACTTCCATGCCCTCTTGCTCTGTTTGAGAAATTCAAGACACACAGGACTGAGGGTCTAAATGGCACAATGGTGGACTTTTACCAATGTTTATCAGCTAATTGCAACTTGACTTTGATTTTGCCTTTTCCACTCTTAACCAGTCTTCTTAACCTGCTTTTTAGCCAGGGTAAAATTAAACATGAGGAAAAAGGCTTATTTAGCATTATAGTTATCTACTCCCAAGCTGTATAACAAAATGTTTTACACACTTAATTGGTTTTGTCTAATATTTCCACGTATACAGTAGTCCTATTAATGAATATCATAGCTTCATTACTGCATATCACATTTTGCTATGTTTTGTACCATAAAATAACGTCAGCACATCAATAACTTAAATAACACAAATGTAAACTCGTTTTCTGCTTGTTATAATTATGATTTTAGCCTGAAAAGGCTTCTGATTTGTAAGACCATTCACATCATATGGAATGTAACTTTATTTGTTTTTCTTTCTTATATAATGAGACACCGAAAGCCCTTGTCATCTCTTAACAGGATACTAAAGCAGCTCTGTTTCATGAATGACAGCACAATTAAAGCTAAAAATCATAATTAAAAAAAACCCTTTTGTACTGTACAATCTCAAATTAAAGCAAGAAAGATAATGACAATCTTTTGCATTAGCCAGGAAAAGTGATTCTGCCACTGGGCTGTTTTTTTCTTGTTTACAATTCACAGAATGTGTATATGGGTGTAGTTATAGGTGTGTGTATATCCTATGCAGAACAGCAGTCCCTATTTTGTTGATCTAGTTCTTCTAATTGTTTAGTTAAACTACCTAGCTGTTACAATTTAGAATACTACATTAACACATTTAACATCAAGTTTACATACTTGCATCTTTGAAATACTAGGAACTTTTACACACTTTATTTGGCTTTGTAAGGACTGAAATATCACAGATAATGCAATCTACTTGTCTTTGAAAGAATATGGCTGTTCTCAACTAACCCTCTAAAGTTCAGAGTGAAATATATTTCTCCTTATATCTGTAGCTGACTTCAGAGAAGAAAGAGGGTCCTCTTAAGTGGTCAGTCTGATGTTACAGTACATATTTTGCAGATATACATATTTAATGAAGGATAATTCTCTCTGGACTTTAGAGTCAAGCTGTTGCAGCAAAATTAATTCGTTTAGACTAATTTTTTCTACACAAATCTCAAGAAAAACCTATTCCAAGTATGTTTTGTAGTAGTATCTCCACATGACCAGAGGAGGGCACTTTGAACATCTTTGCACTGCCCAGGAGGCAGATGCAGAAGCACAGTGATACCCAATGTCGTGCAGTCCTGCCACCTCTTCCAACTCAGGCAGGCACCCTTGTGTCCACAAAAACACAGAATCCTTATTGTACCACAGGGCTCTGTTTTGAAAACAGTGGGCAGATATATCACTCTGTTCTCGCTAATTAGGATTTCTCCCGATTTTCTCCATTTCATTCAGTGTTGCTGCAGGCTAAATTAAGAGTAACAGATAATTCCTAAAAATCACGTGAGGGGAGTTGTCTCCCTCTCCTCCCTGAACATCCCTCTGCTATTAGCCCCTGGTAATTTAGCAAATATTGGTTGATTGATTTAACCCTCTATGACTTATCCTGCTGCAGAATTCCTTGCCTTTAACTGAAAAATGCACTTGGAAAATGCACTCTCTGAGATATATATTGCAACAGTGCATCTTTTCACATTAAACCCTTGTAAAAGTACTGCTCCTTTCTGCCTTCTGAGGGAGGTGACTCTGTGTCCCAGATCTGCTCTCCTAGCAGAGTACATAGCAGAGAAATCAATCTCTTCTCTTTTCCATTCATGACCACAGTGTGGACTTCAGCGAGTTTCCATGCAGGAAACATCCTTTTCAGCTTCATTTTGGCTAAAGGTATCAACCTTCTATGGAAAAGATTTTAATTCTGCAATCCTACTGCTATCATAGACAGATTTTTTTTGTCACTTCTGCTTTGTTTTGTTCAAGTTTAACACTGAGAAATTACTAGAGAGGATTTTTATTTTATTTTTTTTTTTTAAATGAAAGTCTCTTTTCCACCTTGGGGAAACACACTGCTTATTTAGCGTACTTTTCTTCCCCCCTCAACATTATTCCATTTCTATTTTCTTCTCTTTTCTTCTCTTTTTAATTTCCTTTTTGTCCTTTTTTTCTCTTCTTTCTTTTTTCCTTTCTTTTCTAGAGCAGACAGGTACAAGAAGGAAGTTGTCTTTCGTCAGCAGTCCTTTGAGATAGAGTAGAATTCAGTGAGTCCTCACCATGATAGGATCATAAACTTACTGGGTTAAACCAAGCTAACTTTCCCTAAGCTGCCAAGTTTTAGCTGCACCATACATATATGTTTCCTTGTGCCTTTTTTTTTTCTTATTATTTTGTTTTTCTTGATGACCCTGAGCTATGGCTTCTCGTTTGTACCACTAGTCAACCTTCCTTTCTTTTCTGGTTTTGCCGATATAGGCCTCAAAGAAAAAATGGCAGAAGAGCACAAAGTAGCTGAGGTACATGAGAGAGGACCAGATGATGTTCTGCACGTGGGAATGGCACTGGCCCTGCTGCATCCAGGAGAAGACCAGGTAATTGATCACGCAACCAATCAACATCTGAGTGATCTGCGACAAGGTGATGAACATGGCAAACTTGCGTGAGACTCTGAAGCCAGCAGCCCGCAAGGCATAGTAAGAGTACATAACAGCGTGTACTCCATAGTTCATGGTCATGAACCAGCCACCGCCAGCCACCATGTCCTTGTAGGAATACCAAGAGTAAAGTAACACAGTAATGTGATGGTACCAGTGTAAGAAGATGAGCTTCTGTTTCCTAAGAATAATGAATATAGTATCACCTGTAACAAAACAAAACACAAAAAAAGGGGAGGAAATGAGAAACATATCAAACAATTCCGTAATTAATCCAGTGCTCTCTTCCCTTTGCTGTTGCTGGAGTATACAGTACTTTGAAGCATGAAAATGCATCTCAGCTCTAGATCTGAGACCCTGTCTGATCCAAGAGCCAGTATGGCTCCTAATCTCTATGCAATCTTTAGAAAACTAATGTATCTGCATTTTCCTGTGTGGATAACCCCCATGTGAAAACTTGGTTTACTTGGCAGCTCTTAGCTGCAAACATAATCCATGAAAGTCTGAGATGAGGTAGGTGGATGTATGTGTATCATCTCTGACTGTGATATTGTCCATTATATACTGAGACTGGAAGAGAAATGCAGCACAACAGCAAGCAGAAAACCTGAAGAGGAAGCAGCACACTGTCCTCTGATTCAGACGTCCATATGGAAACTGAAACTAGTTAAAATCAGTAAAGCCTTTTGAGCTAATATGCAAAAAAAGCTATTGCACATGCAACCTACAATACTGAAAGGTATATTATTGCCAGACAGAAATGCTTATGCAAAGAAATTTGGATTATGTTGAAATGCACATCCTCTTCTGCAAATTCGTCTTACTATTGTAGAAAAGTAAATTTTTTTCCTCTTTCCTGCTTTTTTTCTTCCTTCTCCTTCTCATGATTGCAAGGACTGTCTCAATTAGACGCATGGATATATGTATGCTACTTGTTTTCCATTGTTATAGACACAGTGTTTCCAAAAAGATCCTTGAGATTTGAATCTGGAAACTTATTTTAACCTATATGTATCGAAGGAATTATGAATATTAGTCATGGGTGGAAGCAAAACTGCACTGTCTGCACAAGGTCTATAATAAGCCATAATGCTACTGTTTACTTCATTAGCTGCAAGATGTTGATTCACATTTTAAAAAGTAATCATACGTTCAATTTTTTGTTGCCATGCAGTTCGAGCAGATGTTTCCCAGTTTTAACAACTAAATTTCTGTGGAATTGCAGTAATTTAAGTGGCAGGAAAACAGGGATTCTGACACAGCAAGGCAACTGGTGTCTGCCTCTTTCTAGTTTTCATGATGATGAATTGCTATCCTATAATTTGCTGAATCACATGATCTGCTGAAAGGTAAAGTCTTATTTTTGTTGTACACCTGAACACAGTGAGACCTGCAGCTCTGTGAGGTTTAGTAAGGGCATCCTCCAAAATGAAAGCTGGAGGGCTGCTAAATCATTGCCTCCTCCTTTCCATTAAAGAAATCTTTTCTTACACTAATAAGCTGTAGATGAGAACACATGAAGACTGACTATTAAGTTGGCTTTGGCATATTTATTGTAAGTAACCTTGCCACAAAAGCTGATGGAAAGATAGAAGTTTATAAGAATCAAGACTGGAAAAGTTTGAGATGAGAAATTCATTCCTATTCAGAGGCAGCAGACAGCCCCAGCTTTCAATGCTTAGAGAGGAAGCACCTTACTGTTCCTAATTGCACACTTCGATGTGTATTAAAGGACGAATGCTGAAGAATGGAGGCAGACCCTGACTCAAAGCTTCTTGCTGACACAGCTGCTATAGCCCACCCTTCACTTCTGTGCCCATGGAGTGAGTGACTGCTCATTATGCTACTCCTATATGCCTACAAGCAGCTCAGGAAGAAGTATGTACCAGATTGCTTTTACCTCTTGACTGCCCTGCTGTGTGTAATCCCTGCTGTTTATTCCTGGGCTGGGAATGGTCTAATTCAACTGCACATTGCTCTAACTTCAGGCAGGCTGGAATTAATCTCTAGAGACTAAAATATCCAGTTTGGGCTTCATTACGTTTACTCAGTTTTTCTAAGACTTAAATGAGATTTTGACAGCACTGAGACCCTTCTTGTGCTTCCTGCATGGACATGTCTGCTCTAAATACGCACAGTGAGAGAAAGAGAGAGAGAGTACTCACCTAGTTCGGGTGCTTTGCTTAGCACAAATGCATATGCCCAGAATTTGCTGACAGGTCCAATGTAAAAACTCTGGTCACACACTGACTGTTTCAGGCCTTTGGTCATCAAAATGTACAGCATATAAGCACCAGTTCGAACAGCACCGAATATACTTTAAAAAAGAAAAAAAAAAAAGAAAAAAAAAAAAAAAGAAAATTAAGGAAGTTGAGTGGACATTTGAAATCTATGTGTCAGCACTTCAAATCATTAACGGAAAAAGACCATGAATGTTCTGAAATAGTAAGTTTGAGATAGCCTAAAAGCTGAAGCAACTCTGCTGGCTTCTAGGAAATTATTCTGAACTCAAGACTTGTAAACTGGACTGCAGCCGTATCCCCTGGTGAAAGTCTGGAATGGTAACATCAGTGTTTTTTATTTCATTACTACAGGAATGATTCTTCAGTTTTCAGGAGCACAGAAACATCTACTTGAGCTCAAAACAACATGCAGAATGTTGATGATGATGGCGGGGAAACTAGAAGATATGAGTTCATAAAGAGCTGTATCATCAGCGTAATTCTGGTTTCCTCAGAGTCTTCTCTTGTCTCTCCCTGTGCTTGTTACACCCACAGGAGCTTGAGCACAGACAAACCCAGGTAGGGTGCACAGATTTTGATGGGCTGTGTCAGTCAGGGCAGATGTTTTGGTGCACATGCTTGACTTCATACCTCAGCTCTCTACAGGTCATTGCTAACAGAGGAGATGAATCAAGCCATAAACAGGAGGCTCCCCCTCATCTCATCAAAGTGAAATGCAAGTTAACAGTGTTCTGTAAATGAGGAACATCGAGAGATTTGCAACAATATTAATTAGTGCAATTACTGAGGAGATAGGTTGACATCCAGCTGATGTAAGGAACAAAGGCCTCTGTCTCAGCAGTGAGGAGCTGTGCAGAAGAAACTGACTCACTTTTGTGGCAAGAACATGCTTGCCCACTGTTTACTACTGTGACTTGTTGCCCCTTCATAAGCTCTGATGAATACAGGGTGAAGGAATTAGGTTTTTAAAAAAAGGAGGAAAGACAGAACCAGTCTCCCTTGGGGTTGAGTATATCCTACTTTATGTCTACACCCTACCCAGCTCCATCTTATCTCCCCTCTTAACTTCTTTGTGACCTTGACCTACCCTGGTTCCTGCTCTGCCTTGTCTTTCGTGACTACTGCCTGGCAGCAGGCAAAACAAACCACCTAAAACTGATCTATAAACACATGTGGGCAATGCAAGCTACCATTTATGCGAAGTATGTGAAATATGGAAGTTACTTTGAAGTTACAGATTGTCTTGTCCTTGTCTTGTGAAGTCAGTGTTCTTAAAAAAAGTGTTTTAAAATCATCAAGGCAGCCTCGAAAGTTGAGGTCTATGGCAGTTCATATGGCACTGGGTCAGACTAGATGGTTCTAGTAAGCCTGCTGAACATAAGAACTGCTGACCTAAACTTTTATATAATTTGCACAAAGTATTTAGATTTCCAAATCTGCAGCATTGATATACCCAGTCAAATTTGCCTGCTGGTAAGGAACAATGCACGTTGCTCTTTCCTATCCAACGCATGGAATCTGTAACCGAGCGGAGTATCACACTGTCTAGTGCTCTTTGGGATGTTGGTGGCACCACAGATGGGGCCATACAGACAGGTAATGCCCAGGGAGAAGTGCTACATCCTGGTTCCCTCACCATTACCTTCTGAGGTAGCCATTGTGTGAGGTTTCACTGTGCCATTAGAAAATACTGACAACTGTGAGCACTTAAGAAGCTACTACTATTGCTCTTTGCACAGTGGTATTTGCTCATGGGCTCTATTGCCAAATGAGTCCTCTCGTGCTTTGTCCAAATAAAAAAACCTCCTGCTCTGGTACAGGTGTGCTGAAGAAGTTTCGCTGAGTCTGAGTTTCCCATTAGCACTGCCCAAGGCAACGCATGCATTCCCAGGCTTAGGCCTTAGGACAGCCACTGTAGTCTCTCATGTTCATCCACCCCTCTGTGCAGAAGAGACCGTGCAATATCCTCAGCATCTATGCAGCCCATAGTGTATCCTCTCTATGAAAGGTTGTCTCCTCCCAGAAATGCTCTCTCAGCACTTTTCTCACGTCTTTCAAGCATTGGTCCTTTTACCCGATGTGCCAAAACCTGCAGGAGAAGTTTTGAAATGAGGTGCAACTCGTTCTGTGTCTTCTCTCTGGTGTTTAACACATGTACTTTTTTTTTCCTCTCAGGAGTTGCATTTCTCACTCCCAAGAAGACAGGAGGTCCTCACAGAGATGTGATCTGATCACCTCCTGAGGCAGTGAACTCCTCAGGCTAGCCAGGGCATGCTGCTGCTTGCTCTCATTTTGCGTGGTGGCAAAACTGGGTGGAGGAAGATCAGAAAGAATACCTAATGATATGCTGGTTCTCCCAATAGCAAATACCTCAGTGCTGACATTAAAATGGGGGGAAAAAAGGAAATTTTAAATTACAAAATCAAATAGCTGCAAGCAATATGCCTTTTCTTGTAAAGAAGCTATACTACTTTTCTAAAAAATCATTTATTAATAAAGTTTTAAAACCAAAGAGAATTCTGTGCCATGAACACAAACCCAGATGAGAAGAGCACTTGTTCGAGCAACAAGCAAACACTGATTTAACTCTGGTTGAGTATGGACATCCAGGGATCTAATCTGGACTGATATCAGAGCCAAAGAGTCTGTGCCCAGCGGGGATTACCGAGTTTCCCTTTGCTGTGTTTGAGAATCCATTGATGTAGTTCTTCCTGTCTTTCTGTATAGCAAGTACTGCAGTTCTCCTTGGAGCAGACTTGCACACACATTCACTCACACTCACACACTTAATTTGCCATAATTCCACAGGATGGTGGCTTCCTCTAGTTCCATGACTCGAGGTGACTCCAGTTACTGCTCTGCACAGTGTGAGTCAGACTCATCTGAATTTTTTATCAGTAGAAACCAAGTTACATTTTTGTATAATTCACAAGGGAAGGCTTTTTGAGTAAGGAGGATAGCAAACTGGAAGTAACTGATTCAATTACCTAAACAAACACCATGAGGAGGTAGGTGCTTACGAGAAGCACTGCACGCCAAAATAGTACCTTGCCAACAATTACACGCCACTGGAGACAGAAAAAGGTCTAAAGCATGCCTGCAAATGTGCCTTGGACCCAGAGAGCCAGGACTGCTTTTTGTGTCTCTGCCACTTAATCTTGTTTGCTCTGTAAGGTAAGATCAACCAACAAATTTCTATCTTGCAAAGACATGATGTGCAGCAGAATGATGACATTGCTTGCTCAGTAAATCACTTCTGCTTCATTCTGTCCTCACCCTGCTCTCTGCTGTAGCTTTTGTAGGCATTGAAATGAACTGCTTACCAAAGCAGTCTGTCTGGTGGGAATCATCTGCAGGGATTTTAGAAATAAGGTAGCAGTGAATTACTGTACAATTACAGTCTTTTGCAAGTAGAGAGACCGATCAGAAACAAACTGCACCAGCTAATGCAGCTTTCTGATCTATTTAGATTCAAAATGTCCTAGATTGTCCTCCCTTCAGGCAGTGGCTTCTTTTGTAGATTAACAAATGCCCAATTGATATTTTACTGCCCACAGTATGATCAAAATACATCCATGAGTAAAATAAAAACTAATACATTTCCCTCTCAAACTTGTTTTTAAACAACAGTTGGTGGGTTGACCGTGGCTGGACACCAGGTGCCCACCACAGATGCTCTATTAATCTCTCCCCTGGACAAGGGAGAGAAAATATATCGAAAGATTCCTGAGTCAGGGCAAGGGCAGGGAGAGATAATTCACCAGTTACCATCATGGGCAAAACAAAGTCAACTTGGGGAAAGGATTTTATCACCAATCAAATCATGGAAGGATAGTGAGAAATAAAAACAACTCCCCACTTTCCCTTCTTCTTGGGCATAACTTTCCTCCCGAATTCTCTACCTCCTCTCCCTCAGTGGCTCAGGGAAGGGGGGAATGAGGAATGGGGGTTGTGGTCAGTTCATCGCACGTTGTCACTGCTGCTCCTTCCTCCTCAGGGTGAGGACTCCTGACACAATTCCCCTGTTCTTGCAACATGTCTTAAAGGCTAATCAAAAAGACTCTGCTCTGGTTTGTATCTTTTAAGAAAACTTCAACCAAACAAACAAAGCATGCAATCTGTATATGCAGAGCTAGATAAAGATGGTATTGAAGGGGATAAAAGTCTTGACTATGGCTAGGGTGAATGAAAACTATGTTAGCTACAAGCTAGAGAACAGGAGTGGAGTATCTTTCTGAAAGCATGCCATCCTGTGTACCCAGCACCAGCAGAGTGCAGCAGCGAGGCTGCAGACAGCAAGACCCAGCTGTGCTGCACAAAAGCAAGGGCTGGTAGGGACTTCAACCAGAGCCCTCATTACCCAGGCACACAGGCTGTTTCACATGGCCCAAACCACTGGTGCCCAGGTGGTTTAACTAGTCTCTGAGGTGTCTGACTATCCACTGCCATGGGTGTGCTGGGCTAATCCAGTAGCGAGCTGGCCAGGCACCCAGCCAGAGCTCTCATGGGTCTGGCTCCAGCTCCCAGCCTGGGGCCCAGCTGTAGAAGAGATCTTAATTTTGCCCCAGTCTGCTTACACGGTGACTCACAGGAGTTCCAGCAGGTGAATCTGTGCCCTGGGAGCACAACAAGGTAGCAAAAACATGGTCTTCCTCTGTGAAAGCCACATGAAGCAGACAGTGGTCCTGGGAGTGCAGCTGAGATTACCACACATGCAAGCGACAGTCCTCTGAGTCCAACCTGCTTGTACCAAAATGGCAATAGGGAAGCAAGTTGTTTAGTTGTTTGCTGACTCTTTTTTGTTCATTTTAGCATGCGAAATATTTACAGAGGAAGCACTCAATTCAAAAGACACTTCTGAAGGGCAGCAGGTAAAGAATGTGGTGATTTCTATACCTTCCTTCATGACAAATAAACCATGTGCACCTTCCCGTTCTGTTCAGCTGCAGTATTTTGGCGGTCATACCAAATTACCCTTCTGCTGCTGAAGAGCTGGTCTCTTAATGTAATAAAATGCCCTTTCTGTGACCTTCTGATTTAAAACCCACAGTCCTCAGGAAAGCTGCTAATGCTGCGGCACAGGAGCACAGGAAGCACAGCAACTCCTTGGTCTGAGCAGCAGGGCAGTCCAAGAGCACGCCTAGAGACAGCAGTTACTGTAACAAGGGGTCACACAATATTTCTGTGCTTAGCCAAGCCAACAGAAAACACGTAAAATACAATCTGATACTGGGAATAGCAGGGAGGAAGCACATGCAAGAGAAACGACTCTCAGAACTAAGCTTCTTGAAAAGAAATGCAGCTTCGTCAAACATCGCTGAACTTCCCAACAGGACAATTGTCAAATCAATAAAGAAACTCAGAAATTCCTGGTATTACCAAGCAGCATATACTACAGTGGGTGCATCTCCGTGTGAAAGAACATCTCACATCCTTCAGCCATTTCCTTGCTGTTCTTTTCAACTCATTCCTTAAAATAAGTTTGTAACAAAGCAATTTTTCAACATGAGCAGTAGGTTTGTTTTGCAGTTCTCTGAAAGTATTTATAGAGTTTTTCTTCTCTACCTAGTAAGGGCAAGCTTCTCTTCAATCACTCTTATCTTCTGTTGTCTGGTGAAACCTGGTCCCAGAGTACCAACCCATCAATGATGTGCAGCACGCAGATAACAGAGCAGGGACAGGGCTAGGTG
This sequence comes from Grallaria varia, assembly GCA_013396735.1. Classification (NCBI taxonomy): domain Eukaryota; kingdom Metazoa; phylum Chordata; class Aves; order Passeriformes; family Formicariidae; genus Grallaria; species Grallaria varia. The sequence goes on from VWZG01006594.1 coordinate 520,764, forward strand.
ACCGATTTCTTAAGAAATTGATGGACTTTGTTGCTGGAAATTAAGCTGTTTGGAGGAGATTTCTATCTGTCTCCCATAAACCCCTGCTCTGGGAATGTGAGAAGGAATGGTAGTTTTTGGCTGACTCAATAGACATGGAGGCACCTCTAGAGGATGCAGGCATTCAAGGGGCCATTTGCCTTGCAAACCAGCAGAGGGAAAGGATTTTTCCATGCTTGCCACAGTATTACTTTCTTCTAGGTGAGTTCAGATGAAGTTGGCAGACCAGTGTTGGGAAATGGCCCGTTCCAGGGAGAAAACACATGAGAAGAGATCATAGAATCATAGAATCGATTGGGTTGGAAAAGACCTCTGAGAACATCAAGTCCAATCCTTGATCCTACCTAGCAAACAGAGCAGCAGTTCTGGGAACATGCATTTGTATGGCGACCACACACTAAATACATACATATATAGATATACAGAGGTAGAGAGAGACCCATATTATGGGAAGATATACCTAAACTATTATCTGTGTAGACAGGTGAGTTAGTCAGATTACAGTGTGCTTGCTGATTTGCTGTTGCTGTGGGGATTACGCAACTGAACCTGTGGGAAAGATGGAAGATTTAATGAACCATTGGCCTGCTCTCAATCTAAAATCTGTCCCTCCATTTTGTGGTGGCTTTGGGTCCTCTACGAGCAAAGTACTCTGGGAAACTGATACCCTTTATGGCAAAAAGAAAAGACAGTGAAACAAAACTTTTGCAGCTAAACTAAAAGGTTTATGGGAGTTTGCCCTCATCATCTGCAAAAAAAAAAAAAAANAAAAAAAAAAAAAAAAAAAAAAAGAAACTGCATTTTTTTCCAGTTCTCCCAGGATACGGCCACAGAGAGAATAGTTTCTTTTCAAAGTTGAGCCAAAACAGGAGAGAATGTCCAGGTTAAAGTGTTTATTTGTGTGGTATCAAATGAGAAAAGGATACGAGGGTCTAGTTTGCGCTGACCAGAATTACAGACCAATAGCCTCCTGACTTTTACTGGTCCTTATTCAAAGCTTATTCAAAGCCTATTCTTCCAAAATCTTTTGTGGGTAGACACGCCAAACTGTTCTGAGGCTGGGAAGTGAATTAAAACCATGAGAGCAGCCTCCTTAAGAGCCTGTCTGACAGACACAGCATTCCTTCCACCACAGGGAGAGGACTGGTGAAACCTGGTCACACATCAAACTTTCAGCACAGTGAAGCAAAGGGCGAGTGAGAAATAAGTCTCCTGGCTAATTGTTTCCTTAAACTTGCACATCCATGGGCACATGTTTACCGGAGATCACAGACAGCAAATGTGGATCCTTTGGGTTCCACTTTTGGGGGGGTTGCCATATGCAGGAACAGCACAGCCCACCAGAATCTGCAATTGTTTTGATCTGCTTTCTGGTACCCAAGCTGCTCTGGGAGGTGCTAGTGGACTGGCCAGATTTCATTGCAGCTGTTCTTCTCCTTCTTTTTGTTTTTTTTTAAATGAATCACCTTTTAACTCTACTTGCAATTTTTATCCAATGATGTGCACTTTCATCCAAATTTAGCCAGCTCTGCAGGGGGAAGGGAGGAGCAGCACCACCTTCACTGGGCACTGCGCAACATATGATGGTGCACTACAAAAAAAAAAGTAGAACCTTCCAGATGGAATAAATTTTCTAAAATAGAGGAGGAATCAATTAAACCTACGAAAATCTAACTACTCAGTTTCACTCAAAGGTAGTCAGACTACTTAAATGTTATCTCAGATGTGACTCCTGTCTTAGTTTGCCTTGATGATATTCAATGAAATTGAAGTTACGTAAGTTCTATGAATTACCATAAAATCCTGGATCTTTCTGTACTTAAACAGGTGTAGAAACTGTAAGATTGCTTTAGGCTTATCTTTGATTGCGAAATCATGGTATTTGCATTGTACGGTGAGAAACCATGCACTAAGAAGCCAATCATTAAGTACAAATGAAATATGGCTAATGACTGAAAGCTATCATTTGGCTGTTAATCAGTGACCTACATGGAATTAATGGCTCTTATTTTGATTTCACAGAGTTAATGACACCTGTGGCTACACATCATCCAGTATAACATGTCCTCTAATTTCACAGTAAAGCAGCCTGGGAAAGGATCTGGCACCCAACATCCTAAATGGTCAATGTGCCACAAGGACAGCTTGTATGAAATATTCATTTGCATTAATAACTGACTAGAAGAACCAGCTTTGTAACTCTGCACCTGGTTATTAAAAATATTTTGCTAGGTTTGTGGAAGAGGGTTTTAAATTTTTCAGATTAATCAATCTCTTGGTCAGCAAAGGATACACAGCAATACAGTATTCATGTAAGTGATAAAGAAGTTTGAAAAAGAGTAGTACTAATGATGGATTTTGTGTCATATAAGCATTTAAAAGACAAGACTTCCTAACAGTGAGTTACCTTGAAATCCTAGAGAGACATTTGTTCAAATTACAGCTGATGAACTCAACATAACTGTTATTTTTATAAGAAATGACAAAGAAAATTAATATAATGAGGCTGTTGTTTCATCATCTTTCAACATTTCTGAAGTGCTTTCAAATAACAACAAGGTTAGTGATGGAGAGGGAGACCTGTTCCTGCAGAAAGACTTGTTATAAGACACTTGTAAAGCACTTCTCTGTTTAACCTCCCAGAACTGATCCAGGTACCTCCCCAGAAGACTCTGTCTCCTCACTGAATCCACTTAAGATGAAAAGGTCACCCCCATTCTCTCCAGATAGCAGACCTTCTTGTTGCTACACCAAAATTTTGGCCTTCTCCGCTTTCTAGCAGCCAAGTGACCTACCACCTCCAGCTTGGGCTGCCCCAGAAATACCAACACCTCAATAATATTCAGGGTAGCAACTGCTTTGGGTCAGATGTTCCTGTGTCAAGAACTGCAGAGTACAAAACTGTTCATAAGATGGGGTCTCTTCAGGTTCAGACCTACCTTCCTTCTGACTTCTGTCAATGTTGGCATCTCCAAAGTATTGTATTTGTGAATACCTCACAGAACCTAATGGCCTTTACTCACGTGACAGCCTCATAAGGTGATTAAGCGTAAGACCCATTTCAAAGTCAGAGAGGCGAGGTAAACTGAAATTTAATTGTCCTGTCAAAAATCTGTGTCTGAGATGGGATGAGAAATGATGTCCAGTGTCATGAGTTGTGGTTCAATGCCTTACCCACGAGGTCTGTTTGACGTAAGCAGAAAGACATCTGACCTCACTCTGTATCAGTGAAAACAGTATTACGGAATTAATAGTAAACACACTCCAGTAGGAGGGATTTTTTTCACAGTCCTTTGATCTACTACAGATTTTCTTTTCACTTTTTAAAATTGCTCTCTAAACCTTCAAGTCCCAGACCCTCCATCTTTATTGCCTAAGGTACACCTGTATCTTTCAAGAGAAGTAGTTTACAGGCATAAAAGCTGTTGGTACACCTCTTAACAACACACTTCATTGTCTACACATTTGATATTTTGGCAGAACAATTTCAAGACCTGAAAGCACAAGGCGATGGGCAGCGACAGTGTTTGTTTACAGAGCTGTGCTGTCCTATAAAACCAAGAATTTGAAAACTTTCTGACCTAACCAGAAGACAAGATATGCCTTCCACAGACTGGGTCAGCCCCTTGCTTTACCTCTCTTTTCCGTTGATATATTAGACAAACACCTGTGTGGATTTGGCCTGATAGAGCTGGACACAAGCCACAGAGCATGTGACCCTACGGAGTGAGTTTTAAGCGCATCCCTGCTTCTATCTCTGCCCTCCACTGTCACACCTCTTGAGTTTGCATAGGACCAGACCACACCAAATGACCTTAACCGCAGGAGAAAATATCTGCGTTTTCTCCCTCATGGAATTTTTGTAGGTGTTCTAACTATTGTAGCTGTTTTGCATTAATGCTCCTGGCCAATTCCCTTACTCACATCAGTAGGCTCCAGAAAAAAATCAGGTAAGGATCAGAATCCATGATGAGGGGGTGCCTAACTCCCTGCAACATGAGCAGATATAAAAGCTAAGCTAGTGAGGTGGAAAATTCAATGCCAATATTCTTAAAAACTCCTGTTCTCCTTTACTAATGCCTTCAGTTGATAAAACTACAAAACTGCACTTTCAATCCTATTCAGCAGCAATTGATTCTGTGGGAAATTCATTTTAAAAGGCTTCTATCCACCAAGCCTTTGAAGAAAAAGCCTGAAGACGTAACCAGTGAGTCAACCATGGACAAAACCAGAACCCTAAATTCTCACTGTAAAAGGAAAAAATCTGATTATTTCTAAGTTAGTCTTGCAGAAGACTGCAATGCCTGATTTTGTATGTTCAGGATTTAGGACTATCATAACATTACTGAGCACCTAAGATGAACTTCTTTCTGCTCTACATTGTTTGCATTTCATTGGGAGAAAAAAAAAACACACTGGCTATAATTTTCTCATCTTTTTCTTTAAGAAAACTAATTTGGGGTACAGATGTGAAAAAAAGTTACTGAGTCTTCTCTGGTGCTGATAAACTATGGTAAATGTTTACATGCTCATTCTATATTTAGTAATTTTAATGTAAAACTCCAAAGGCAGAGAGGGAGGTTTGTACTACCATATTTGATCCCTTGTTAACTGTGTTTAGACAACTACATGCTCAGTTACTACAATTCAGTTGCTAGCAGGTAATTGAAAGCATAGGAACTGAACTCCCTGTGTCCTCCCTAGACTAGAATATATATATATAAAATTATTTGGGACCATTATTTATTATCTGACAATTGGCAGGAACAAGAAAAAAACCAATGGAATAAAGCACTTTGGTTCCTTGGTATACTTTTTCCTATGGTAACTGAACACCTTTAAAGCACATTTTCAAAAATTAACAGTCATTTAAGAGCACTTATGTTAATCTACTCTTTAAAAAGAACAGAGAACTCATCCTCTTCAGCCCATGTGTCTGAAAGGCTGCAAGGTGTCTGAACTCTTCATAATGACTAAACCATTGTAATTAAAACCACAATTTTCACAAATGTTTTAGACTAGGAAATGTTTTAGACTAGGAAATGTTTTTACCATCCCAAACTCTCTTAAAGCTTGTAATGACTAATGCTTTTGTTCCCACTTGCAATTTTACCTCTCCAGCTGAGAAACGAGACGGAATGCACCATTTGAACATGTTCTCTTACTTTGAGGAGGTGTATGTGGTAACTAGCAATGGGCATCCTCTGTGGCACTTCTCTGCCCTGAGCTCCTGTATCCACTCATCCCACAGTGAGCTCTGCTGGCCCTCTTGCACTGGAGCTACCCCACTGCTCACGCCCCAGGCAGGGTGCTGCCTCCACTACCCTGCAGACTGCCCACATGTGCTGCTCTGGCTGGTTACATGGCCATGCTGTTTAACTGGACTGGTGAATGATGCAACTAAAATACTCTCTCCTCCACTTTTTCCATTTTTTTTTTTTTTTAAATGACATGATTTCATTGCTCTTAGTCATAGTGGGGAGAAAGAAGAACGCAAGGCAGGAACCTTTCCAGCCAGCCTTGACACTAGAGAGTTCACCATGTGGCACTGTACTCTGAGCAGCTACTCTGCTCTGGGAAGCCACTGAAAAAGCATTTAAGACAGTGGTTTGCGTCTCTGCTGGATCTTGTTTCAAATATGGTTACTTTACAGAGTGGCAGAAAGTCCCAGGACTGACTCAAGATATTGGAAATACACTTATGCTACAGTCGAGAATGCAGCAGGAACCATACCAATGCTGTATTATGTACCATTATGTTTACTACAAATTCCTTCTATAATCCACTCCTCTGAATAACAGAATTCAGTCTCTCCAAAACATACTGACACAAATAGTTACCATCTCTGCAAGGGCATGATAACAGCAAGAATTTAACAAGCCTCAATAGTAAAACCTTCCTTCTGATGCCTTGCTGCCCAGCTGCTCCTCAGCTTCTCCCCCTGTCCATCTCCTAACTGAGAAGAAGAACAGATGGATCTGGCAGCTCACCCACTCCTTTGCCCTCCCTGAAGGTGATGGAGATTCATTCATTATGGAGTCCAAGCCACAGCATTGTTAAAAAAAAAAGTAGGAAAAGGTGATGATGAGCAATAACGTTTTCTTTTCAGTGTGGTGCTTGATTATCCTAAAATCTGATGGTTAGCTAATAATGGGGTGCTCTGGCTCTCAGTACCCTATGTGTGAGCACAACTTGTGTTGATATATTGGCAGTTTTTGGCAGAAGACTTTTCTTTGCACAAATTTATGCAAACTTTGAGGTTTGGGTTCAGTCTTATCAAAATCTCAAAGTAAAAGTTGAGAGAATTACCCTTCCATTCTAAAAAAGACTCCCATCGCTGAACCAAGCACAAAAGCCTTACTTTTCAGACCAGCCTACTTTATCTAACCCAGATGCCTTCCTAGCAAATTATTCAATGTAAATAATTCAAGTTTTCAGTTGGGATCAAAACCTGAAGTCAAGCCAGCTCAGAGTGATTTAGAAATTGTGCAAATATTTTACATGGCTCTAAGAAATAATATATCATTTGTGCAGGTTTATATACCCACAGCATATGCACACATGCCTGGGTGGTGTTTAGTATCCCATGTGATAAATTTTGGGGAGGGTAATGAGGCCCATTAAACTGACAGCTTGCTCTGTGGTATCTGAGTGAGCACAGATACTGTGTGCCTTGCATCAGCCTTTTTCTTTTTTCCTCAGCAATAAATCTCTCAATGTGGGTTCACTCCCTTCAGCCCTTCCCTCTCATCGGCAGATTTCTTAGTCACAACTCACCTGACTCCCAAAACCATTTCTTTGTCCATTTTATTGACAAAAGTGGAAGGAAAACCAGACTTATTTCCCTCTCTCCCCAGGGACTTCATTAAGCATACCCAAACAGTGACATCTCTGCATGGCTCCCGATCAATGGACACTGTCATCTGGAGATTTTACTCACATGAACAGCACAGCAGAGGAAAATCTACTTGATTCTCCCTTGCTAAAGTGGCAAGCTCAACAAATTCTGCCAATTGCTGCAACTACTACTCGCAAGGCTTATTCATATGTGTGGATAGAAGTCAATCTACCACAGCCACTGCCTTCCAGTCCCTCCTCACAGAGCGTGAATTCCCTCTCCAGGAAATGCAATTTGTTCCCATAGTTCGGCCTTCCCTATGATTGGGAAGAGCTATACTCAGACAATCCTGAAAGCAGAGTACAAAGGAAATCAATAAAGTGAAGTTTTGTGAGCTGGTGGAAGAATCCACACAGCTTACAAAGCATAGCAGAAAAACAAATGACAGATCCCTACCAGTAGCCTGTGTAACAGAGGAGAATATAATTGGTGAAGGCAAAACCAGTTATACTTGTATGAAGGGTCTTATAAAGCACTTGGTAGCTACACCAGGCCCATTGGGTTTTGCCAGAGATAAGTAAGGAGCAATGGTCAGGCTGAAGGGCAGCTGCACTCAATCATTACCCCAGGAACAGCAGAGACTAGCATAAGCTGCTTACAGGGACGCCCTGTAACCATACATTGCTGAAAAACATGTCACTTTTTTCTTAAGTGAACGGAAGACAATTTTTCAGCTCTCGCCATGCATCCCTGCATCTCCTCTGACTTCCAAAGAGTCAGTTACAAGCTAATCAATAGTAATCACCTATCATCTGGTCTTACCGTCCTCAGTGTGCTGCTACCTGACACTGCTCCCTGATTATCTGGCACCTGGAGGTTAGGAACTTGCAAGAACAGTGTTTCTTGATGAAAGCTGTTATTTCTCAGGCAGTAAGTCACTCTTCCATCACTAAATAATAATTGGACTTCTGTTGTAGCTGATGTTCCCTGGCACCCTGTGAAGTCTATATACCTGGTGAGTGGTTTTTTGTCAAGAAACATTTTCTAGTTCTCAGTTATTAATTTCAGCAAGTTTGGACTGTGGCTAAATTACTCAAAAGGAAAAAAAAATCAATTTTCAACTTAAGCCGTGTATTTGGTGCAAAATCTCGTAAGAATTAAGGAATCCATCTGAGGATTTCTAAAGTAGCCCATGAGGATTCATAAGCACAGTGTACCTCTTAAGCAAACATTAATGAATGCTTCAGGGGCATTTGCACTTGTTCCTGTGTCGCTACTGAAATTATTCTCAGCATCCAACATTATCTCAAGGCAATCTTAGAATAAGTGTAGTACTGCAGAGATTTAAATGATAATCCGAAAAAAGTGGCATTATCAAGTTCTGCAGGATAAATTAGAGATACTTAGAGGATCAAATGTATCAAGTTGGCAGAGTAACTGTCATGTATAGCATTGAAATGTATGTATTCAGGAGTTTCAAATTATCCTATGCAAATAAAGACAAACAGTAATAAAGTAAAAGATTTAGCAAAGAATCAAGCCAACCAATGGAGCCAGCTATCAGTAAAGCTGTAAAACTGGCAGATAACAAAGTAAGCAACATCTAAGTTACAGGAAAAGAGTAGCATTTGACAGAATAAAGAAGGCTTGAAGAAGCTAAAAGTTATAATACAGCTGTAATGAGCTGCTTAGATCCATAAATTAAAACACCAATTGCAGGCCTGGAGCCTCTGACCTTCTTTTTCACTCTCTAGGGCAGCACTCCTGCAAGCACCTAGAGAAGTTCAGATCTCAGGATTTGCCTACCGTTGGTAAATAATAATTTTTGTATTCAGCAACGTAGGGAAGATGCTGAATGGTACAGGCACTAGGACACACATTTGTTTAGAAGAAGTTAAACTTGTCACAAAACAGTGACTCTGCTAAACCACAGCTCGACACCCATACACAGCCAAGCGTGTGAGCACTGCTGGGTTTGGCAGTGTTTATTAACAGCTCGTCCGCAGATGAAGTGTTGGATTTGATAGGTCATGCAAGTTAACACCTCTCAGTGTTTTATTCCCAATGTCTCCAACAAGCACAAGCTGTTGGGGACTTACTCAGAAGAAATACGCAGAGATTTCAGTTCCCCAGGGATTTCTGCACGGAGGAGGTCCTTTTACCATGCTCATGAACCAAGTATCGAGCCTGAGTCAAATGCAGAAGTAAAGTAAAATGCTGCCACAGGGAGACAGAAGGGAGGTTTGATTCCTTTTGAATTAATCAGCTACTTTATCTCTAGTGCAGTTCCGTTCTTAAGCCACCAGACAGATGTTCCTTATTTTTCAAATCAACTTTTCAGTTTGCTCCCCATTTAAAATCGAGAAGCGAAGTCTCACTGCCAGGGGCTCTGCTCTGGGTACTGCTCATGCAAAGTGGTGGCCTGCGAGAGCTCCTGTGGGCTGGGACAGGGTGATCTCATGAGAAAGGTGTAATTCAGGATGACACACTTAGTGTCAACACACTCATCAATTGTGAGAGAGGGGAAGGAACAGGAGCAAAATGAGCACAATGGCTTTTCAAATAACATACTGAGTTCACTTTGCTAAGATGTCCATTTTCCAGCATCAAGACAAGTAGGACAAGTAAGAGAAAAAAAGTTTTAAAGAAAGGAGGCCCAGCTTAGTACTGAAAAAAGGTATTTTCATAATAATTTTTAGCTAGTCCTATCCATACCTCCTGTGAACTGGAATCAGCCAGGTCTCATAGTGACTCCTTGATTTACTTTTAATTAGGCCTGATTAGGTAAAAATAGTAAAACCAGTTTACATTCAAAATTACTCTGATGGACACAACAGAGTCCACAGCAGTAAGAGCAGAGTGAATGAAGGAGTGAGATTTTAGAAGAGGGTGGGCATAGCATTTTGTCACATGACATCAGTTACGATTCTGGGAATAAGGATAGTTAGAATAAATATGGTAGATACTGGAGATACATCTTCTTGATAGTACTTTATTGCTCTTGTCTGTGTATTTTTATTTACATTGGCCTTTATATTTTTATCACCTCTATACTATTTTTTAATGCTAGCTAGCATTTGTTTTGCACTGTAGGAATTCATTCTACATAGCACTGTTTGTTTTCCAATTGGGATTGCAGTTAAGCTTACAGAAAAGAAACTTTTCTTTTTCAACTGTTACAATCTCATCCAAGGGACTTTTGTCTTCTCTTCAATCATTCTGAATTCCTTCTATTCACCCAACTCTCAACTTCTGCTCCAGAAAGGTAATTAAAAAGGTGTTTCTTGATTGTTATTTAAGAAAATCAAGTAAGTACATAAAGATGAACATGGTCCTAGAGAAATAAATGTTAAGTATGCATATATTAAGTCTTTTACTGATTTGAGTTCTGAGAAATCGCCCGCTGAGAACATGCCTTAATGCTTTCCAAATATAGGGAATGCTTCACTTGGAGTTCACAGTGAGAAGATTATTAATTCACCTGAAATGCTGCTTATTAATTTTAATGCTTTTTGGTAAACATTCCTCTTTTCAGTAATTCATTTTATCTTTGAATGTACTGTCAGGACCTTATAAAGTTTCAGAGTATTTTAAGACTTTGACAGGTTGCTCAGCAACATATGAAATTAAGTTGTGTTTTGATCTCCATGGCAAGTATCTGTGATTAGCAGCTCTTGCGACAGCAGATAAATCTCAATCATCTTTCATCAATTTTACTACTTATAAGCATGACAACTAGAATGTAGTTCAGAGTCACAAATCCAAGCAACTGAAATCCTTTCTTTAGACATATGTGCAGCCCTTTCCATTCAATTCAGCTCAGAACTGAATTCCTCACGTAAAGACATGTCTCAGATTGCCTTGTCAGAAGCCTTCTGTGGAACAAGGCAAACCTTTCACAGCACGCTGCTGTGCTTCTCATAACAAATCAGTTAACACCAGTCCCATAAAAGCAAAGTGGGTCACCTTCTTTTAGTGAGCCTTTTTGGTTTTCTCTTTCAAATATAGGACCTGTTGCTGTTGGAATACTTTGCTTTTGAGGCTCTGGTTAGCTTCGTGGCAAGCAACTAGTGAGCTCTTAGCTATATTCAATACCATTTCTACAACTTTGAGAGAAAGTGTTTACTGGGAAGAAAGACATTTGGAAAGCCTGTATCAACACCAACTCATTTCCACCACTGCTACAAAGCATAGCTGGGTTTGGATTAGAATCTAAGTGATCTCAGATGATGATAATGGCTTTATGGTGGTGTGGTTTGGATAGATGAAGAGACACTCCTCCTCTCACTGCACCCACCAGCCAAGGTCAGGCTTAGCCTCTGCCTACAAACGGTTGCATCACATTAGATGTTTTAGCTTCTTTGCCTCCTATATTGATATGACAGTAATCCCTAGGGAAAACAACCTTCTATTATTATTAGTTAGTGCCTTGACCCTGAAACTTCTATTGTCAGCCCCTCAAGGATGGAGAGCACATGAAAACACTGCCATGCTGCTGTCTTGTGTGAAGATGAGATCAAACATGTTTACGCTCCTTGTTAGAGAGGCTACTCATACACAGACTCCATGGCCTATAAATGGAATTACAAAAATCCGTCTGAGATGTAATGAACACATGAATTAATAACTTTGTATCTTTCTGTGAATCCTGGCCTCAACTTTGCTGATTTCTATGGATGCCAGCATGGGACTTTTGACACACTCCAAGTAAGACATTCAGTGAATGGCCCTAACTTTATGTTCAAAGTGTCATGAATATAAAACTGGCAATTCAGGTTTGATGTGTTTTTCAGAGTTTTAACCCCAGGAAATATTCAGAAATGCAAGGCTGGCTGTCACTTTGATTATGTAGGTGAATCAGCAATGGTTTCCTTGGGGTTTTATGGGACTGAAGAGACCTTTTGTGTCAGCTTCCTAACAGCGGGTTCCCATTGACACGGACAGCATGGGACTGCTCCCTCACACCCTCAGTGCATAACCAGGCTGGGCAAAACTACTTAATTAAAGTGTAAAGAACAGAATGCAACAGGACAAAACAGAAGACTGAAAACATTTCAGACAACAAATCTTCAGTGCCTGAAACAAGTCTGCTAGGGACCAGAAAACCAAACCAACCCCACAATTCGAGAAAAACATCTCTAGTTTCTCAGCAAAAGATTCCAGAAGATCATGTTTTCACAGTGGTTTCCAAGTGAAAAACAAGATTTACTGTCATTGCTCTCACAGAAGTTTTCACTGAGAAGCGGTAACCTATTCCAGAGACAAAATGTTCAAAACTAGTCAATGCTTTCAAAGGGAAATAAAGCTGCTTTTTTTCCCTCAGAAATCCTGCTGGTTGCCAGTGTTGACACAAAACTCACTCTTGACCGGGCTCCTGAATGCTCAGCAAGCTCAGCAGGGTGGTGGAGTTGTTTTGTTTATTTAGAAGCACGGCAAGTTTCCTACTGTAGCTGCTACACCATTTAAATGATCTTGGCAAGAGCAAAGCATACAGGATATATTCTGAAGAAGGACCATGTGATTGCCTGGCAGGCAAGTTCCTCTTTTTTTTTTAAGCCCAAAGCATATCTCTTCAGCCTCTGCTAAGTGTTACTATTTCTGAGAACATTTGAAGCAGGTAAAATGGTCTGAGTGCTGGAAGGGAGATAAACAAGTAGTCCAGAAAAAAGCCTCACACTGACCTTGAGGCAGAATACTGAGGGCTCTCCAGGAAGGTTTTTCTTCCTCAGTGCAACCACTCACGAGAAAAAAATACATTGCTTAAAATTTCTGCAATGTATTGTAAAAGCATCCCAGAAAGCCAAAGAGGAAGTAGTTTTAAAGTTATGGAGCGTTTTCCTGGATCCATAGTAGGTCTACAGGCAGAACACTGGCATCTAAATTTATCTGAATTGACCTTTGGAGGAATCAGGAGTGTCTTTCAGGCCAAGCATATATAAATGAAACACCCAGTTATGCAAGGAAGCAGAAAATGACCAGATCCAAGTTACCTGAAAGGTTTACAGCATTCAAAGCGCTGCTAAGAAAGTCTGTACAGCCGGGAGAGACAAACAGTCCTAGAAAGCACAGTGGTGCTGAAGGAACAGGTAATGGATGTTCAAAGAAACACTTCTTAAGAAGTCTTCATCTCAGGTTTTAATGAATTCTTCGGCATTTCCTCCGTTTTCCAGGGAAGAAGTCAAGGGGTTTTGTATGGGATTGCATGTTGCTATGGAAGCTACAAAGGTTTCAGGCTCTTGCTGCAAACACTTGGGGTTGTTTTTCCCACCTCCCTATTTCACTCTTCTTCATACTACTAAGAGTCTCAGGAGAGCAAAGCATGGTCATACAATTTTCACAATCAACTGATATCCACTGGCAAATCCAGGAGGTTAAATGCACAGTGCTTCTGTGTAGGTCAAACATCTCACACTCCTATTCAGCCCTCCCCTCTCCACCCTGCTGTTTCATTTCCCAACAGAGAGAGGAAAGGTAAGCTCTGCAGTGCTTGGGGAACACTTGTCCCTGAATTGTGCTATTTGAGCTGATGAAGGAAGCAAACCCTGCAGTGGTGAATCTTCTCTAACTGTGCCCTTCTGGCCAATGCTTTTCATCTGCAAAAGTACATCTGCAAAAGTACAAGTGTCTGCACTGAGTTGGTCTCTGCAACAGATTCATCCTGGCAACTTGCAGCTTCAACACATGAAGTCCACATCTTTCACATCACCCAGCATCACTCAGCCCCTCATACTGACCATGAGTTAGCTATTTCACATGATTATGCTTGGAAACTCCAATGAGGAAGTAATGAATATGTTGACTCAAGTTCATCTAGGCAGTGTAATGTAAATTCATGCTATTCATTGATCACTACATCAATCACGATTTTTGGAGGAAATTAACCAGTGAAATTGCTTTAAAAACCTCACACTGTGAATATCAGCTACAGACCTATCATAAAATAATGTGATTTTTAAATTCGCCCTAGACATCATCTGCAAAGGACAGCTCTGAAACCATGCTTCCTCCCTCAGACTGGGAATTAAACTACAAATGCTTTGCGTAAGCCAGCTAGTTTCTTGTGTCTACAGTCAGTAAGAAAGTGCAATCAGAATGGGCACTTTGGGATCCTGCTGGCTACAAACCACCTTACAAATTGATCCCCAAATAAAATGATATCTAGGAACCAATTAAACAGCTGCTGAAATTCAGCCATTACTGGAAGAAAACATGACAATTTGCTTACAGGACCTTAATGCAAAATGATGTTAAGACAGCCATAAGTACAGCACCAAATGCAACCAGATGAAAATTATAAATTTGACTTGCTCTCAAAGTTATCCAGATTGCTAAAAGTTCTGTCTGCTCTGGGATATTTTTAAGGTGTTGAGGAACTATTAAAACCAAGTCAAAATAAAGCTCTTCTGTTAGCATGTCCTAGCTGTTATAAATACAGAAAACCCTGCCAGAATTTTGGAAAGTGTCAAGGTGATATAATTTTGGAGGCCAAAAGCAAAAGCCATGAAAAAAGCCAAACTTCTTCATTCCTGCTTCATTTCACTCTGTAAAACCTCTCAGCTCAAACTATTCCCATCCTGTGACAAATCATGCACCATTCAAAGCTGCTCCGTAAGCAAACCTGTTTTATGTACTTGTGAACCAATATAACCTGTAATTATTATATTGACATTAGAAAAAGATACAGGTATCAGTGTTCAATAATGGTTTGCAAATGGTCTCTGTGCTGTGTAGTGGCCTATAACTTACAGTCCCAATAGGCATTGTAATGAAGGATCCTCAGGTCATCTGTATAGTGTTACTAGTAAATTGTACCACAAGTTTGTGTGTTTGCAAGGGCTATTTTTATGAACATTTGTTTGTTCATTCATTTATCTTCAACCTCATTAAAAATTAGCATATTAAGTAGATAAAAGAGATTTCAGGTTGGGCAGTTGTACTCCTGACTCCAACAACTATCAAGATCTGAACCTGACATTCCCCATACTCAGTGATATGAAGTCAACACACAGCCAGAAACATGTGCATCACTAAAATGGTCTTTCCCTGTGGAGCCACCTTTTCACTACACTCACAATCAATTTGTGATGGAATAAACAGAAGTCAGGACTTGATTTCAATTGCAGTGGCCTAATTTACCTGTCATCAAAGCAGTGACTTTAGGTTTATCTCACTGTAATGGAAATCAGAGTCTTGGCTAAATATTCCATATATACACACATAAAAATGTAATACTACTAGTAAGTGAGAACAAGACTAACATTGTAATGTGTTTATTTCCATTTGTAGCTTGCATGGTAAATTTACTGAAACAGTAAGCGCTTTTTCCCATGTCCTCCTTTATCCTCTCCTTTGTTCTTCAAGAGGGTTATGGATTTCTCTCCTCTTCAAATGATGTATGATCTGGCAAGTCAAAGGGGAATCATTTCAATGGTGAAGAGTGGATCAGGACACAATCCTGAATGACAGAACTAAAGAAATGCCACTTCTGGATGAGCTTGTTGCTCTAGCAGTGCTGTTGTAGGTGAAGAACCCCAAACCCTCTTCATGGCTTAATGTCAAAGGCAGCTGGTGTGAAGAAGTGCCTACCTGAAGACGGCGAGGCTGAGAGACCAGAGCACTAGCGGTTTCCTCAGTTCAAATTTTGCTCGTTTGTTCATTAGGTGCCGACCACCAAATATAAAGGCAGCATAGAGAGCTGAAAATAGGAATGATTTCTTCCTGCAAAACAAACCCAAAAAAACACCTGTCAAGCATTTAATTGCCAATAGGTACACAGCAGAATCACATATGCACATCACTGCTAAGAGCTTTCCTCAAAAGGAAACTCTCTTGAAGACATTCCTGCATCCCAGCTGAACTTACCGTAGATTCTGTATGAATCTATGTCCCTGCACAGAGTCAGGGCCAGGTGCAAGCAAAACTGACCCAGTGGAAGTTCTGAAAAAGGACAACCAAATTTGGCTTCCATTCTTCCCCAGTTTCTGAAGACTGAACTTCTGTGACGAATAGATACTGCAGAGCTCAGACACACTTCTGCAAGCCCAACATGGCTGATACTTAAACCAACTGATCACATTTTGTGCTTTATTTATCTTTATCATATAAATCTTTGTTTCCTGCAGGATCCTTGCTACCTAACAATTTGGTTTCCCACTGTTTCCTCCAAGAAGGCACTTACAGATCAGGAGCACTGCAACATGAAGAGCCTCATGAAAGCAGAGAACCAGTAAGGAGAGGTCAATAGCCCCATTAAGCAGCAGTGACCATGCTGAGTAGCATCGCCCTGCAGCAATATGCCCTGCCTGTGAGTGCCAGTTCAGGAAATCCAGTGCACTTGCTGAAAGGTCAGACAAGGTTCTGTTAATGAAGTTCAATGATACTCTTCAAATTGCAAGTTTTATTTTTAAAACTGCCTGATAGTAGTCCAGCTCAGCAATAATCACCAAACATTTGAACTCTGCTACTATAACTCATTGTAAATCAACCATTAGAGGTCAAAAATAGATTCAGCCTGGGATTCCTTCCCACACAGCACAGCATTACACTAAGACTTAATAAATGTATAGCATTAATCGTAGCCTAACTGGATGGGCATCTATTCAAGAACAGAATTTTTGCCACAAAACCTATAATGACATTCACAAATATCAGTGGACTATGACTTTGCACCGGGAGGTTCTAGCTCTTTCTGGACGTCAAAACAGAATGACAAAGGATCTCAAGAGAGGTAACTACTTCGCTAACATCCCAGAAAATGCAGCAGCAATGTACAAGACCTTTCGTTTCTTCTGGCACTGGAACCCCAAAATACAGGAGTAGCACACAGACCTGTGATCAGGTCACAGCATGCTGCCTAGGCTTCCTGTCAGTGGCAAGGCTCACCCACGCTGTGGTCCTGAAGGTTTTCAAGGGATTTTCAACTGGACGTATGAAAGTATGTTGCTTCACCTCAAGATAAAGACAAGTATATGCTGTGGTGTCACTACTGGTGCCAAGTAGGTGCCATCTTCAGGCTCTTCCATAATGATCAGCCAGCTGAGGGTACCCCATGGAAAGGAACACATACAGCACAGCATGGTCCTGAGGGCCAAGCAATACATGCAGCACAGTGTGGCACAGCACAGCATGCACCTGCTCAAGGCAACTGGGTATGTGGATCATGAGACCCTCGATGGACAAGGGTCTTTCTGTAAGGTTCAGAAACACTAAGAAAAGCTGTAGCACATCTGTTTGGAAATACAAAGCAAGCACATGCAGCCTTTACTCAAGATAAATGAATTTTATGTCAGTTTGAAAGCTAAGTAAAAACTAAGTCCAAGGAGACTGAGGCATATCAGTATGCATTCAGCAGCAAGTCATTTTCTGCCCTGTTAGAAACTCCTCAATTTCTACTGATGTGTTTATAGCTCTGTGTTGCAAGACAGAGGTAATGGAACGAAATCCACCCGGTGCTCTGCACTGAGATGGGAGGACCAAGTGCCTGTGGTTTCCTGGGTGAGCTTTAGCACTCATGCTGGCAAAAGCCCCAGGGAAACCAGGATGACCACAGAGCCAGCACCCTCTCACCTTGTGCGTTGAGAGACTCTAATAGCCATGGCACTGCTTATCGCAACCAGGTTTTGAAAACCACAAAGTGTCAGCCCTTATTCATCTCATAATAGACAAAAAAGCATTCATTTCCACTTATCTGGTCTTGAATTTCACAGTCAGGGAATGGGCAAAATCACATTTGATCATATGATTACAGTTTAGCTTGTCTGGACATCAGTAAATATTTGTTAACCAGGCTGGGTAATGATGAACCACCTCAAACTTGCTCTTACCAACCCCCTGACTGTTTAGATAATATTTACGGGTCACAAAAGAGAAGCATGCTGTCAGTGTGAGGATGGACTGCATTCCCAGCTCCTTCCCTCTGCAGCCTTATCAGCAGCCCAGTGCAGAGCAGCCCCCTGCCAACCTGGACATCGGCAAGAGAAGGCAAAGGGAGTCTGATGGGCTGTACCCACAGTCTGCAGTCTGTCCTCACTGCCCCTGGGAATCAGGAGAGATGTCTGCTCTGCGTGCTTCTGCCCTTTCAATCCTGCAAAAGTCTGGGCTTACAGTGCTCAGTGCAGGCCGATAGCAGTGCACATGACAATGTATGGAGATATGCATACACATGTACAGCCACTTGAGCCAGGTGACAAGCAGGGGCCACACAGGAGGGACCTTGCAGCCCCATGCCATGAGGGAGGTGTAAATCCCTACCTCATGACTGCAGTGGGAGTCCCTCATGCCAGAGGAGGAAAGGTTTGTCTTGCACTGATCCATGCATGGAGAGCTCCAAAGCAACCAAGAGCAGTGAAGGATGACACCTCGAGTAGTGCAGGGGAAAAGACTGCAATACAGAGCTGCCATGCAGCTGCCAACAGGGAACAAGTTACATGGGAGGCCACCAGGATTCAGGAACAATAGCTAGAGATAGCTTTGCAGGAAGGCAGGCAAGAAGTAGTTAATTTCTAGATCATACCATCTTGAAATGGAACTGAAATCAAACCAAGACTTCAAAGTAGTGGTTTGATTTCAGTTCCAGTTCAAGAAAAAAAGACCAGTTTGATTGAGTTAGTAGCTCAGGTCTGGGCTCTGTTTGACTTCTTTCCTCCTGAGTCAGATAATCTATGTATTTACAGCAAGTTAACATTTCATTTTGCTTATTACTGAAACTATTTTTTGTGACCTCAGTCAGTTTGTTGAGGTCAATAGTTACATTACACTAATTAGAACAGATAAATTTTAGGTCGCTTTTAACAGCTTTGTAATGAGTTCAGCATTATTTACAATGATGGTAAATTGTATTCCCACAGTATACAGCTTTGTATCAGCAGTGACAGACATTATAAGATTTGACTGCATGCATGATGTGAACTGCAGAGAGCAGCTTCAGAGTAAGCAGTTTCAGACAATGCAGGACACAGTAGTATTATCTCCATGACTCTGTTTTGACACCTGTTGACAACTTTTGAAAACTTTTTGCATTCAAAGGACTTCAAACTTTTCTCTCTTTGCAGCATAATGATGGTTAAAAGAACTGGGCAGGCCAGGTGAGGGGCTGCAGAGTTATATACTCTTAAGATAATCTGATTAGACTGGTATTAACCACTTTCCTAACAGAGTTTTTATGATTAATTTTCCGAAAGGTTCATGACTATAGTCTGGTTCTTGGGCTGGAGACACAAAGCAATGGCAATCTGACAGCATTCAATCATATCTGACAAGATTTTAGTCAAAGGAGAGTGATATCAAACAAGTATTTTGAAAGACAGAGGTCTGCAGTTGTTCTGGAGAACTGTAACTTTTCATTACTATTATCTGAAGAGAAACTAAATAGACCAGAATAATGACAAAAAAAAAAATTAACCTTGCAACTAAAAAAATAAAATCTCCCAAAAGTAATTCAGTATCAGACTCACATTCAGTAACTTCAACGTTAGCACATTCATATGTTTGTCTTCAATTCTGTTCTGCAGGGTAACACAGTAGATATAGAGACAGGGCTGCCAAATCCTCCACATTTTCTGGCATTTCTGCTTCTCACAGTTGTCTCCCACCTTCCTACATTTTCAGACTTCAGGGACTAAGTACTATCTCTACTGAATACAACTCCATGTTTCCCTGATGTAAGTTGCCAGCTCTTTCTCCCTTTATAGGTTTCTGAAGAACTTACAAAAGGCTCTGCTTAGGCTAGTGGTTACTACTAGAACGAGAGGTAGGAGTTTGGGGCTACAGGCTGAAGATGTGAGAAAGATCTTCCAGGTCAGTAGCACAGAGGTGGCAGCATTATGCAGCAAAGGGACAGGAAGAAGCAGCTGACATGGTCGGAGAAAGGACAAATGGCAAGCCTGGCAGCAAATGAGGGGAGCTGGTAGCCATGAGATGGATGTGAAGCTGAGACAGCATGGAAGGGAAGGAGGCTTGAAGTTCTTCCTCTGCTGAAGCCCCTGGAAAGATGCACCTGGGCACACCTGCGGCAGAGGAATGGAGACAGGAAAGAAGAAAAGGAAAAGAAGTATAACTGAGAAGGAGGCAGAAACTGGGGCTGATGAAGGAAGACAGAGGAAACAGAACCCACCAGGAACAAAGCTTCTCCTTATTTCCAGACAGGGAGAGCCACCCAAAAAAGCCCACTCAGGAACCAAGGAGTGATAGGAAGACATCAACCACCCAAGCCTCACGCAGGAAAACTCAACACTGGGAATAATCCAAAGAGAAAAACAAATTGCTAAGGAGTAAGAAATCCTGACTCCACCGGAAGTATGTCATTTATAAAATATTGAAAATATAAGTATTACCAGAGCATTCTAAAATAAGGGGCCAAAGCCTGAGGGTGAGCCTCATGCGCAGAAGTTTGAGACATCCCTGTGTCTCTGATGCAAAGTGAAATAGCCCTGAATACTGCAGAGCTGCTCAAGGAGGTGGTTTCTGCCCAGATGCACTGTTGCCATTTTTCCCCTGAAAATAGCACACTGAGTCATTATTGTAGAGTTCTCTGATGTTAATGAGTAAACTGAAACAGATGTATATGTGTGTTATAAAACTGACTGTTTCCTTATAGAAATGCCCAAAGGATAACCTTATCACAGATCTTTTAACTATCTTCTATCAGGTAACCCAGGACTAACTGCGTAACAGCATCAGCAGAGGAGTAGTAAAACAAAGCAGTGTTAGTCCCCTTTTTTTACATTCTATAGGATTTTTTAAACTTTTTAAAATCAAGACATATTTACTTTGCACATGGAAAGATCAATTTTTAAATTCATTACCACTTCCCCATATGCTGTAAAGGGAGCACAACAGGTGGAAAAAAAAAATCCACTGCGGTTGCCAGAGCAGAGTGCTTATGGCAAGTAAAAGGGCAATTTCAGGCTCCTGATGATTTTTTGGCCTTCTTCATCACCATTTTATTGATGTAAAAGAACAGGCTTATTGAAAAAAAAAAAAAAAGAAAAAAATGTTTCGTTGTATGAAATACAAGGGAATTTTCCTACAGGTTTCTTCCAGCTTTCAACAGAAAACAACAACAATCCCTTGTGTTTACAATTGAAACTGCTAACTTGAGAGTCTAACTACAGTGCTCTAACCTGAACCTATATGAATCACACAGCACACCCATGTTCACAGATCACAAGCACTGCTGGTAGCCTGGCAAAGTTACAACGTTACGTTCTCTCTGGTGCTTATTTAACAATTGCACATATTGTAAAAAAAAAAAAAAAAAGGGTGTGAAAATGCTTCTCAGTCTCTCAGAGTTAGTTTCTACTTCAAAAATACTGTCAAAGCAAACCTTTCTCTCTCTCTTCACTGGTACAATTTTGACAGAACTAGCAAGAAGAGATCCAATGTGTGGATATGCCAGATTTGCATATGAAAATACAACCTGTACTCCTGGCTTTGACAGGAGTTTCTGCAGCTGTTTCCCATTGACCATACCAGCCTTAATAATGGAGAGAGAAGGACACACAGAAAAGGATACACACACGCCAACACAGTCTGATTTATCCCTACATCTCAATATCCTTTGACATTTATATTTAGTGCAACAATGACGACAGTCACACACACGAGTAGGTGACTCACTGATGATGGTCTTTGACGTAACAAGGTATTAGAGAGTAAACAGGGACATACGTATCTCATATCAATCACCTGATCCCTTGATTTCTAAAGCCTGCCTCTCAAAAGGCCATTTCAGCCTCCTCATGACAGGTACTCTTCTCCCAAGGCCAGAGCAGCTCTCCAGACAACCCTCTCCCTGCTGAGAACAAGGGAAGAGGAGTCAGGGCCCTGGGAACACATACTGGCCATGGACTGCTATTGCCCCACATCTGCCTTCTCTCTGGTATTCTGTTCCCACTACCCAGTTCATGTCATTACTGACAGACAGGACTTGTCTCATTGTCCCATCTCCTTAGCCCACAGAAAGGAAAGGAACACAGCACAGGGAGGCTGCCAGAGGGACTGCCGTGGGAACTGCCCCAAGCTCAACTTGGCAGAAAAGGATGGAGGATGGAAAGACTTTCATGTGCACTCCTTGTTCCATGAGTGCTAACAGCTGAGCTGAGGCACAGCCTGAAGCCAAGATCCAAGTGGGAAGGATTAGAGGTTCAGGGACAGTGGCCTCTGAAGAGCAGAGTAACTGGTTTTTGTGGTGCATCACCAGGTCACAGTCTGCTCTGGTCCACTGGTGATGGCGCCAGTCAACTTATTTTCCCCATCCAGGGGAGCAAGGGGCTATGCCCACCCGAGCCTCTGCCCACACTGCGTTGAATCAGACCCAGGAACAGGAAAGCACTCTTGCATTGCCAGGGTAGGAAACCGCCCTAAAATTACAGAGGAGAATCAAGGGCACAGCAGCATGGAGGCATGGAAGAAGGTGGCTCATGCCCAGCACCTCCCTGATGGTTGCATTTGTTTTGCTGAAATGTGTTTCCCAGTAGTTTGTAACACTCATGTTTGTAGAATATATGTGTTACAGAGTATTAGCCATATACTTAAAATGTGTGCAGCTAGGGACAAAAACAGCAGCAAATTTTTCTTGCTTTCTCTGCAAGTGGGAAAATGTAAGAGAGCCATAAGGGTGAGAAAACAAAGTTAAAATTCAGGAACAATTTATTTTTTTTTTTTAGATAGAAGAGGCAAACAGCCCTGAAGCACATAAAGTCCCCTGTTCTTTATAAGCCTCATACAGGCTTGATGGAACAAACCATAAACATGTAAAAACTCATCAGCTACAACCCCAAATATAAGCAACATCACAAGAAAAAAGAACCTCTCAAATAGAAAGCACTTCATCAAAAAACAAACCCAAAACCCAAAACAAAACAAGCTCCAAAACTTCGAGTTTTGAAACCAAGTTGCCAAAACTTTGTTATCACTAAAGGAAAATCAGCTTCATCTCTGGCTCTGCCCCGTATTTCCTCCACTTTTAAATTATACCTTGAATGGGGACCCACCCAGTGGAGATAGCAGGTGATAGTTGGCCTGCAGTGGCAACAGCCACCCCTGAGTTTTCACCTCAAACAGACAACAGTGGGTTGGATTGCTGGGTGAGCCCCACCATAGCCTCCTACCCAGCTGGCATCCCGGGTAAGACGGTTCAGTCTGAGTCAAAGACCACATCACCCCATCTTCAATGTCCTCACTTATCCCCAGGGATATGCCAGCATCTGACCTCACTGTTATTGACACTGATCATATGTTACAACCACTTTTGCACAACCCTCCCAAGATTTTCATTGCCAGAGCCGGGATTTGAATCTAGCCCCAGAAGTGTGACAGGAGCCTACTGGGAAAATGATGACCAGTCCTGTCCCTTTTAATAGCCTTTACAGCAGGTCAGTGTAGTCAGAGAAACTCTTTATCTACCAGGAACCTCTGCCAAATCCATTTATATCATTCTGTCAACATATCCAGCTCTAAAGACAAAGACTTGGGGTTATAATAATAACAAAGTAGGGTGTCCTAATGACCCCCTGTACCAACCATGCATTTTTCCAGTCTTTGCTGAAGCTTTCAGGCAGTTGTTGGAGAGATGGCAGAAAGCAGAGAAGCTAATGTAGGTCATGGGCAATGCAATTTTGATGAAAAGCTACAGTACCTTCATTTCTAATTTCATCAGTGTAAATGTAAACCTCAGGCCTCCACAGTAAAAACCTGGAGCTAGCAAACACAACTGCACGTGAACTTGGGGACTACTAACCTACATCTCTCCAAGCTGAAGTCATCCTGTTTGTTACCACGTCTCATCTGAAAGCAGTTAATGAAGATGCTTGTGGAGGTATGTCATATAGATATAGCACGAAAATAACTAGATCTCCCACTGCCTTACTCCTTTGATCTGCTTTATCTGATCAAATCAATTAGTGACTATGACATTTAAAAACTTTACACTTAAAGGAGTATGTCAACGTAAGTCCTTCAGCTCCAGGAAGCTCCCTGAAGAAGCTCATAAATATTATTTATATAGACAAGTGCTGCTTTTTTAAACTGCTTAGCAGATCATCATCATCATAGGTATTTGTTTATCTAACAGGACACAACAAAAGTAACAGATCAATAAGATCAATAAGAATACTTTACTGAAACTACCTTTGCACCTGCACCAGGGGAAAGCCTATGCACCACAGTACCGCTCAGGTCTCTCTACTAATGCAAATGCAATTTGTAAACACTCTTGGAAATACTGTCTGTTGGACCTCAAAAAATATTTAAGTTAAAAATAAAGCAGTCACTCAAAATGAAACATGGAAAATGCAGGGATTGCAAGCAGCATGCTATTTTTCTATCTACCCTACAAGACATTTCAGCAGACGTTGCTCCCTTCCAGCCTTCTGCAATTTGACCTCAGAAAATGATGTTGCTACAACTGTCAGTGGATTGCAAAACACAAACAAATAAAAACTGTTCCGATTTTCCTGAGACCATTCCTAGGCAAAATAGACATGAAAGATTTTCCTGTGGAGCAGAGTGCAGTTTTAGGAATAGGGCAGCAAAAAGTAATGTACAAATAAGCTCTTACAGCTAGGGCTTGGTGATCACCTTACGGAAAACATCACTCTGTAACACTTTCAGTGCCAGAAAACATTAAATTATCCTGGAGGAAACCAAACTGAGAGACTGCCTGAAAGCGTAATAATTTACAATATATATCTACCACCCTTCTCTTCCATACCTAATGACCTAAAACCATACAGACAGATCAGAGCAAGCCAGCAATACCATCGGTGGCCTCTTTGATTAAAAGGGGATACTGGTACCAGTGACATTGCAGTAATGGAACTCTGGAATCAGATGTCTTGCTTTCAAACCTTGTGAATGTTCAGGCGCCGTGTGGAAGAGAAGGGAGCAAATCGAACTCATAAAAAAGGGCATTTTGGTAGAGAAGCAAATGAAAGAATATCTTCCAGCATCCCTTACTGAAGAAAAATCAGGTCATTTGGAGAACAACTGCTCTGACTGGTCCTGCAGTACTTTTTGATGTATGATGTCAAGCACTGCTTGATGTATGTATTAAAATCTTCAAGGACATCTGACCTTTGCCTGTTGCTGAGAGGGCAAGTGACAAGGGATGCTAATGGAAATGCTGTAGTGAACCTGGACCTAACTCTTGACCTATAGGAAACCAGAAAAAAACCCCGGGACAATCTCGTCATAATCTTTTCAACTACCTCTCTAAAATAAAAAGCTCTACCCAACAGCCATTTTCCTTCTTAGTCAACTGGGAATCAGGTCAGAACAAACAGAGAGGTGTTTCAGCAACAGGAAGCAGTTGTGAATAGCCAGGAGGCAGGTTTACACTCTGCAACCTCCTTTCAACATGATACTTTGCCACCGGACCAACACGTCCACTGGCAGAGAAGGTAGCATTAGCTGCCTATGTTATCATTATCAAATGGTATTTTCATGAACTAAACCTTACCATTACTTACACAAGAATTTTTTTGTGTTTAATTCCCAGTGGAGGCTTTAGTCCCCAGAATAATCTGCTAATAAATTTCCCAGTACTTTCAACCTGTCACAATTCTCATGTCATTGACCAAGACCTATAGCTTCTCCATTAAATCCAGAACAGTTTCACCTGAAATCAATCAAGCAGTTCCTTTAAAGCAGACATTTTCAAAGGCAAAGGAAGAGGCAAACTGGTCTAAAATTCTTTGAGGAGCACATTATTTGAGAAATACTGCAAGCAATAAACGAGTAGAAGTAGTTTTCTAATTACTGTCAGAATTTTCAGGATCCAGTGTGGATAAAATTTAAGAGGCAGGATGACATTCCTGAACCCGTAGTGGAAAAAATGAGACAGAGGTACGTAGCAAAAGCTATACAATCACTAACATGCATTCCTCAACTAAATATCACAGCCCAGCTGCTTTTTGACTGTTTCCTGCAGACATCCCACTCGCGGTCCTGAACCACCTCAAAACAATCAGAATAAACCAGTAGGAGTGGCACAAAGCAGTACAAAGTACATGGCATTAATGTAGCTTATCTCTATCCTGTCAGCAATATGTTTGTGACAGCTTGTCCTGGCTTTTCACCTCTGCCTACAGCTTCATGCTTGGCACAGGCCCCTTCCTCTCTCTTGAGAGACGGCAGGATGTGCCAGCTCTCCTTAACTAAAGAGTCTGGGTCTTTCTTTTTTTGCTCCCAGCTCTGAGGGTTCGGCTGACTGCATTCTGCCCTTAGCCACCCCCTCACCTAATTAGATGGGATACTAAACAGCTTAGCAGTATTTCACTTTCCATCACAGTAAGAAGACCAAGTTACTAAAGGATTAGGAAGTGTAACACTAAAGTGTTATATACAAGAGAGTTGCCTGTCCTAATCTCTGCTAAATATTGGTCAGAGATTGGTCCTGTTAAAAGACAGGAGATGCCAAAAGGAAAGCAATCACAGACAATCAAGGTGATATCTGAACAATGCTGGAAGTGACCAGCATACATGACCCTGTGCAAAGGAAAAGGGTCATTACCAGGAGTGAGCAGCGGTTGACATCCCGCTCTTCTAGACAGGTGGACAAATGGAGCAAAGCAAGGTCATAAATACAAATTCAGTTTTAAACAACTCATATATATCAACAGTCAGAACTTAATGGCTATGACCACTGAGGGGCAAAAAGGAGAAAAATATTATAGCAAATGAATAAGAAAACGTGTTAGCATGTCAGTGATACTACTTCAGATTCTTTTCAAATAGGAAGCAGTCCCTCATGAAGATAGAGAAATTAAATAAGTTACCTAACCTTGGTTAGTTCCCAAAGGTCAGATGACCAAAATTTTTTTTACATCTCCAAACATAATCTGTTGGCTATTCTTTTTCTTAATTGGATTGTTCACAACTGATTATCTCTGTAACTTGTGGATTTTTCTAAAGTTTCTCTCCATGGCAGGTTTAGTAACTTATGGCTGGCCTATAAAGAGCTGAAAAAACATCTGTTCTAGTAAAAAGCCAGGCTACTCCTAACTTAATTTCTCTATTACATAGTTAATATAGTAAAATACCCTCTATTCTCATCATCTGTGCTTACCACCTTTTTTTAATGTGGGTAAGAGCAGCAGTAAATCTGCCTCTTGTATCTGCCCACTGTTTCTGCTGTGTTATGATCAGGTGACATATGCTCTATTCCCTTTGCAAAGGGAATACAAGAATCCCTTAGCTCCTGTGTGCAGGATCTGGTAGGCAAAAGAGAGGAGGAAGAAAATTATCTTCCCAAAGATACTATTTTCCCAGAGGATGCCCTGAGGTGCACCAGTGCTTTGCAACTCTGTCACCAGAGCCCGTGCCAGCAGCTGAACCAAAAAAATGCTCCAGCCCTGGTCACCCTCACTGCACCTGGTGGCTCCATCACACAACTCACACATGCCAACACTGGGCATCTTTAACGCCTTCTTGCTAAGCCCAGATGATCCAAGTGCCTACCACAGTCTCCACAGGTGGGGCACTCCAGTTTCTGGGCATTAAATAGACGTTAGTAATAGCTTGCTTTTATGAGCCATCTTCTTGGGGAAGGTAAATACTCTTGGAGGTTGGTAAGGATCAACGCAATTGCGTATTTGCCACCCAGTTAACCTGAGTCCCTAGAGAAAAAGTTGTAACACTGTGTATTCCTCAAGTGCTTCAACTTCCACAATACCCTAGAGCAAATGGCAGTTTGCTAATGTTTATTTTGTTTCTTCTTTAGCTGTAGCTTGTTTTGAGAGTCATGTGTAAGCACGCTATAAATGCCTATCAGAGATTTCAACCATTACTCTGCATCTGGACCAACATTTCACTCCAGCAGGTTTTCCAAAAGGCAGACAGTCTTGGAATTGAAAACACTAAGGGACGAGAGTTTACTTATGTTTCAGGGACCTCTGCCCGTGACTCCCCTGCTGTCCCATTGCAAGATGCTTTCTAATTTATTGTGATTTCTCCAGCTCACTGGGACTCCAGCCCACAGAAAACAAAAATATTTTAGAGACTTTGACCTGCACCAACAACTGACAAACTTAGCCCCTATGCTTGCCTGCATCCTGGCTGAAGTACTGCTGTGCTGAGGTCAATCTACCTGCACTGAGAGCCAGGTCAATGGTCTCCGGCACGACCTCTGCTTTGCTTCTTTGTGTCTCTGAGCTTCTATCTCCACATGGTCAGCACAGTGCAGGGGTGCACTGGCTCACATGGATGTGCCCAATGCAGCCCTTCATTTTGCTTCTTCCCACTAGCCTGAATCACCAAGCCAACTGCACATGCAGAGAGACGAGTGGCAGAGAGAGATCCATGAAGAAAAATATTCAAGTCCTGTCTTTTGCCAAGAAAGCACAACATCCATGTTCAAAGTACGTTTCAGTTCAGCAGTTTCAGTCCCATTGGTATAACAGGCTGGGCCAAGCAAAAACACATTCAGTTTGTGATTCATTGGAAATTATTCGATTTCAGCCTACAGTTTATGTTTTAGTCCCTCTACCTGCCTACTCTACAAGCAAAAAGAATCACCATCTCCCCACCTTAGACATTTAGCAGTCTCACAGCACACGGGTGACTTGTTCAAAGATGGATCAAACCTGCCATTACCTTTTGGGTACTGAACTCTTATAAATACAGCTTTGCATTTCTCATCCACATTTCTGAAAAATGCTGGATCTGTGTTATAGCACTACACCCATTCTGCCCCACCCCTGGCAGCTTTTGCCCTGAATCAAACAAGGATATTAACATGGCTAGAAACCAGATGACGGACCTAACTAGACTTTATTTACAACTGTGCCAGTTATTATTATTTAGATCAATTTGTGCTTCTTTTTTCTTCTGACATTGTGCTGATCTACAACGAACTCCCTATAACACACGTCATTCATTCTCTGATGTGCTCGTTTGCTTGGATGACATTAGAATAAATCCCACTTCTATTCCCCACTCACTCCTGTTAAATAATACCAGCACTATGGGTAAAAACCAAATACTACTGATAATAACCACGACCTTGCGTGTCGCAAACTAAACCTCCACTTC